>JAOTOM010005063.1:367500-847222 GCA_034440615.1 Ashinkailepas kermadecensis
GTCTCTCTCTGTCTCTGTCTCTGTCTCTTTCTTCTCTTCTTTCTCTCTCTTCTCTTCTCTCTCTCTGTCTCTGTCTCTGTCTCTGTCTCTATCTCTATCTCTATCTCTATCTCTATCTCTATCTCTATCTCTATCTCTATCTCTCTATCTCTATCTCTATCTCTATCTCTATCTCTATCTCTATATCTATATCTCTCTCTCTCTCTCTCTCTCTCTCTCTCTCTCTCTCTCTCTCTCTCTCTCTCTCTCTCTCTCTCTGCCTCTCCCTCTCCTTTGCCACCGGCCCCACCGTCACCGTCACCGACCCTGTCCCTCGCTCACTCACTCACTCACTCACTCACTCACTCACTCACTCACTCACTCACTTACTCACTCTCGCACTCGTGCGCGCTCAAAGGAAAAAGAAATAGAAAAGCCAGCGAGGGAGAAAGTTTTATTTCTGTGTCGCTCTACCTTTCTTTCCCTCCCCATGTCTATAGACCACTGGTGTTACACATCGATGGCCTGTGATAACGTTTCACGTAATGTCAGTCGTTTCATGCAGAACACATTTAAAACCGATTAGTTTTAAATAAAGGAGAGGTTAAAATTGTTTTTGCTTAACCTCTGGGCGAAGTCATAACCAAAGGATGATCAAAATGCAAAGGTAGTGCGTATTTGTAGGCAATCCAAAGCTATGCTGGTGTAGTTATTTTCTACTAGCTACTGTAGAACTGTACTGTACTGTACTGTGCTAGTACTGTACTACTAGCTACTGGTCGTACTATCCTATATTTGGTCGATTTGAAGCTCGATGCTACTCCGTGCTACCACTGACCTTGCTTTGAGCTCGGCAGATCTAACAGGTTGTGTCTGTCGTCCTTGACCTTGCCCTGAGCTGTGCGCGTGCGTGCGTGCGTGCGTGCGTGCGTGCGTGCGTGCGTGCGTGCGTGCGTGCGTGAGTGAGTGAGTGAGTGAGTGAGTGAGTGAGTGAGTGAGTGAGTGAGTGAGTGAGTGAGTGAGTGAGTGAGACCTTATGCGACCCTGTGTGACCTCATGTCACCCTGTCGTCTATTGTGACAGTGTTCAAGCACGCGCTGGCGTCGGTGTCGGCGCCGGAACCGACGACCGTGCGGATCGTCTACCTGATGACCTTGAACGGGCGGGACACGCGGCAGGCGGTGCGACTGCTGAAGATGATCTACCACACCGACCACTACTACTTCATACACGTCGACTCGGTATGACACAGTCTTCGACACCCTATTCGGCCTGTGGGCGCCAAATGACCCTGTAGTCGGCGCGCCCTTAAACCCAAATAATCAATCAATCAAACGCTTCGGCCTGACTCCCTCCCGTCTGATGTGTTCACTGCAAGCGCGACGAAGCAGATGTGTGGAGTGTTTGCATGCTCTTTAATCGTCTAGAAGCACGTCAAGGTTTTGGTGTGTGCCGTAGTTCGCAGGTCAGGAAAGCTGTCCGTAGTGTATTTCCTCAAATAGGTATATTTCCAACATGTGCTGCTGTGTCTGCGAAACAGGGTAGAAATTCGTGGACGCTAAATCATGGTTGGATATGTATTTGGGAATCTTGGATCTGGAGAGGAAAAAATTGGAACCATCTCACTATTTGGATGTTGTGGTTTTCCTCTTGTTTGTGACATCAACGACTTCTTTCTGTATTGTCCAAGAAGTTTTGGAGCATTTCGTAAAACAGCAAACCGACTGCAGTGTCGTCAAGCAGCAACATTATTCCCACAGTGAGAAAAAGGGTACAATTTTTCGTATATGGTACTATTATGGATGACGAAAATACAGCACGAACCAGTTCTTCCAATGCTGCCCTAAGCCATCCACTCGGTGGCAGGATTCTGGTCCAGCGGCGGCATTCTAGCCGAGGGTTAACGTGCCGGCGCGGCTCCCACTCAGCCGCACCGTTATCGCGTCTCCGACCTGATCTGACCAATTCCCGAAGTAATCCTCCCTGCCGGGGCCGAATGTGCGCGCGTGCAACGACGCCGCCGGGTGTCTTATCGAGGCATTGGGATCAAGGCACGCCACGTCGTGTTTTGTCGAGGCATTGAGATCAAGGCACGCCACCTCGTGTCTTGTCGAGGCAGTGGGATCAAGGCACGCCACCTCGTGTCTTGTCGGGCAGTGGGATCAAGGCACGCCACCTCGTGTCTTGTCGGGGCGGTGGGATCAAGGCACGCCACCTCGTGTCTTGTCGAGCAGTGGGATCAAGGCACGCCACCTCGTGTCTTGTCGGGGCAGTGGGATCAAGGCATGCCACCTCGTGTCTTGTCGGGGCGGTGGGATCAAGGCACGTCACCGGTCTGCCAGTTGAGCCGTCTCGACCTAGTGGCATCGCGTGCTGCTCAACACGGAACGACAGCGTTTCTTTTTATTTTTGGTGGGGAATCTTTTTGCAATGCGTTCTTCGGTTGTGATCCTATTCCAATCATACAGCCGGTCCACTGTGCAACGAACTGATGGGTGCCTACACTGTCGACCGGTGCGGTGTTGATGCTGCAGGTCCTGATGGCGGTGCTCCGCGGGCGAAGCCGCGCGCTTCGTGTCGATCCTCGGCGTCACCGGTTCTCTGATTGGTTGACAACAGCTGGCCAGCGCTGTACTGGATCGATATTCTGCTGAATCGATAGACACTGACCTGTTTTTTTGTGTTGTTGTTAACACTCGCCCGCGACCAATCGGCGTGAGAGATTCGCGACGCTACATGACTCGACGGTCGACGTGTCGTAAAGCCAATAACCAACCAACCAACACTTCACCTGTCCTGTTGCTCGTTGGGATTGGGCGTTGGGCATGTCGCCGAAACAATGCTTGCGGGATTAGACCGGGCGGTGTGTTTGTGCCGAGAGTAACATCGGGAGAGGCTCGGGTCGGAATTCGCGACCCCGCACGGCTTCAGCCCGACGGCAGATCCGGCAGCACCCTCCGTCACACGCGCCACCGAGTTGACCACCCCTGTGTTGTGCTATGTTGGCGAGCCCTGCACCGTTCCGTGCTGGGTTGACGACCCCTGGACTGTTTTGTGCTGGGTTGATGGCCCCTGACTCATGCTGTGTGACCTCGGACCTTCGTCGTGCCGGAGTAGCGCGACCTCTGACCCGGTGTCCCCCGGTCGTGCAGCGGCAGGACTTCAAGTACCACTCGCGCTGTGTGACCCGCTGACTTCATCGTGCTGGATTAGCGCGACCTCTGACCCGGTGTCCCCCGGTCGTGCAGCTACAAGACTTTAAGTACCACTCGCGCTGTGTGACCCGCTGACCTTCATCGTGCTGGATTAGCGCGACCTCTGACCCGTGCTCCCCCGGTCGTGCAGCGGCAGGACTTCATGTACCGCTCACGCTGTGTGACCCACTGGCCTTCGTCGTGCCGAATTAGCCCTCTGACCCGTGTTCCCCGGTCGCACAGCGGCAGGACTTCATGTACCGCTCGCTGCTGTCGCTCGAGCAGCAGCTGCCCAACGTGCGGCTGTCGCGCTGGCGGCGCGCCACCATCTGGGGCGGCGCCTCGCTGCTGGACATGCTGCTGCACTGCATGACGGAGCTGCTGACTACCGACTGGCAGTGGGACTACGTGCTCAACCTCAGCGAGAGCGACATGCCCGTCAAGTGAGTTGGCCGCGGCAGCATTGTTAGGTGTATGCTAGCCAGCCTCGAGTGGAACTTGCCTGGTTTGGTGAGCTCGCCGCGGCCGCATTGTATGGTGTATGCTGGCCAGCCTCGAGTGGAACTTGCCTGGTTTGGTGAGCTCGCCGCGGCCGCATTGTATGGTGTATGCTGGCCAGCCTCGAGTGGAACTTGCCTGGTTTGGTGAGCTCGCCGCGGCCGCATTGTATGGTGTATGCTGGCGAGACTCGAGTGGAATCTACCTGACAAGATGAATGCGGTGCAGCTGCACTGTGTGCTCTAATGAGGCTTGGGATAGACATACCCGACAAATTAGTATGGTGCATTGTAGCTAATTAAAAATATAATGGTGCAATACACTACTCATCTTTGCATACGTCTCCGAAAGCCTTCGTATATATATATATATATATATATATATATATATATATATATATATATATATATATATACCATAAAATATGTGAAAACTACCTTTTCGATTTAACCTTTTACAATTAGCTGGCAATGCATTTTGACGCCGTGGTATGTTCCAACTGCAGTGTGTAATGTCGATGCCCGAGACGACAGCCCGTCAGGTGAGTATGGTGCGGCTGTCCTCTATGCCGTCCTCGGGTGGTGTTCCGCGTCAGTAGCCGCAGTCCCGCGCCACTGTATTGGATGGCGCTATCAGAGCACCGAGCGACTCCCCGACTATCGAGCGACTCCCCGACTATCGAGCGGCTCCCCGACTATCGAGCGACTCCCCGACTATCGAGCGACTCCCCGACCATCGCCCGACGCCCGTTTACGGCCGCGATCCGTCTGCCACCTGCGATTCGCTCTTCGCTCACGAGCCGGCGGCAAGTCGTCCTGCGGGACGCCAACCGAGTGCAACGCAGAGGAAGCGCCTCCGATCCCTTGCCGGCAGAGACGTCGTGCCCCCGCCTGACGAGTGGGGGTTGTCACCCTCGAGCCGCGGCCGGGCGCTCTCCCGACGTTGTCACCTCCCCGCTGGAGCGGCCGCGTCTGATCCTTTCCTTGAGTGCCGCTAACCTTCGTTGACCTCTGACGCGGTCGGCGCGGCGTCGGTGCACTTGGTGCGCAGCTGGGCCCCAGTCAAGCCAGCCCCCGCTCGGTGGGGTGGGGCTGACGGCTGACGAGGCTAGGTCAGGGCCGTGCCCGTGACCGCGGCCGGGGCGCCATGCTCCGAGCCGCAGACGGCGGCCCAGCCGGGATTTGCCGCCGCCGCTCCGGGAAAATATCGACGACGTAGTGTACGAGGGGATTTTGGTTGAAATTGTACAGGGGCGCCGTGCATTTGTCTGCGAGAGGAAGAGAAACCGAAATAAGATTATTTAGCAAAGGCCTAGCTGGACGTGATTAATTTTGCGACATCGTACGGAAAAGTAAAAAATATCTGGGAGATAAATCGCTTGGAAAATATCAGTCCTTGTAACCATAGCTGCATGTGTTGCACCTGTTTAGCCTTGAACACACAGGAGCGGTCGGACATAGCTTCTTCCATCACACACAGTCAACGTTTCATCTGTCACAAAGCGGCAATGTTCCGTCTGTTGCACGGAGACGAGGCTTCCTCTACCACATACGGATAGGTTACCTCTGTCGCCACAGCGTGTCTCCGCCACACGCGCAGATAAGGTGTCCTCCGTCTCACACGGATATCGCTTCTCGTCACACCCAGCCAACGAGTTTCGTCAGCCAAGTGTGCATACCTCCGTTATTGGCAGGCATAATTACCTCTGTTGCACACAGACATGATTTATCCCATGGTTTTTGTCATCCGCCACTAGTCATTGTACATGATAGGCGAAGTTAAGTGGTATTGCATGTCGATTTCAGTTGGATAACTCGCTATTTCGTGTGCTCTTTTGTGCCTCTGCACAGCTCCACATTCTCTCCTTCCAGCCAATTTACGGGGTTGCCGTTCTTGTTTCTTTGTGCTCTTGTTTGCAGGACGGTGCCTTCATCGCAGCCCTGACCGGAGTTATTTGATATCCATTCCCGGCACGTTTTATGACGGTATTCGAAGGGCTTGTTGAGGCGGGATTATTCGTAATCAGTGTATCCAATCGATGTGTATTGTATATTTTATCAATCTGCCTGGAGAGGCACAATTGGCTGCCTGATTATTCATTTTCAGCCCAACAACATAGCTGAGACGACGAGACTATGTATTGTCATTGTGACGGCGGGTAGCGACAGTAGCTGAGACCGTGTGTTGTTGGTGTGGCGACAGTAGCTGAGACCGTGTGTTGTTGGTGTGGCGACAGTAGCTGAGACCGTGTGTTGTTGGTGTGGCGACAGTAGCTGAGACCGTGTGTTGTTGGTGTAGCGACAGTAACTGAGGCCGTGTGTTGTTGGTGTAGCGACAGTAGCTGAGACCGTGTGTTGTTGTTGTAGCGACAGGTAGTGACAGTAGCTGAGGCCGTGTGTTGTTGGTGTAGCGACAGTAGCTGAGACCGTGTGTTGTTGGTGTGGCGACAGGTAGCGACAGTAGCTGAGACCGTGTGTTGTTGGTGTAGCGACAGGTAGCGACGGTAGCTGAGGCCGTGTGTTGTTGGTGTAGCGACAGTAGCTGAGACCGTGTGTTGTTGGTGTGGCGACAGTAGCTGAGACCGTGTGTTGTTGGTGTGGCGACAGTAGCTGAGAACGTGGGTTGTTGGTGTAGCGACAGTAGCTGAGGCCGTGTGTTGTTGGTGTGGCGACAGTAGCTGAGACCGTGTGTTGTTGGTGTGGCGACAGTAGCTGAGACCGTGTGTTGTTGGTGTGGCGACAGTAGCTGAGAACGTGGGTTGTTGGTGTGGCGACAGGTAGCGACAGTAGCTGAGACCGTGTGTTGTTGGTGTAGCGACAGGTAGCGACAGTAGCTGAGGCCGTGTGTTGTTGGTGTAGCGACAGTAGCTGAGACCGTGTGTTGTTGGTGTGGCGACAGTAGCTGAGAACGTGGGTTGTTGGTGTAGCGACAGTAGCTGAGGCCGTGTGTTGTTGGTGTGGCGACAGTAGCTGAGACCGTGTGTTGTTGGTGTGGCGACAGTAGCTGAGACCGTGTGTTGTTGGTGTAGCGACAGTAGCTGAGACCGTGTGTTGTTGGTGTGGCGACAGTAGCTGAGAACGTGGGTTGTTGGTGTAGCGACAGGTAGCGACAGTAGCTGAGACCGTGTGTTGTTGGTGTGGCGACAGTAGCTGAGACCGTGTGTTGTTGGTGTAGCGACAGTAGCTGAGACCGTGTGTTGTTGGTGTAGCGACAGTAGCTGAGAACGTGGGTTGTCTGTAACGACATTAGCTGAGACTGTGTTGTGGTGACCTGTCGAAGCGCCCTCTCCCCTCTCGGAGGATCGCCCGTCCGTAGCACAATCTTAGCCCGGTTCGACGTGCTGATGCCTTCTCCGCAGGACAACCGAGCGACTGACCGACTTTTTGGCGCGCAACAAAGGCAAGAACTTCCTCAAGTCGCACGGACAGTCGATACAAGGCTTCATCATGAAGCAGGTGAGTCTGTGCAGCACTGGCGGCGAGGCGCCATCTCGCGTTCCAACTCCAACTTCAGCAGGTCCTGCGCCGCAGTCTTGCGAGTCTTGTTTGCGCCATGTAGCCAGTGCAGTTGAACGTCCCGCGTTGATCCTGAACAGCTAACCAACTACTGGCTGCGTGTACTGACGTCTCGTGTCCGTCCGCAGGGCCTGAACCACTCGTTTTACGAGTGTGACCACCACCTGTGGCGCCTCGGCGGCCGCCCCGTGCCCAAGGGTATAGCCATAGGTCAGTGTAAGCCACCGGTGCTGGGCGTGGGGTGCCGGTGCTGCCATAGGTCAGTGTAAGCCACCAGTGCTGGGCGTGGGGTGCCGGTGCTGCCATAGGTCAGTGTAAGCCACCGGTACTGGACGTGGCGTGGGGTGCTGGTGCTGCCATAGGTCAGTGTAAGCCACCAGTGTTGGACATTGGGTGCTGGTGCTGCCACTGCGGGTGCTGGTACTCAGCATGTTGTTTTGGTGTCGGACTGTTAAATCATTTACAGTGTGTATTTTGCGGCTTCGTCAGGCTTTGCGTCGCTCGGCGAGTGTTCGCCCCTAAGCCGAGGAATATTTAAAATGTAGACAATAATTATGGCCGCCACCGGCGCCACCGGACATCCTTCGTGTGTTATCAGTCAATCGGTTTCCCGATGAACTACGGCTTCTCTGTGGCACCAACAGATGGCGGCAGCGACTGGGTGTGCCTGTACCGCGACTTTGTGCAGTACGTGACCGCGCTGGAGGACGACCTGCTGGTGGGACTGCGCACCATCTTCAACCACTCGCTGCTGCCGGCTGAGGTCAGAAGCCGTGCCGTCACACAGGTGCATGGGCACGGGCCCGCTCCCGTGGCGTGTTGGGGACGCGCTAGCTCAGTCGGTAGGGGGTCCGGCGCTTGGTCGTAAGATCGTGGGCTCGAGTCCCATAACCGGCGGGATTACCGAGTCCACCCGCGACCGACCGGCGCGTTAGGTTGGCGACGCTGTATGACCCGGTAGTCGGATGCGTCGTTAAAGAACCCACGTGTATTGTAACTGGAACTGTGTTGTCCTGGTGGGTCACTGTGATCCACTCTGGTGTGCCACTGTGATCCACTGTGACGTGCCACTGTGATCCACTCTGACGTGCCACTGTACTGTCCTGGCGTGCCACTGTGATCCAATCTAACGTGTCGCTGTGATCCACTCTGACGTACCACTGTGCTGTCCTGGCGTGTTGCTTTGATCCACTCTGGCGTGCCACTGTGATCCACTCCGGCGTGCCACTGTGATCCACTCTGGCATGACACTGTGATCCACTCTGGCATGCCACTGTGATCCACTCTGGCGTGCCACTGTGATACACTGTGGCGTGCCACTGTGATCCACTGTGGCGTGCCACTGTGATCCACTCTGGCGTGCCACTGTGATCCACTCTGGCGTGCCACTGTGATCCACTCTGGCGTGCCACTGTGATCCACTCTGGCGTGCCACTGTGATCCACTCTGGCGTGCCACTGTGATCCACTCTGGCGTGCCACTGTGATCCACTCTGGCGTGCCACTGTGATCCACTCTGGCGTGCCACTGTACTGTTCTGGCGTGTTGTTTACCGGCCGCGGTTTCCGGCTCGCGGGGAGCCGAGGCCAACAGACGAGTCAGTTACCCCGTTTACATGAGCAGGTTAGCCGTAAACGGAAATTTCCGATCCGGTCGATTCGCAAAAGTTCCGATCGCTCGGCCCGTTTGCAAGAGCAAGGCAGCCACCTAATCGGATTTTTGCGATTTGACGGCTGACGCAATGTGGTGAAAAGTTCCGAATATTTGGCGCATTTTTGCGCTTCTGACGCACCTGCTTCGAGCAACGGCGTGCACAGGCACAAGGTATCATCAATGATCCACGTAGTTAGAGGTTGTTGGGCAGAGATATAGGGCATCTGTGAATTCGAAGGATTCACGTAGCCGATGACACGTTATCGATGACAACATAGCCCTTTCTTCTCCGTGGATCAAATGGTACATTGTGTCCAAGCGCCCTTAAACTCAAATAACTAACAAATGTTGCATTGTTTCCAGGCCAGACTATGTTCTATAGTATAGGTTCCAGACTATGTAATGGTGCAATACTCTAGGCGGCCTCGTTCCAGACTGTGCAATAGTCAAATAAACAGGGTAAATCAGGTTCACTACGCAATCCAAGAGACAAATGAGCAAAACTCAAACGCTGTCACAAATCCGCAAGTTGAACACTCTCCACCACATCGTAAAACTCACGGTTGGGGCACGCACTAATAGCGTGACGTCTCAGCGCCGCTTTCAGCTGTTACGTGTCGGATTTTTGTGTGTCATCACTAGGTTTGCAATTATAATTAAAAACAAGACGTTTATTTTCGTAATTACCCTAATTTTCCTCAAACGTAGCGGAGAATATCTTCAAGAAGTGTCATGATCCATGCAGCCGTACCGTTATTTGTGCATGGTTGGCGCTTATCGCAAACTTCCACCTACCGAAGCGTAATTTTGCGTTAACCTCTTCGCATGTTTTGCTACGCAAAAGCCCGTTTACAAGATAATTATTTTCGCAAGTTTTCCTAATCGCATCGTATTCGGAAGTTTTGCTGCTCATGTAGACGGGGTGAGTGTGTGTTCGTGGGCGTCTGATGCGGCGGTCTGGTCAGCGCGCCGACCGGCTGCTGGCTCGATGCGGGTACCGGCTGGATTGTTGGCTCGACGTGCGGAAATTATTGGACTGCTGTGCGGACCAGTATCGCGCCGTTCGATCGGCCCGACGCGGCCGCTCCTAGTCTATGGCGCCTAATCTATGGTGGGTCGTTCGTCTTTCGGCCGGCGACGCCCATTTCAGGCCGGCCTTTCCCACAAGGCCCTGGATGCAGCGTACAGTGCAACGCTTTTTAATCTTCTGGTGGATAATGTGGGAGATCATGGGATGGGTACGGGTGCAAGTTGTTAGGAAGACGACCTGGGAAGATATTGCAACAAGTACTATTTCGTGTCAACCCTTGGATGTTCTAAAAAAAACTTCGAATATAGTTATTTCACCACGTCTCCTGGTTCAACCATTTTTTAGTAGAATACAATATATGGCTGAATTGTTTCTGATTTAAGCTCATCTATAGACGGCTCAATATTTTTTGTGAATCATCTATTTGCTGTTTGAAAAAGGATTGTACAGATACATGCACAATGCAACATGAATCAGCTCTTCAAGACTGTTTCGAGCACCCATGGAATGGTCATTACATCGTAGTTACATTGCACCTCGGTATACCTTCAGCTTACCACGGCTAGACCTGTCTTTACCTCCAACAGGATCCAAACTCCCCGCAGAGGAATTCTCACGGGTGAAAACACCTGATCCTGGCGTGCCTTTAAACTAAAAGTTCGGGTGCTGCCGTGCGTTAGCGATGGCAACTCTGTGGCCAGACCAGCAGTCGTCCGCCAGACAGTAGAGTCTGAATGTGCAGCCTGGCTGTGCTGATGCTGCCAGGAAGCTGACGGAAACGGCTGGCTCAAACAACGCCAGCTATTCGAGGCGCTGTGTCGGATAAACATGGCTGGTGCCGGCCGGTTCGGGGTACAGATTGTTCTTGGAGATGTTCCTTGTATGAGATAGGGAAGTTAGCGGGAAAATATCGACCTGAAGTAATTTTTCACACATAATTTTTCAATTGTCCACTCGAGGACGCGAAGTTTCCTCTCATCCTGATCCCACTTTCCAAATGTACGTGTTGTGTACGGTTGCATACGGATGCATACGGATCCATATGCATATATCGCACGGATGCGTATGCATATTGCGCATTGCACGGACGCATATGCTGCACACGGACGTCCAGAGATGCACTGTATGCACACGCACGCTGAGGTGTGTGTGTGCACTTTGTGTGCGTGCGCACGGCCTGCTAGCGCGACAGTTGAGCGAGTTTGCGCGCTTTCTCGGCAGTCGTTCTTCCACATCGCGCTGCGCAACTCCGAGTTCTGCCACACGCTGGTGGACAACAACCTGCACCTGACCAACTGGCGCCGCAAGCAGGGCTGCCACTGCCAGCACAAGTACGCGGTCGACTGGTGCGGCTGCTCGCCCAACGACTTCCGGCCCGCCGACATGGACAAGATACAGGTGCGCGCGCCGCGGGCGGTACAGTGGCTGGCATGCTGTGCCGACGGTGGGGCGGACGGGCGTCACGGACGTGGGCGTGACATGTAACGTGGCGTCACGTGGGGTGTGGCGGGCGGTACAGTGTCCGGCATGCTGTGCCTCCTGCCAAGTGGGCGTCACGGACGTGGGCTGGATTCATATTTTGAAATCCTGGATTTAGAGTTGACTCTTTTGACTGGTCAACTAGGAAAGGATAGTTTTCAGTGTGTTTATGACTTATGCACTCACATGTTATGTTTGTACTTTCCAGTATGTTTTGGATATTTTATCAGGAGCAATAAGTTTACAATCGTGAAACAGCACCATTTAACCTTACAGCAAAAAGAAAGAGGAGGAAAAGATATTTGCTTTTGGGAATGTATGGACAAAATTTGGATGATAGCCGAAATTTTTCGACCCAGATCACGGACGTGAACATAGCACGTAATATGGCGCCACGTGGAGTATCGCTGGCTTTTTGTGTGACAATGTAAGCGTGAGTGTCGCACGCTCGTGTTGGCCTCGCATTTCACACTACTTCACCTGGCGTGACAGCTGCACGCGCAGTGATGCAGCAGAAAAATAACAATTCGATGATAAATGAGTGGGCAGAAATGCAACATTGGCCAAACGACAAATCTCAACCTCATTTGTGCGGCCGTGGTTGTGATGCCACAGTGGGGTACTCGGCTATGTGTGTGCACCACCTCCAACGTCACCTGCGGTATCGACCCCCCCCCCCCGTCCGCGTCAACGCTATCAGAACGCCGGTGTACTTAGCAGACGTGTAACGTTTCCCCAGGGTTGTAAATGAGTGTCATCTCTCTTTGTGTGGAAGTGGAACGTCGCGACGGCTGCGTCCAGTCAACGTGCAAATGTAACCGTAAATTATGCATGCGATAGTTGCACGTGAAATGCGAAACTGTGGTGGTAGAATAAGCATTCTGACATACTATGTGTTAGATGTACCCACAGCATGGACATCATGCATCATATTTACTCCGTAATAGATGATCAATGTCATATGCCATCGTGAGTTAAAGGAAGAAGATGTCACCATGGATTATTTGTTGATATAGGCATTCGTATTTCGTAAGTTGGTGTGCGACTGTTGCGAAGTTCATGCTTTGCCTGTCACGTGAAGGATGTATCGTCACATTTGCACACGAGGTGACCGCAGCCGTTGCCATGCTCGCTGTTTACACCAGAAGAAATCACACCCGTTTACGGTTCTGGTGAGGCAGTTCGGATAGCTATGTGTCCATGTGGGCCCCGATGATGATCAGCTTGTGAAAATGTGCTGATTGTCGCGAACGATATAACAAATTTGAACATAATGTCTCCGCGACAGCGCACCGAGGTGCGTGACCTGTTCTTCGCGCGCAAGTTCGAGTCGGTCATCAGTCACGAGGCGGTGACGCAGGTGGACGCGTGGGTGCACGGGCCGCCACCGGCCGACCTGCTGGCGCTGCACCGCCACTGGCTCAGCCTCTACCACAGGGACGACCTGTCGCCGGTCGACGACGCGGTGCTCACGTTCTACCGGTGAGTGGCGCTGACCGTGGGGAGGGTCATGTCAGGTAGTGGTCACCGTGGGGAGGGTCGTGTCAGGTAGTGGTCACCGTGGGGAGGGTCATGCCGGGCAGTGGTCACCGTGGGGAGGGTCATGCCTGACAGTGGTCACTGTGGGGAGGGTCATGCCGGACAGTGGTCACTGTGGGGAGGGTCATGTCAGGTAGTGGTCACCGTGGGGAGGGTCATGCCGGACAGTGGTCACCGTGGGGAGGGTCATGCCGGGCAGTGCTCACTGTGGGGAGGGTCATGTCAGGTAGTGGTCACCGTGGGGAGGGTCATGTCAGGTAGTGGTCACCGTGGGGAGGGTCATGTCAGGTAGTGGTCACCGTGGGGAGGGTCGTGTCAGGTAGTGGTCACCGTGGGGAGGGTCATGTCAGGTAGTGGTCACCGTGTGGAGGGTCATTCCGGACAGTGGTCACCGTGGGGAGGGTCATGCCTGACAGTGGTCACTGTGGGGAGGGTCATGCCGGACAGTGGTCACTGTGGGGAGGGTCATGTCAGGTAGTGGTCACCGTGAGGAGGGTCGTGCCGGACAGAGGTCACCGTGGGGAGGGTCATGTCAAGTAGTGGTCACCGTGGGGAGGGTCATGTCAGGTAGTGGTCACCGTGGGGAGGGTCATGTCAAGTAGTGGTCACCGTGGGGAGGGTCATGTCAGGTAGTGGTCACCGTGGGGAGGGTCATGTCAGGTAGTGGTCACCGTGGGGAGGGTCGTGTCAGGTAGTGGTCACCGTGGGGGAGGGTCATGCCGGACAGTGGTCACTGTGGGGAGGGTCATGTCAAGTAGTGGTCACCGTGGGGAGGGTCATGTCAGGTAGTGGTCACCGTGGGGAGGGTCATGTCAGGTAGTGGTCACCGTGGGGAGGGTCGTGTCAGGTAGTGGTCACCGTGGGGAGGGTCATGCCGGACAGTGGTCACTGTGGGGAGGGTCATGTCAAGTAGTGGTCACCGTGGGGAGGGTCATGTCAGGTAGTGGTCACCGTGGGGAGGGATATGTCAGGTAGTGGTCACCGTGGGGAGGGTCGTGTCAGGTAGTGGTCACCGTGGGGAGGGTCATGTCAAGTAGTGGTCACCGTGGGGAGGGTCATGTCAGGTAGTGGTCACCGTGGGGAGGGTCATGTCAGGTAGTGGTCACCGTGGGGAGGGTCGTGTCAGGTAGTGGTCACCGTGGGGAGGGTCATGCCGGACAGTGGTCACTGTGGGGAGGGTCATGTCAAGTAGTGGTCACCGTGGGGAGGGTCATGTCAGGTAGTGGTCACCGTGGGGAGGGTCGTGTCAGGTAGTGGTCACCGTGGGGAGGGTCGTGTCAGGTAGTGGTCACCGTGGGGAGGGTCGTGCCGGACAGAGGTCACCGTGGGGAGGGTCATGTCAGGTAGTGGTCACCGTGGGGAGGGTCATGTCAAGTAGTCACCGTGGAGAGGGTCGTGCCGGACAGAGGTCACCGTGGGGAGGGTCATGCCGGACAGTGGTCACTGTGGGGAGGGTCATGCCGGACAGTGGTCACCGTGGGGAGGGTCATGTCAAGTAGTGGTCACCGTGGGGAGGGTCATGCCGGACAGTGGTCACCGTGGGGAGGGTCATGTCAAGTAGTGGTCACCGTGGGGAGGGTCGTGCCGGACAGAGGTCACCGTGGGGAGAGTCATGTCAGGTAGTGGTCACCGTGGGGAGGGTCATGCCGGACAGTGGTCACCGTGGGGAGGGTCATGCCGGGCAGTGGTCACCGTGGGGAGGGTCATGTCGGGTAGTGGTCACCGTGGGGAGGGTCATGTCAAGTAGTGGTCACCGTGGGGAGGGTCATGCCGGACAGTGGTCACCGTGAGGAGGGTCATGCCGGACAGTGGTCACCGTGGGGAGGGTCATGCCGGACAGTGGTCACCGTGGGGAGGGTCGTGCCGGACAGTGGTCACCGTGGGGAGGGTCATGCCGGACAGTGGTCACCGTGGGGAGGGTCGTGCCGGACAGTGGTCACCGTGGGGAGGGTCATGCCGGACAGAGGTCACCGTGGGGAGGGTCATGTCAAGTAGTGGTCACCGTGGGGAGGGTCATGCCGGACAGTGGTCACCGTGGGGAAGGTCGTGCCGGACAGTGGTCACCGTGGGGAGGGTCATGTCAAGTAGTGGTCACCGTGGGGAGGGTCATGCCGGACAGTGGTCACCGTGGGGAGGGTCATGTCAAGTAGTGGTCACCGTGGGGAGGGTCATGCCGGACAGTGGTCACCGTGGGGAAGGTCGTGCCGGACAGTGGTCACCGTGGGGAGGGTCATGTCAGGTAGTGGTCACCGTGGGGAGGGTCATGTCAAGTAGTCACCGTGGAGAGGGTCGTGCCGGACAGTGGTCACCGTGGGGAGGGTCATGCCGGACAGTGGTCACCGTGGGGAGGGTCATGTCAGGTAGTGGTCACCGTGGAGAGGGTCATGCCGGACCAGCGTGGGAAAAGTGGTTCGCTGACCTGGAGTCGGAGAATAAAAAATTGTATCGGAGCCCTCCAAAAAAAGAAGATATTCCTGTCCATGGAGAATAAAAAATTGGCCTGACCCCCCCAAAAAAAAATGTTGTGCCATTCATATCACGCACCACCTTAGGCCTGACGTTAAAATATGCAGTTATGGATGCCTCGCCCCCAAACAGTATATAAACTTACACCCCCTTTACTGGACCCTAAGTCACTTCAATCACGCCCACTTAATTCACCCGCACTTACTAGGTTTTTTCCGGAAAGCCCTCAAAACTTTGTCTCAACCCAAGTATACACAACCAATCGAGACAAAGATCTTCGCACAAAGGGAAGGGGACGAAGCAGCGAGGCGATACGCGCGATCAAAGCGTGGTCGCTGTGTAAACATGACTGCAGTATTTACACAATTTCAAGACCGCTGCTTGACCTCAATTCCTGTCGCCTTTAATAGGATTTCATACGTCAAAACGGTATTACCTTTTTCCTTCAGTTATGTGGGAATCAATACACTGAAGATATGTGTTCATGATCGTGAAATTACGTTGTCTTTATCCTAGATCAAAACATGAATCGGGCGAGACCGTCCCAATAATTGTTAATTCTCCTACTCTAGCACGGATATTGTGCGCCTTACGGCGACGGATCCAAGGGTGGTCGTATCAAATGACAGATTTTCGTAACTATTTTAAATGACGTCTAATTGTGGCCATAAATAGCCCGGAGAACGTTTAAACTCCGTACATGCTCAGTTACTGCAGTTGCTGAAGTGATAAAACTACTATTCAGATGCTTTTCTCTTGATGGGTTGCTGTAGTTTTGCGAATTGAGGTGGAATTCATACCAAAGTAACCCAAGGTTTTTTGCATTTTTTTAGCATTTACATGGCTCACAAAAATAGGTCTTCTGCCATCAATGAAGTTCGCTAGCTGATGCTATTTTATGCATTTCAATTCGAAATTGAATGCTCTATTTCATGAAATTAACAGAATTACTGAAAACTGTCTGAGATGTCCAGAATTACGTTCTCCGGTAGTCTCCGATTGGAATGCGGCTGGAGAACGGACCTCGGGTGGTGTTCTATAGCCTTGCGTCGGGTCCGATATGCGAACATTTGACGTCATTGTATATATTTCGAGTTCCAACTATGTTGGCAAGATATGGCAGGAAATTATGGCAGCAATACGAGAGGTTTTGTAATGGAGTTTTTTATGGTGTAATGCCAGTATCTCCCGGAATTATCAAGAAGAATCGTGGTATTTTCCAATCTTTCCTTCTAAAGTGTCATTTCGACAGAATTCTGAAGACATACGAAAAACTAATCCATTGCGTGTAAAGAAAGCATACGACCTTCAATATACCAGGAGGTGCTGAGTTGACATCAAAAGTAACGTTAAGGATTATACTTTATTAGGTACTCAACGTTTCGGCCAGGGGCCATCGTCCTCCTGACGATGGCCCCTGGCCGAAACGTTGAGTACCTAATAAAGTATAATCCTTAACGTTACTTTTGATGTCAACTCAGCACCTCCTGGTATATTGAAGGTCGTATGCTTTCTTTACACGCAATGTCTAAAACCCAGGAGCATCTGAGAGCCATTCTTCGTTGTATTAAAAACTAATCCCTCATATCTTTGTTATTCATAATGAGACGAGATTGGCGCAAGCCGAATGACGATTCATCTGGGTTACAGTGCTTGCGCTTGGCCGCCGTCCTGCCAGTGTGAAAATATCCTGGAGAGTAATAGGCTGAGGTAATAACTAGCTCAGAAATTTACATTATTTTGTTCTCTATTGCTTTTATGCTATGTTGATGCTTTTGTTTCGTTCGGATTTGTGGGCATCGTGCACACCAACGATTGACCTGAGTAGCCCCCCCTCCCCGAGTTCGGCCTTGATTGGGGCCCAAACTGGGCCAGGACATAGTTTGTAACTGTGCGATCCGTAGCTATCTGATATAACCAAGGGCTCCACCACAAATGTGTGGGATTTTGCAGCCACATTTCCTTGCACCTTCAATATCAGTTCTTCCAGGCAAAATAAATGTATAGGTATAGCCAGAGTTGAATGTATTTATTCCAAGCATATTTGCTGATTCATACACACATGCATAATATGCAATAGGTTTGACACATGCACAATGCAATCCAAACAACCACCACAAACTTGTAGGCATTCTGATATAACATGATATGCTTCCTGGGCAATTGACTGCAATCTGCATTTCATGCCCTATGGCCTGCTATGCCATGCTCTTCTGTTCTGTTGTCCAGGCTTCTAATTTGTATGATGGACTGGAAACTGCAACTGCATTGTTGGAGCTGGACTGAGATCCTGTAAACAAAATGTCATCCATTATTGGCACGTTTCATTCGGAGAATAAAAAAGTTCAACATTTGCAGTCACAATCCTGGAGAATAAAATGTCCTTAGGTCTCCATACTCCAGGAGAAGCCCAAAATTCCCACCCTGTGCCGGACAGTGGTCACCGTGGGGAGGGTCATGTCAGGTAGTGGTCACCGTGGAGAGGGTCATGCCGGACAGTGGTCACCGTGGGGAGAGTCATGTCAGGTAGTGGTCACCGTGGGGAAGGTCGTGCCGGACAGTGGTCACCGTGGGGAGGGTCATGCCGGACAGTGGTCACCGTGGGGAGGGTCATGCCGGACAGTGGTCACCGTGGGGAGGGTCATGTCAAGTAGTGGTCACCGTGGGGAGGGTCATGTCAGGTAGTGGTCACCGTGGGGAGGGTCATGCCGGACAGTGGTCACCGTGGGGAGGGTCATGTCAAGTAGTGGTCACCGTGGGGAGGGTCATGCCGGACAGTGGTCACCGTGGGGAGGGTCATGTCAGGTAGTGGTCACCGTGGAGAGGGTCATGCCGGACAGTGGTCACCGTGGGGAGGGTCATGTCAGGTAGTGGTCACCGTGGAGAGGGTCATGCCGGACAGTGGTCACCGTGGGGAGAGTCATGTCAGGTAGTGGTCACCGTGGGGAAGGTCGTGCCGGACAGTGGTCACCGTGGGGAGGGTCATGCCGGACAGTGGTCACCGTGGGGAGGGTCATGCCGGACAGTGGTCACCGTGGGGAGGGTCATGTCAAGTAGTGGTCACCGTGGGGAGGGTCATGCCGGACAGTGGTCACCGTGGGGAGGGTCATGTCAAGTAGTGGTCACCGTGGGGAGGGTCATGCCGGACAGTGGTCACCGTGGGGAGGGTCATGTCAAGTAGTGGTCACCGTGGGGAGGGTCGTGCCGGACAGAGGTCACCGTGGGGAGAGTCATGTCAGGTAGTGGTCACCGTGGGGAGGGTCATGCCGGACAGTGGTCACCGTGGGGAGGGTCATGCCGGGCAGTGGTCACCGTGGGGAGGGTCATGTCGGGTAGTGGTCACCGTGGGGAGGGTCATGTCAAGTAGTGGTCACCGTGGGGAGGGTCATGCCGGACAGTGGTCACCGTGAGGAGGGTCATGCCGGACAGTGGTCACCGTGGGGAGGGTCATGCCGGACAGTGGTCACCGTGGGGAGGGTCATGCCGGACAGTGGTCACCGTGGGGAGGGTCGTGCCGGACAGTGGTCACCGTGGGGATGGTCATGTCAAGTAGTGGTCACCGTGGGGAGGGTCATGTCAGGTAGTGGTCACCGTGGGGAGGGTCATGTCAGGTAGTGGTCACCGTGGGGAGGGTCATGTCAGGTAGTGGTCACCGTGGGGAGGGTCGTGTCAGGTAGTGGTCACCGTGGGGAGGGTCATGCCGGACAGTGGTCACCGTGGGGAGGGTCATGTCAGGTAGTGGTCACCGTGGGGAGGGTCATGCCGGACAGAGGTCACCGTGGGGAGGGTCATGTCAAGTAGTGGTCACCGTGGGGAGGGTCATGCCGGACAGTGGTCACCGTGGGGAAGGTCGTGCCGGACAGTGGTCACCGTGGAGAGGGTCATGTCAAGTAGTGGTCACCGTGGGGAGGGTCATGCCGGACAGTGGTCACCGTGGGGAGGGTCATGTCAAGTAGTGGTCACCGTGGGGAGGGTCATGCCGGACAGTGGTCACCGTGGGGAAGGTCGTGCCGGACAGTGGTCACCGTGGGGAGGGTCATGTCGGGTAGTGGTCACCGTGGGGAGGGTCATGTCAAGTAGTGGTCACCGTGGGGAGGGTCATGCCGGACAGTGGTCACCGTGGGGAGGGTCATGCCGGACAGTGGTCACCGTGGGGAGGGTCATGTCAAGTAGTGGTCACCGTGGGGAGGGTCATGCCGGACAGTGGTCACCGTGGGGAGGGTCATGTCAAGTAGTGGTCACCGTGGGGAGGGTCATGCCGGACAGTGGTCACCGTGAGGAGGGTCATGTCAGGTAGTGGTCACCGTGGGGAGGGTCATGTCAGGTAGTGGTCACCGTGGGGAGGGTCGTGCCGGACAGTGGTCACCGTGAGGAGGGTCATGTCAGGTAGTGGTCACCGTGGGGAGGGTCATGTCAAGTAGTGGTCACCGTGGGGAGGGTCGTGCCGGACAGTGGTCACCGTGAGGAGGGTCATGTCAGGTAGTGGTCACCGTGGGGAGGGTCATGTCAGGTAGTGGTCACCGTGGGGATGGTCATGCCGGACAGTGGTCACCGTGGGGAGGGTCGTGCCGGACAGTGGTCACCGTGGGGAGAGTCATGTCAGGTAGTGGTCACCGTGGAGTGGTCCCGTGGGGGGGTCATGCCGGCAGTGGTCACCGTGGGGGGGTTGTGGGTGGTCCCGTGGGGGGTCATGGTGTGGTCGTGGGGGGGTCACGGGTAGTGGTCACCGTGGGGAGGGTCATGTCAGGTAGTGGTCACCGTGGGGAGGGTCATGCCGGACAGTGGTCACCGTGGGGAGGGTCATGTCAGGTAGTGGTCACCGTGGAGAGGGTCATGTCGAGTAGTGGTCACCGTGGAGAGGGTCATGCCGGACAGTGGTCACCGTGGGGAGGGTCATGTCAGGTAGTGGTCACCGTGGGGAGGGTCATGCCGGACAGTGGTCACCGTGGGGAGGGTCATGTCAGGTAGTGGTCACCGTGGGGAGCGGTCAGTAGTGGTCACCGTGGGGAGGGTCATGCCGGACAGTGGTCACCGTGGGGAGGGTCATGCCGGACAGTGGTCACCGTGGGGAGGGTCATGCCGGACAGTGGTCACCGTGGGGAGGGTCATGCCGGACAGTGGTCACCGTGGGGAGGGTCATGCCGGATAGTGGTCACCGTGGGGAGGGTCATGCCGGACAGGGCCGTGGGTGGTCACCGTGGGGAGGGTCATGCCGGACAGTGGTCACCGTGGGGAGGGTCATGTCAAGTAGTGGTCACCGTGGGGAGGGTCATGCCGGACAGTGGTCACCGTGGGGAGGGTCATGTCAGGTAGTGGTCACCGTGGGGAGGGTCATGCCGGACAGTGGTCACCGTGGGGAGGGTCATGTCGGACAGTGGTCACCGTGGGGAGGGTCATGTCAAGTAGTGGTCACCGTGGGGAGGGTCATGCCGGACAGTGGTCACCGTGGGGAGGGTCATGTCAGGTAGTGGTCACCGTGGGGAGGGTCGTGCCGGACAGTGGTCACCGTGGGGAGGGTCATGTCAGGTAGTGGTCACCGTGGGGAGGGTCATGTCAGGTAGTGGTCACCGTGAGGAGGGTCATGCCGGACAGTGGTCACCGTGGGGAGGGTCATGTCAGGTAGTGGTCACCGTGGGGAGGGTCATGTCAGGTAGTGGTCACCGTGGGGAGGGTCATGCCGGACAGTGGTCACCGTGGGGAGGGTCATGTCAGGTAGTGGTCACCGTGGGGAGGGTCATGCCGGACAGTGGTCACCGGGGTCATGCCGGACAGTGGTCACCGTGGGGAGGGTCATGCCGGACAGTGGTCACCGTGGGGAGGGTCATGTCAGGTAGTGGTCACCGTGGGGAGGGTCATGCCGGACAGTGGTCACCGTGGGGAGGGTCATGTCGGGTAGTGGTCACCGTGGGGAGGGTCATGCCGGACAGTGGTCACCGTGGGGAGGGTCATGTCGGGTAGTGGTCACCGTGGGGAGGGTCATGCCGGACAGTGGTCACCGTGGGGAGGGTCATGCCGGACAGTGGTCACCGTGGGGAGGGTCATGTCAAGTAGTGGTCACCGTGGAGAGGGTCATGCCGGACAGTGGTCACCGTGGGGAGGGTCATGTCAGGTAGTGGTCACCGTGGGGAGGGTCATGCCGGACAGTGGTCACCGTGGGGAGGGTCATGTCAGGTAGTGGTCACCGTGGGGAGGGTCATGTCAAGTAGTGGTCACCGTGGGGAGGGTCATGCCGGACAGTGGTCACCGTGGGGAGGGTCATGTCAGGTAGTGGTCACCGTGGGGAGGGTCATGGTCCGGATGTCAGTAGTGGTCACCGTGGGGAGGGTCATGCCGGACAGTGGTCACCAGTGGGGAGTGGTCACGTGGAGGTAGTGGTCACCGTGGGGAGGGTCGTGCCGGACAGTGGTCACCGTGGGGAGGGTCATGTCAGGTAGTGGTCACCGTGGGGAGGGTCATGCCGGATAGTGGTCACCGTGGGGAGGGTCATGTCGACGTAGTGGTCACCGTGGGGAGGGTCATGCCGGACAGTGGTCACCGTGGGGAGGGTCATGTCCGGACAGTGGTCACCGTGGGGGAGGGTCATGCCGGACAGTGGTCACCGTGGGGAGGGTCATGCCGGACAGTGGTCACCGTGGGGAGGATGTCATGCCGGACAGTGGTCACCGTGGGGAGGGTCATGCCGGACAGTGGTCACCGTGGGGAGGGTCATGCCGGGCAGTGGTCACCGTGGGGAGGGTCATGCCGGACAGTGGTCACCGTGGGGAGGGTCATGTCAGGTAGTGGTCACCGTGGGGAGGGTGGAGGGTCATGCCGGACAGTGGTCACCGTGGGGAGGGTCATGTCAGGTAGTGGTCACCGTGGGGAGGGTCATGCCGGACAGTGGTCACCGTGGGGAGGGTCATGTCAAGTGGTCACCGTGGGGGGGGTCATGACAGTGGGTCACCGTGGGGAGGGTCATGCCGGACAGTGGTCACCGTGGGGAGGGTCATGTCAGGTAGTGGTCACCGTGGGGAGGGTCATGCCGGACAGTGGTCACCGTGGGGAGGGTCATGTCAGGTAGTGGTCACCGTGGGGAGGGTCATGCCGGACAGTGGTCACCGTGGGGAGGGTCATGTCAGGTAGTGGTCACCGTGGGGAGGGTCATGCCGACAGTGGTCACCGTGGGGAGGGTCATGCCGGACAGTGGTCACCGTGGGGAGGGTCATGTCAGGTAGTGGTCACCGTGGGGAGGGTCATGCCGGACAGTGGTCACCGTGGGGAGGGTCATGTCAGGTAGTGGTCACCGTGGGGAGGGTCATGCCGGGCAGTGGTCACCGTGGGGAGGGTCATGTCAGGTAGTGGTCACCGTGGGGAGGGTCATGTCAGGTAGTGGTCACCGTGGGGAGGGTCATGCCGGACAGTGGTCACCGTGGGGAGGGTCATGTCAGGTAGTGGTCACCGTGGGGAGGGTCATGCCGGACAGTGGTCACCGTGGGGAGGGTCATGTCAGGTAGTGGTCACCGTGGGGAGGGTCATGCCGGACAGTGGTCACCGTGGGGAGGGTGCCGGACAGTGGTCACCGTGGGGAGGGGTAGTGGTCACCGTGGGGAGGGTCATGCCGGACAGTGGTCACCGTGGGGAGGGTCATGCCGGACAGTGGTCACCGTGGGGAGGGTCATGTCAGGTAGTGGTCACCGTGGGGAGGGTCATGCCGGACAGTGGTCACCGTGGGGAGGGTCATGTCAGGTAGTGGTCACCGTGGGGAGGGTCATGCCGGACAGTGGTCACCGTGGGGAGGGTCATGTCAAGTAGTGGTCACCGTGGGGAGGGTCATGTCAGGTAGTGGTCACCGTGGGGAGGGTCATGCCGGACAGTGGTCACCGTGGGGAGGGTCATGTCAGGTAGTGGTCACCGTGAGGAGGGTCGTGCCGGACAGTGGTCACCGTGGGGAGGGTCATGTCAGGTAGTGGTCACCGTGTGGAGGGTCATTCCGGACAGTGGTCACCGTGGGGAGGGTCATGCCTGACAGTGGTCACCGTGGGGAGGGTCATGTCAGGTAGTGGTCACCGTGGGGAGGGTCATGCCGGACAGTGGTCACCGTGGGGAGGGTCATGTCGGGTAGTGGTCACCGTGGGGAGGGTCATGCCGGACAGTGGTCACCGTGGGGGAGGGTCATGTCAGGCAGTGGTCACCGTGGGGAGGGTCATGCCGGGCAGTGGTCACCGTGGGGAGGGTCATGCCGGACAGTGGTCACCGTGGGGAGGGTCATGTCAGGTAGTGGTCACCGTGGGGAGGGTCATGTCAGGTAGTGGTCACCGTGGGGAGGGTCATGCCGGACAGTGGTCACCGTGGGGAGGGTCATGTCAGGTAGTGGTCACCGTGGGGAGGGTCATGTCAAGTAGTCACCGTGGGGAGGGTCATGCCGGACAGTGGTCACCGTGGGGAGGGTCGTGTCAGGTAGTGGTCACCGTGGGGAGGGTCATGTCAGGTAGTGGTCACCGTGGGGAGGGTCATGCCGGACAGTGGTCACCGTGGGGAGGGTCATGTCAGGTAGTGGTCACCGTGGGGAGGGTCATGTCAAGTAGTCACCGTGGAGAGGGTCGTGCCGGACAGAGGTCACCGTGGGGAGGGTCATGTCAGGTAGTGGTCACCGTGGGGAGGGTCATGCCGGACAGTGGTCACCGTGGGGAGGGTCATGCCGGACAGTGGTCACCGTGGGGAGGGTCATGTCAGGTAGTGGTCACCGTGGGGAGGGTCATGTCAGGTAGTGGTCACCGTGGGGAGGGTCATGCCGGACAGTGGTCACCGGGGTGGGGAGGGTCATGTCAGGTAGTGGTCACCGTGGGGAGGGTCATGCCGGACAGTGGTCACCGTGGGGAGGGTCATGTCAGGTAGTGGTCACCGTGGGGAGGGTCATGTCAGGTAGTGGTCACCGTGGGGAGGGTCATGTCAGTGGTCACCGTGGGGGGGTACGGATGGTCACCGTGGGGAGGGTCATGTCAGGTAGTGGTCACCGTGGGGAGGGTCATGCCGGACAGTGGTCACCGTGGGGAGGGTCATGCCGGACAGTGGTCACCGTGGGGAGGGTCATGTCAGGTAGTGGTCACCGTGGGGAGGGTCATGCCGGGCAGTGGTCACCGTGGGGAGGGTCATGCCGGACAGTGGTCACCGTGGGGAGGGTCATGCCGGACAGTGGTCACCGTGGGGAGGGTCGTGCCGGACAGTGGTCACCGTGGGGAGGGTCATGTCAGGTAGTGGTCACCGTGGGGAGGGTCATGTCAAGTGGTCACCGTGGGGAGGGTCATGCCGGACAGTGGTCACCGTGGGGAGGGTCATGTCAGGTAGTGGTCACCGTGGGGAGGGTCATGTCGGGCAGTGGTCACCGTGGGGAGGGTCATGCCGGACAGTGGTCACCGTGGGGAGGGTCATGTCGGGTAGTGGTCACCGTGGGGAGGGTCAGGTAAGTGGTCACCGTGGGGAGGGTCATGCCGGACAGTGGTCACCGTGGGGAGGGTCATGTCGGGTAGTGGTCACCGTGGGGAGGGTCATGTCCAGGTAGTGGTCACCGTGGGGAGGGTCATGCCGGACAGTGGTCACCGTGGGGAGGGTCATGTCAGGTAGTGGTCACCGTGGGGAGGGTCATGCCGGACAGTGGTCACCGTGGGGAGTTTGGTCACCGTGGGGAGGGTCATGCCGGACAGTGGTCACCGTGGGGAGGGTCATGTCAGGTAGTGGTCACCGTGGGGAGGGTCGTGCCGGACAGAGGTCACCGTGGGGAGGGTCATGTCAGGTAGTGGTCACCGTGGGGAGGGTCATGTCGGGTAGTGGTCACCGTGGGGAGGGTCATGTCAAGGTAGTGGTCACCGTGGAGAGGGTCGTGCCGGACAGTGGTCACCGTGGGGAGGGTCATGTCAGGTAGTGGTCACCGTGGGGAGGGTCATGCCGGACAGTGGTCACCGTGGGGAGGTGTGGGCATGCCGGACAGTGGTCACCGTGGGGAGGGTCATGTCAGGTAGTGGTCACCGTGGGGAGGGTCTGCCGGACAGTGGTCACCGTGGGGAGGGTCATGCCGTCAGTGGTACCGTGGGACAGTGGTCACCGTGGGGAGGGTCATGTCAGGTAGTGGTCACCGTGGGGAGGGTCATGCCGAAGTGGCAGTGGTCACCGTGGGGAGGGTCATGCCGGACAGTGGTCACCGTGGGGAGGGTCGTGCCGGACAGTGGTCACCGTGGGGAGGGTCATGTCAGGTAGTGGTCACCGTGGGGAGGGTCATGTCAAGTAGTCACCGTGGAGAGGGTCGTGCCGGACAGAGGTCACCGTGGGGAGGGTCATGTCAGGTAGTGGTCACCGTGGGGAGGGTCATGTCCAAGTAGTGGTCACCGTGGGGAGGGTTGCCTGACAGTGACTTGGGAGGTCAGGAGGTCACCGTGGGGAGAGTCATGTCAGGTAGTGGTCACCGTGGGGGAGGGTCATGCCGGGTAGTGGTCACCGTGGGGAGGGTCATGCCGGGCAGTGCTCACTGTGGGGAGGGTCATGCCGGGCAGTGCTCACTGTGCGGATGGTCATGCCGGACAGTGGTCACTGTGGGGAGGGTCATGCCGGGCAGTCTTGATGATGGGGAGGGTCATGGCGGGCAGTCTTGACGGTAGGGTCGAACACCGGTCAGTCCTCCTGACTGCGGGAGTCATATGCCGAACATTTCTCACTGTGAATATCATATACCGGTCAATCTCCCCCCCCCCCAGATTGTGGAGTCGTACGCCGATCAATCTCATTGCGGAGGTTGCATACCGGTCAGTCCTGGCTGTGGATGTCATACACCAGTCATTCCTGACTGTGAGGACCTTGTGCCGGTCAGTCCTCGTGACTGAGCGGCTCATTTAACGGTCAGTTCTCATTGTGAGGGGTCATAGACCAGCCGGTGCTCCTTGTTATCGGGCTGATCTGCCAGATAATATGTTATTTTTCACGTCGTGGCTAGATTTGATCGGAGCATCTGGAGTCGGAGTATGAAGGTGTATGTAAATTGAATGAAATGTACTTCTACTAATTCTGTACGTCTGATTGTTCTTAACTTTATAAGATATGCACCATAATTGGCATGGAAGCACTCACTCTCACTGACATTGGCTATTTTAAGTCAGTTTTCCTTGTCTGACTCATTTGGGGTTAGTTCGCTCATCTCCCTGCCCTCGGGGCAACTGCCGGTCATTGTGGCCGTTTGGTGTTCGTCGCCGTCATTCACGTCACTGGCCGGGGTTCTCAGACCGGCGGACACTGGGGACTGGTGGGTCTCAGACCGGCAGACACTGGTGACTGGTGGGTCTCAGACCGACGGTGACTGGTGACTGGTGGGTCTCAGACCGGCAGACACAGGTGACTGGTGGGTCTCAGACCGGCGGACACTGAGGACTGGTGGGTCTCAGACCGGCAGACACAGGTGACTGGTGGGTCTCAGACCGGCGGACACTGAGGACTGGTGGGTCTCAGACCGGCAGACACTGGTGATTGGTGAGTCTACCTCGCCGTCGGTAACGTCACTGGCCGTGGGTCTCAGACCGGCGGACACTGGGGACTGGTGGGTCTCAGACCGGCGGACACTGAGGACTGGTGGGTCTCAGACCGGCAGACACTGGTGATTGGTGAGTCTACCTCGCCGTCGGTAACGTCACTGGCCGTGGGTCTCAGACCGGCGGTGACTGGTGACTGGTGGGTCTCAGACCGGCGGACACTGGTGACTGGTGGGTCTCAGACCGGCGGACACTGGGGACTGGTGGGTCTCAGACCGGCAGACACTGGTGATTGGTGAGTCTACCTCGCCGTCGGTAACGTCACTGGCCGTGGGTCTCAGACCGGCGGTGACTGGTGACTGGTGGGTCTCGGACCTGCGGTGACTGGGGACTGGTGGGTTGGTTGGTTGGTTATTGGTTTTACGACACGTCGACCGCCGAGTCATGTAGCGTCGCCGATCTCTCACGCCGATTGGTCGCGGGCGAAGAGTAGCGACAGGTGAGACCCGAACCCACAATCTTTCGATTGTGAGACGAGCATCTTACCGGGGACTGGTGGGTCTCAGACCGGCTGACACTGGTGACTGGTGGGTCTCAGACCGGCTGACACTGGTGGCTGGTGGGTCTCAGACCGGCAGACACAGGTGACTGGTGGGTCTCAGACCGGCTGACACTGGTGACTGGTGGGTCTAACTCACCGTCGGTCACGTCATTGGTCGGGGGTCTCAGACCGGCTGACACTGGTGACTGGTGGGTCTAACTCACCGTCGGTCACGTCATTGGTCGGGGGTCTCAGACCGGCTGACACTGGTGACTGGTGGGTCTAACTCACCGTCGGTCACGTCATTGGCCGGGGATCTCAGACCGACGGACACTGGTGACTGGTGGGTCTAACTCACCGTCGGCCACGTCATTGGCCGGGGATCTCAGACCGGCGGACACTGGTGACTGGTGGGTCTAACTCACCGTCGGCCACGTCATTGGCCGGGGGTCTCAGACCGGCTGACACTGGTGACTGGTGGGTCTAACTCACCGTCGGCCACGTCATTGGCCGGGGGTCTCAGACCGGCAGACACTGGTTACTGGTGAGTCTAACTCACCGTCGGCCACGTCATTGGCCGGGGGTCTCAGACTGGCAGACACTGGTGACTGGTGGGTCTAACTCACCGTCGGCCACGTCATTGGCCGGGGTCTCAGACCGGCAGACACTGGTGACTGGTGGGTCTAACTCGCCGACTGCTCGGCGTTGTGTGGTTGTTCCCGCCACTTGGTGGTTCCCGCCACGCGGGCTGGTGACGGTTGGCGCCATTTTCAGGAGCGCGGCACGCCTGTCGGCGGTGAGACTGCGCGCCACTGACATCCGGTGTGACTTCGCCGTGGGAGATGTGGTGACGGCACATCTGTACAAAGTCGACGACGTATACCAGGTAAGGACTGGTACCAGGGCGGGACATGTACCAGTGTGTGAGGTACGGAATACCAGAGCGGGCTGTACCAGTGTGCTAGGTGAGGACTGGCACCAGAGCGGGACATGTACCAGTGTACCAGGTAAGTATTGGTACCAGACCAGGACATATGTCAGTGTACCAGGTAAGGAGTACCAGAGCGGGCTATGCCAGGCCAGGCAAAGAAGAGTACCGTAACGGGATGCACCAGTATATCAGGTGAGGAAGAGTGCCGGAGAAGGACGTGGCTCGGCAGAAGATATGTACCGCTTTCATCTATTTCTTTTGTTTCGTTGATAGCGTTCGGATTTATTCGCGACTGCATCACGGGGCATGTGTTTTCTAGAGCTTCGGTGTTCTTCCAACTTCCCATATTCAATTCGTCTTCTTCCAACGTGATCTAACATGGTCCGACCTGTCAGGGCACGGTAGTGCAGTTTGAGCTGGTGACGCCCGATGGACTCGTGCTGTTGGAGGCCCTGGTCAGGCCGCTGCCGACAAAGATCCGGCGCCTGAAGAAGGGCAGCCCACTAGACCGTCTCACGGTGAGGGATTCCTCATGGTAACATCGAAGGGGCTGTCTCACGGTGAGGGATATCCCTCACAGGAGGGACCATGAGGACAGCTCCATCGTCTGTGGGGTTGTCTCACGGTGAGGATACCCCATGGTATTGTCTGAGGGTACCGTCTCACGGTGAGGGATACCCCATGGTACTGTCTGAGGGGCTGTCTCCGGTGAGGGATGCCCATGGTACTGTCTGAGGGGCTGTTTTACGGTGAGAGATACCCCATGGTGCTGTCTGTGGGGCCCGTCTCACGGTGAGGGATACCCCATGGTACTGTCTGTGGGGCCCGTCTCACGGTGAGGGATGCCCCATGGTACTGTCTGAGGGGCTGTCTCACGGTGGGGGATGCCCCATGGTGCTGTCTGAGGGGTCATCTCACGGTGAGGATACCCCATGGTATTGTCTGAGGGTACCGTCTCACGGTGAGGGAAGGATAGTATTCAACGGTTAGGATTGTATCCCAGCAAGCCGTTGAGGAGACGATTCGGAACACATGTATGTTACAGCAGGCCTGTGTTCCGACTACACTACCGAGCAGCCGTAGAACTGTGCCGCCCGCAGGTACGACGTCATCGTCACACCAGCCGGGCAATATCGGCACGTGGAAAATATCGACTGCAAAATATGGTGACTTTTATCTGTTCCATATCCATTCATCCGTCTGCCTGCTGTTTGTTGAGCGATGCGCCGATATCGGCTCACACGTTTCAGATTGTGCCATCCCCACCTCGCCCTCTCCCAGTTCCGAATTTTACGTCCTTCTCGATTCCCATCGCCTGCCGTATCTTCAGTTTGTTCTCTGGCCCTTTTCGACCGGCCGCCATGGTTTGTGGATGTGCCTGCAGTCGGTGCAAATAACAACTCTTCGCGTGCTGTTTCAGTCGATGGGCATCAGCACGGAGTTCGACCAGAAGGAGCAGACGTTCCGCAACTTTCAGCAGGTGATGGGCGTGTTCAGCACCCCTGTCATAATGCACAGGTTAGTTGTCAGCCGCTGCCGCCCTCCTGTAACCGCATGGTTGCGGGTTCGACCCTCGCTGACCCAGGCGTCGAGGCAAGGATATAAATACAATTTCAAGCTGAGGCTACTTCCAAATCCTGGCATGTATTGTCAAGGAAATCAGAATTTCGGCGTATTTCTAGCTAAGCAGACAGCCGAATACAGGTGCATTTCAATTGGTTATCATAAATTATCCAGGATGAAGTTATGCTATTTTGCATCGTGACGCCTGCCTGAGCGAGTTTGCTCACACTGAGTCAGACGCCAGTCAGCGCTGGTGTCCACACTTCCAAACGCTTTGGAAATTCACTCTCTCTCTGGCCCTTGTTCGGTGCCCCCATTATATATTCCCTACCACCCGCCCCTCCCCATTGGTGCGCCATTAAGCTCCAAAGCTCCAACAACTAGCTTCCGATGGTGACCTGTGACCTCTGACCTCTGGTGGCTGTGCTCTCTGATCCACGTGACTGTAGCTGTATGGCTATGACAGCGACTAGTGCCTAGCGGTTGACTTTGATCTGGAACGGCCGCTTCTGCACCTAACAGCCGCTGCTGACCTCCGACACTCCTCATGTGTTCCGCGGATATTCGCCTTTGACCTCTGCCGGCCTCCACTGACTCCTAGCTGTTACCTCTGACCTCGGACGCCTCATGTGTTCGGCAAATATTCGCCTTTGACCTCTGGCGATCTCCACTGGCTCCAAGCTGTCACCTCTGACCATTGGTGGTCTCCACTGGCTCCTGGCTGTCACCTGTGACCTGCGCCGGTCACCTTTGAATCCTGCCGGCAACCTCTAACCTTTGGCGGCCTCTTCTGATCCTCTCCTGTGTGCCCTCCTGTGTGCCGGTCGTCTCTGACCGTGGCGGTTTTCTCTGACCCCTGCCGTCACATTCGACCCCTCCTGTGTGTCCTGTATGTTGGCTCGCCTCTGATCCTCTCTTGTGTGCCTTCCTGTGTGCCGGTCGTCTCTGACCGTGGCGGTTTTCTCTGACCCCTGCCGTCACATTCGACCCCTCCTGTGTGTCCTGTATGTTGGTCGCCTCTCATCCCGGACGGTTTCCTTTGACCATTTTAGGCCACCTGCGACTCCCGCTTGTGTGTGCACTTCTGCACGCCGGTCCACCTGCGGCCCGTGACCTCCACCGGTCTCCTTTGACCCCCGGCGGTGGCCGCTGACCCGCCGCCGTGCCCCGCAGCTGGTCGGGTGGCGCCGCCCAGAACGTGACGGTGGCCGTGCAGGACCCGACCGGCCGGCTGGCGCGCGTCGAGAGCTTCTCGCTCAACACCACCGACCAGGCGCGCTCGGGCGTGACGCGCGTGGCCGTGCGCCAGCCGCTGAGGCCCGGCACGTGGCGCGTCCACGTGCTGGCCGACCTGGCGCCCGTGGCGCGCGCCGAGTTCGCCGTCCTGCCGCTGGAGGTGTACAGGGGCCGGCCGGTGAACGCCGAGCAAGCCAGGTTAGTACCGGCCCTGCCGAGCGTCTGTGCCCTGTCAAGCGTCAAGCGTCTGTGTCGCCATACGCTTTGATTTTTGCGCTATCACGGTTGACGTTTTGTGTGCTTTTGGAAGGGTACGTGCCCATGCTGAATTTTGTCTCTGGTTGTGTTGGTATCTTGGTTCGCCGATACTAAATTGTGCCCTGGCTCTAAAAATAGTTGAGATGTAGAAGTTGTGAGCGCACCTCCCCTCGCCTCGGCAACCAGGGTTCTTTTCCTCGAGCTGTGCAAGGCGGATCTTCCAATGCCTTTATTCCAGCTAAGCTTTTCTGACATGAACTTCGTGTGTCATCAAATCTTATCCATACAGCGACGTGTACGTTGCATAATCGGCTACACGATGCAACGACTCGCTATATGACCTATGCAGTCGATGCGCCCCTAAACCACGATGCGACGACTCAATCACTTACGCTCACGAAGCGTTCTTTCGTTGCCTGGCATGCGCGGAACAACAGGAACTGGGGTGAACGCACGACAAAAGGGAAAGCAAATATGCTAGAGGTGTGCACAGGATGGAATGCCAGATGGGCGCGACATTTCGCTTCACATGTGGTGATGCGTGTGAGGCATTCACTCGGCTTGGGTTTGCACGAGTATGTGAGGACGGCGGTTGGGCTGTGCCGGTCTGGGTCCGGTTGGTGGCTTGTGGTGCGCTGGGTGCAGCAGCTGACTGTACACGGCATGCTGTGCAAAGTTCAGCCGGCTGGGTGGCCGCGGTGTGGTGAGGCGGCCCATTTGAGATGGCCGTCCGTATGGCAGCGGTGTGGTCAACGGATTCGTGGGAGATCCGTTGTGCCTGCCGCCCAGGGGAAGAGCTGGTCTCGGTGGCGCTGCGTGTTGTGTCGGCGGCCGTGTGGTGTTTCGTGTGTGCTGTGGCTGTGGCTGTGTGTGCGAAGAGTTGATTTTTTTCTGGGAAAATGTGGTTTTTGTCATGACAATCATTTCTTACGGGAAAAACCGGTATAGAACTGGTAAAAACAGGCACGAAAGTTGGTCCCAAGTTTACACTTCATGTAACAATTTCAGCTCCAAGTTTTCCTCTTTCTATGTATTATGCAAGTTGCATGATTCGTGACACTACTAGACACACAAACAGGATGTCATATATTTGAAAAGTATTAAGCAAAGCATTTGCAGGACCTTTACCGGTAAAAAACGGTGAAACGGTTTTAGCATGTCGGTTTTTACCAGCGGTAAACAACAGTAAAAAGTGCGGTGTTAAAAGTTGTCAACCCCGGCTGTGACACTGCGCGCGTCTCGGCAGACTCCTGCACGCCGGGCCGACGCTGCCGTACTCTGACCAGCGCTCACTGCCCGCCTACCAGCGGCTGCTGGGCGCCGACTCCGCGGCCGACCCTGCAGCCGCCCCTGGCGACGCGCGCAGTCACGGCGACGAGCTGCGCCGCTGGACCGACTGGATCGTGCGCAGGTGATTGGTCGAGGGGCGCGGCCTCTTGGCGTCCGGCCGCCGCACTGGTGGAGGTCCGGCGTCCCGGCCCGTCATTGGTGGACGCCCGCCGTCCCAGCCGCCTCATTGGTGGACGCCCGCCGTCCTAGCCTCCTCATTGGTGGAGGTCCACTGTCCCAGCCACCTCATTGGTGGACGCCCGTCGTCCCAGCCGCCTCATTGGTGGACGCCCGCCGTCCTACCTCTTGGTGGGGTCCATAGGTATTGGTGGAGGCCGCCCAGCCGCCTCATTGGTGGACGCCCGCCGTCCTAGCCTCCTCATTGGTGAGGTCCATCGTCCTAGCCGCCTCATTGGTGAAGGCCCGCCGTCCCGACCAGTCATTGGTGGACGCCCGCTGTCCCTGTCCGTCATTGGCGAGTGGCACCGCTGCGCCGACCCGACATTGGCGCGTGGTACCGCTGTCCCAGCCTGCCATTGGCGACTGTTAGCGGCCCCATCGGTCTCTGGTTAAAGAACTAGCATTATCGGAACTGCATGCTGCCATTGGTGACGTGTCAGCAACGTTGCTGTGATTGATTACGTTAACAATGCTATTATCATTGTTTGCGTCAGCAATGCTCCCGCCTTTTTTCTTACGTTAGTAATGTTGCTCTCACTGGTTACGCTTGCAATGTTCTCAGGTTTGCACTGGTTGTGTCTGGTCGTCTTTGTGCTCGACTCTGATCTCAACACCGTCCACAGACACCTCAGCCTGGGGTATGTGTGTCTGGTGACCTGACCTGACCCCGCCGCCGTCCACAGACACTTCAGCCTGGAGTACGTGTGTCTGGTGTCGCCGGCGACCGGGTGCATGGACTCGCTGTCGCAGTGTCGCTCGACCGACTGGTCGTCGGTGTCGCCCGACCCCAAGGCCGAGCTGCACGGTTTGACCGGCTCGGGCCGACTGAAGCGGCACCCCGCCGACTCCGAGAGCCCGCACCCGGCCCACATCGGCCTCTGACACGGCCCAACACTGTACAGCGGCCTCCGACACCTCTGACTCGGCCGACCACTGCTCAGCGGCCTCTGATTCGCCAGTCTCTGACACCTCTGACACAGCCGACTACTGTCCAGCGGCCTCTGACTCGGCACTCTCTGACACCTTTGACACGATGGCCTCTGACACGACTGCCTCTGACACGACTGTCTCTAACACGGCAGTCTCTGTCACGATGGCCTCTGTGCCAGCGGCCTCTGATTCGGCAGTCTCTGACACCTCTGACACAGCCTACCACTGCCCAGCGCCTGTGATTCGGCAGTCTCCGACACCTCTGACACAGCCGACCACTGCCCAGCGGCCTGTGATTCGGCAGTCTCCGACACCTCTGACACAGCCGACCACTGCCCAGCGGCCTGTGATTCGGCAGTCTCTGACACCTCTGACACAGCCGACCACTGTCCAGCGGCCTCTGACTCGCAGCTTCTGACACCTCTGACACGATGGCCTCTGACACGACTGCCTCTGACACGACGGTCTCTGTCACGATGGCCTCTGTGGCAGCGGCTTCTGCCGGCCGCGGCAGGCTCTGGCAGACAACTGTCACTGGTCGGCTGGGAATGGGCGTCTGGTGAGGATCATGAGTGCCGCTGGTGGTGACGGCAGGTCAGGTCAGGTCAGGACCACCGAGCTAGAGAGATCCGGCATGTTGGTGTCGCAGCCGGATGGTTTGGTATTGTACTGCTCACACTCCCGTTACATGGACCATCACCGGTTAGTTTGCTAGATTACCATCCAAGATTTGTGCGACCTACGCACCTGCTGGTCAACGGAAGGAAATGTCGGAGACCTGGTTCCACCAGGGGAACAAGTCGATATACCCTGACCCTGGTTATGGTAGATAATTGTGTCATGACCCATGGAGTGAGGCGTGATGTTGACCCTGGTCTCGTTCCCGGTTTAAGCATAGACTAAGATCAGCAACTGGTGGGGAGAGACATGGTGTTGATCTGGGTACTGTCTCTGACAACCGGCAGTGGTTGGCAAGATGAAAGGATGTATTGGCGCTGTGCTCTCACATATCCTTCAGTGTCACCCTTAACTCTTGCCACGTTTGAGTCTACCCCGTCGGCTGATATTCTCATTGTTCTTCGGAGAGACGTCAGTGTCCAGCGTTCTCGGCGTATGTCCATTGTTCCGGTGTTTTGCATGCAGCAGTTGAGTGCGCTCACAGCCGATTTTCTGCTCGGCGTGAGTTGCGAGGTGCGTTTTACTTGTGCGTGTAAGGGTGCGGTTTGACTACCGTACCCTGAAGCTGACGGATCAACAGAAGGGTAATATTGATCGTGACTGTATTTGCTGGGATTAGGTGCACGACCCGCACCTGTCGTTCACGGCACGCGTCCGCCGTCGGTGGGCGCTGGAGTTGATTGTTGTCGGACATTTTCCGGTGATTGTATGTGACGTTGACGTGGGCTAGGCGTGTGCTGTTTCCTGTTGCAGTTGTTATGTTAGCAATACGGACCTCGTGCGAAAGGAGCGTGCACCTCCCGGGATGTTGTTTTATATGCTTCTGAGTGGGCCATTGCTCTCCCCGTAATATCCTCTCGAATTAGCACGGAGCTTTCACCCCCCCTCCACATCTGCCAGATTTAATAGGGGAGCCCTATAAAGCTGCTCCCAATGTCGGAGCAAGTCACAGCTAATACATGCATTTAATTTGATTATACTCCCAATTAATGCTAATTAATGCTTGCTAATACTCCCAATTAATTTGACAGCATGACGGTGTGGTACCTCTTCAGATGGGATCGGGGTCAGATCTACCGCTGGACAGCGCCGGCCTGATCTGTCGCGTTATTGCCGCCTCGCGTGCACGTCTCGTTGATGGCTGAGGCCCCTCTGATCACAGACTGCTCTGGGCCGCAGAGACGCTGACCGATCAGGCCTCGGCTGTGGCATAAAAACAAACTTTAATAACAGTTATGATGAACCAAGTGAGGTGCGGCACCGTGTGCTTTGCATCACTCCGTACCGTATGATTGGTATGCCATGCCCAGCGAACGGTGAAACCACGAATGTTGATTGAAGTGTGCGTGTGTCGACCCCCCCCCCCCCGCTCACTGTCTATAAGTGGTATGTGGTGGTCATCCGTTGCTATTGTGCTGGACGCGGCGGACTTTTATACTGATCGACCGGGCCGTGATGCGCTGCGCTTTCGCACGCAAGCGGTGGCACCGTTTCTCTGGTGGCGATATTTTCAATCGGGTACAATCAGTATCGCCGTTGCGCGCGGCCTCGTTGTTATGTCGTCGTTTGGCCGAGTCTGCTCTGTGCACCGGGTGGGACGCGAGAGGCGTAGTTTGCCCACCAGGTGGCGCTGGCGGCGGTGGCCGGTTTTCGCTCCCGCCCGGTTAGTCTGTGCCTTGTGGCCGACGGCAGCCATGTGGTGGCGATCGATGGGAAGGTGTGTTAACACGCGGGGCCATGTGGCGGATCGGCTCTGCCATGTGTAGCCAGGCTTACGTTTATTCATGTGGCGGATTATCTCTGCCATGTGGTGGATGATAATATCTGTTGCGTGTAGCCATGTGGTGGATGACGGCTGGTGTTGCCGAGTTTGTTGGTTGGTTCTTTGGTTGGCTGGCTGGTTGGGTCCTGAGGGCGCATCTGATGTTGGTGAGTGTGGTGTATGCGTGTTGATGCCGTCCATCGTGTCATATTTCTAAGCCGAGGGAAGGGCCCGGCGGGGGTGCCGTCCTGTCCAATCGGACCCGGTCGGTGGGGTCGCACCTGCTGCCCTTGTCTGGTCAGGCCTGATGTGGCCGGGTCCGGTTGCGACCTGAACCGCTCCGGCCAGGTCAGATGAGGTCAGCCGCGGCTGGGCGACCCGAAGCCGGTCCCTCCACGTCGGCGCGTAGTGCCTTTCGTGCAGCGCGGGAGCTGTCCGACTACTTAAACTACATGACCACCGTCGTTCTCACTAGAAAATAAAACGACTCGCCGTATTGTTGCCCGTTGGTTTGGACTTCAGGGCAGGTTGGAAGGTGACCTGCGGCCCTTGCGTGTGCGTGGATCGCTTGCGATTGCGGAGACGTTGCGGAGGTGCTGATCTGCAGCGTGTCGATCGGGCACCGTCCGGGAGAAGCAGTCTGGAGCCCGCAGGTTGGCGGGCAGCGATGTTGCCGTGGGATTTTGCAATCCCACGCGCACACTGTTGGGCGACGAAGTCGACGCCGCTCCTCAGCTCGCAGGTCCCGCTGGCAGGCGGGGTCGGGCTGCGATGACCTTGTCGGAGCCTCAGCTCACAGGTGGTGACCTCAGTCATGGCTGCACGTTGTTTGCCATTCTGCCCTGGCCGGTTGCGGCTTTACGACGCACGCAGCAGCTGAGGCCATATGGCTTCGCCTGCCTCTCACCCTGGTAGAAAAGGCGGGCGCCGCGAGGAATCGAACCCCGTACCTTTGGCGTGGCAGGAATCGGACGCTCAGCTTAACCACCGAGCGAGCGAAACTACCATCCCGCCCCCAAACGTCCTTCCAAGGTTGGAATGGGCAAGCGAGACGGGCGGGTGAACACCAGCGGGATGCACAGCAAGAGGTTAAAGAAGCTCGAGACAAGCGATCGACGAGGGGCGAACATCGACACGTTGGCCGATACACTTGATTTTCCCCGGTCAATGTTTGACAACCGTGAAGCTGATCATTGCATGAAAACAGAGCGCTTGGTAGGCATTTCAGCGGGGTGCGGTGCAAGGTGAGAGGTCGAGGTCGGGATAGACTTCGCAGCACGGACGGTGCCGCGAGATAGGAGAACGAACACCGCTTAGTGTTCCTAAACTCAACCCGCCAAACCAGCCGGCATCGGGTGCTCCCTCGCTGTGCGCTCAGGTGCAACATCTCGCTACTCCGGGCACGTGTATTTCAACACCGCTAGCCGTGGGCAGTACACACATGCAGCGAGCATCGTCAGCGCGGACCGGAATCGGCCGCCGTCCGCCTTCCGCCGCACCATTCTTCACATGTATTGCACACTCGCCGCTTCAAACAACTGAGGCCCGATTGCCCGTCCCATTTCGCCGCCAATGGTCTGCGATTTCGACCTTTTCTGCCCTGCCGTTTTGTCATATTTACGCGAGGTTGTAATAGCCACAAGTCCATTGTGAATTACCTCGATACAAGTCTGTATTGAGGGCGGGTCGGCTGGTCACCAGCGGCCCGACTAGGGCAAACACACGCCTCCACATGGTGATAGTTAGTCAGTTATTGTAGTTTAGGGGCGCGTCGACTGCACAGGTCATGTAGCGCCCATATGAAGGTGATGGTGGTGAATGGCCAAGGTGGTGCAGGAGCGTGCACCCATCGAACGCGTTCCGCAGCCGGTGCGGGCGACTACTGTCCGAGTCTACCGGACCGGCACCGACTCGACCAGCTACATACAAGCGCAGACTGGTGCATTCTGGATCTACGCACAACGCACTTTCTGCTGAGCGTCTCCCAATAGCACACCACCGCACCCGGCCGTAAGTAGGAAAAACTACATTAAGCCCCGCCCTCCCAGCTGCTATATAACTGTACAAAAATGAGATGGGCACCGCCACTAAAACAGGTACCGCGCGCACAGCCAGTAAGCGCCGACAGCACACAGCACCACCATCCAGTACAGGTCACTGACGCCGAGTGAAGCGAACCGGACATTTCCAGCAGCCACAACGAGACATCCAACATGGCAATTATAAACAGCTTTGGCACACACATCTCGCACCACAGCACAAGCATTTGACAGGCACAGCGACCACGTCACAAGTCGGGACAACGGCCGGGCCGATCAAATGGATGGAATGGACAACACTCGGCTAAGCAGGTGGGAATGATCGTGTCAATGGCAGCGCCGTGTCGTGCTGTCTATTGTGGCACGGTCGCACGTGCCAGTTCGGAGCACGCCAGAACTACACGGGAGCGCGACACAGAACACCTCAGACTTAACATCGCATGCAATAGGCATGCATGAAGTGCACATGTCGGGCCGTGCGAGCGGCGCGAATCAATACCGGACAACTGCAACGAGCACAGCTACCCAGGACGCGTGATCGCACGACTTCCGGTGATAAAAAACTGGTATGAAAATATTCGTAAAAGCTAATTTACCGGACCATTCCGGTGAGCGGCCGCAACAGCTTCCGCAACAGCTGCCGCGACAGATCAAATTCAAGTTGCAGAGCTGTCCACCTCAGATCATCTGCTCCAATTTTCAGTGACGCAGACATGCTCATCGCGCGCACACGCAGGTACGCCACACACACGAGACCTAGCATTGCCGGCCCGGGACCTCCTGGTGCTGACTGTCGTCCACAACACTGCCAACAGCCACCCGGTGTCACGGCGCACGTGACGTCACGGTGACGTCGGCTAACACGGGAACTTGCTGACGAGTAGCGGCAGCTTGCCAGTTCGCCGGTACACAGTGACGTCATAGGCGAACTTGACAGCCAGCACGATAACGGTGGTAGCCAGCAGGCCGTTGGCCACGTCCCACATGTTCACCTGGGGCAGACGCACAGGTTAGTAGGTCAGGTGAATGGGCCACCAGTTGGCAAATTGTGGTCACGGACTGTGGCAACGGGGAACATTCATAACATCCAAGGTTCATTTACTGCCAAAGTTAATAACGTTTATAACTCACAACGTCCAAGGATCATAACGTACAAAAAACGAAATATAGTACAAAATGTCGAAGATAGAGAGCGTTCACAATTTGCAAAGTTCATAACGTCCAACGATCATAACATACAAAACTTGCTTCAGAGGGAGCGTTCATGACATCCAAAGTTTATTTACATCCAAGGATCATAAAGTCCAAAAATAGTTCCAAAATAGTCCACCAGAAAAGCCAGTAGAACCATGGCGGTGAAATCATGTCGCTAGGTAAGGTTAGGTTAGGCTAGATATAATTCACTTCCAAGGTTTTACCGGTTCCTTTAGCGAACAATTGGGTAACTATTTTTGGACTTCATGATCATTCTCCATTATGAACTTTGGACGTTGTATACGCACTCCATCTAAGACATTTTTTAGTGTTTCGCTTTTTGGACGTTGTGATCCTTGGAAGTTGTGAGGTTCGGACGTTATGAACGTTGGTAGTAAATGGACCTTGAGTATTATGCTTTCACCGGTGGTCACATACTGTAGCCGGCAGACCGTTGGCCACGTACCACATGTTCACCTGGGGCAAACGGACAGGTTAGCGGCAGGTCAGGCCAACTGAAGAGAACTGAAAATGAGCTACTGCCAATGCCTTCATATGCCAAAAGGTTTCGGTCTTCGTGCAACGGTGACCGAGGAGTGGTGGTGTGAAGTGCATCACCTGATGACAAACTATGATGCGGAAGATATGATTCAGAGAAGCTGTGGTCACAGACTGTGGTCTGGAGAGGGAGGGGAAACTGAATATTATCCGGCCGCAGAGCTGTGATCTGGAGATGGAGGGGATACTAACCATTATCAGGCCGCACAGCTGTAGACTGGTTGGTTATTGGTTTTTACGACACGTCGACCGTTGAGTCATATAGCGTCGCCAATCTCTCACGCCGATTGGTCGCGGGCGAAGAGTAGCGACAGGTGAGATTCGAACCCACAATCTTTTGATTGCGAGACGAGCATCTTACCCCTAGACCACTCGTCCCCCAGCTGTAGACTGGAGAGGGAGCAGAAACTAACCAGTATCCGGCCACACAGCTGTAGTCTGGAGAGGAAGGGAAACTGACCAGTATCCGGCCGCACAGCTGTGATCTGCAGAGCGAGGCTACCGGTCGGCCCGGCGGCGGCAGCTCCTCGGCCAGCGGCCCCGAGCCACAGCGTACATCCCCTCCGTCCCGGATCAGCTTGTGCTGCGACGCCAGCCACGCCTGTCCAATCACACGTCGGTCACATGACAGCCACGCCTGTCCAATCACACGTCGGTCACATGACAGCCACGCCTGTCCAATCACACGCCGGTCACATGACAGCCACGCCTGTCCAATCACACGTCGGTCACATGACAGCCACGTCTGCCCAATCACACGCCGGTCACATGACAGCCACGCCTGCCCAATCACACGCCGGTCACATGACAGCCACGCCTGCCCGATCACACGCCGGTCACATGACAGCCACGCCTGCCCAATCACACGCCGGTCACATGACAGCCACGCCTGCCCAATCACACGTCGGTCACATGACAGCCACGCCTGCCCAATCACACGCCGGTCACATGACAGCCACGCCTGCCCAATCACACGCCGGTCACATGACAGCCACGTCTGCCCAATCACACGCCGGTCACATGACAGCCACGCCTGCCCAATCACACGCCGGTCACATGACAGCCACGCCTGCCCAATCACACGCCGGTCACATGACAGCCACGCCTGCCCAATCACACGCCGGTCACATGACAGCCACGTCTGCCCAATCACACGTCGGTCACATGACAGCCACGCCTGCCCAATCACACGCCGGTCACATGACAGCCACGCCTGCCCAATCACACGCCGGTCACATGACAGCCACGCCTGCCCAATCACACGCCGGTCACATGACAGCCACGCCTGTCCAATCACACGCCGGTCACATGACAGCCACGCCTGTCCAATCACACGCCGGTCACATGACAGCCACGCCTGCCCAATCACACGCCGGTCACATGACAGCCACGTCTGTCCAATCACACATCGGTCACATGACAGACACATGGCAGCCGCGCGTGCGGCACCTCGCATAGCTCACAGGAGGCCATGGTCGGCTATAGTGGCAGAGCTGCGATGGGGGCCCGCATGAGCCTCAACAGGCTGCAGCTGGATGCCGTGCTGGTTATTGGTTATCGGTTTTACGACACGTCGACCGTTGAGTCATGTAGCGTCGCCAATCTCTCACGCCGATTGGTCGCGGGCGAAGAGTAGCGACAGGAAGCTAGATGTCATCTCACCAACAAACATAACAGTGCTACTGGTGATAGGTCGAAGCATCTCAGTGAAATTTTAACCACCACCCGGGCACCTTGCGGTTCTCGGTGGCTGTTGCACCTGACCCCTCTGCACACTCACACTCGAGAGCCAATCGTCAGTACTGAGCGACGGCATATTCCACAGGGCCAGGCACAGCTCTGCCGCCAGCTCACCTGGAAGTGTGTAATTCTGTCGCCAGCTGACCTGGAAGTGTGTAATTCTGCCGCCAGCTCACCTGGAAGTATGTAATTATGTCGCCAGCTGACCTGGAAGTGTGTAATTCTGTCGCCAGCTGACCTTGAAGTGTGTAATTCTGCCGCCAGCTCACCTGGAAGTGTGTAATTATGCTAACAGCTCACCTGGAAGTGTGTAGTTCTGTCGCCAGCTGACCTTGAAGTGTGTAATTCTGCCGCCAGCTCACCTGGAAGTTTGTAATTCTGCCGCCAGCTCACCTGGAAGTGTGTAATTCTGCCGCCAGCTGACCTGGAAGTGTGTAATTCTGTCGCCAGCTGACCTGGAAGTGTGTAATTATGCCGCCAGCTCACCTGGAAGTGTGTAATTATGTCGCCAGCTGACCTGGAAGTGTGTAATTCTGTCGCCAGCTGACCTTGAAGTGTGTAATTCTGCCGCCAGCCCACCTGGAAGTGTGTAATTCTTCCGCCAGCTCACCTGGAAGTGTGTAATTCTGTCGCCAGCTGACCTTGAAGTGTGTAATTCTGCCGCCAGCTCACCTGGAAGTGTGTAATTCTGCCGCCAGCTCACCTGGAAGTGTGTAATTCTGCCGCCAGCTCACCTGGAAGGAGAACGTGAAGGGACTGCCGCAGTCGCACAGCCACGGATTTCCGCCCAGGAACAGCGAGTCCACGTTGAAGGAGTTCTTCTTGAAGGCGTTGTCGAAGGCGTACAGCGGCAGCTGGCGGCACGGCGGTGTGACGTGAGTGCTACGCGACCTGACCAATACAATCCATGCACCCTAAAGCCCCCCCCCCCCCCCAGTGGTGGGTGGTGGTCAGGGTGTGAATTAAGGCACTTCTTAACATATTTTATCTCTGAAAACATCTCTGAAAACATCATACTGGATGGGATGGGCTTCACATGTACTCCGACACAAAAGTGAGAACAAAGATATCAATAAAAACAAACACAGAATGACACCAAAAAACCGCCTGGTTATTCCACTTACGGTCACCACTCAAACTAACCACTTTTTGTAGCAGTCAGCAGCCGGACCACAGCCTCACACACTCCATCAATCTCAACCACCGGAATTGCCGACAACAACGCGCCGCAGCAACTTGCAAGATGATGCGCAAGCGCACTGAGTACACTGTTATCCGGCTCTGGAGCCGCGTCTCAGAAAACCTGTGTTCCTGCCACCCATATAGTGGGAAAGTTTGACAGTTTTAAGAGACTTCCTCCGGAGTCCCGGAGGCCACCGATCAGAATTGGCTGCGTTAGCGTTTTCTGTTCCGAAATCTGTCTGTCAACCAATCAATGCAAGGTAGTTTTTATGACGTCATAACCATTAGCAACTTTGAACACATGGTTAACAGTGTCAAACTGCAAACACAAGACCTTGACTGATCCTTTGCTTTGATCACATCCAACTGTGGCGTGTGCGGTAGCGGAGTTGCGTTCATATTACGTAGGAATTTGGCTGCGTAGGTATGCGCTCTGAGCTAAGGGTGAAGTGTGAAGTTTTTTTTTCATATGGCTAGCCTTGCACCAAGATGAACAGTGAAAGGAAAGCGCATTGCTCCTGTGAGTTATGAGAGACGAAACAGTACTAATTATTACGAGTCACTGCCGGGCGGTGCCATCCATTGTTCACTTCTTTGTTCCTATGTTTTGACAATTGATTTAACCAAAAATGAGAATGCATATTACATATGTATATTATGTAGGTACTGATTACATAGCTTTTTTTCCGGTCAGTTATTGGTAAACAGATTCCATGCATACAAAAATAATGTCCATGAAAATGTACTCCGGAAGAAGTCGGTATCCACTCCGACTCCCAACCCGGAAAGTAAGTTTCCCACTCTGATGGTGGTACATGGCATGCTGTGTGGACTGAAGCAATACGCGGAGGTGTGCAATGTGCTGACATAGGAAAACACACCGGCCAAAAAATGGACGTTCAGCAAAGTTACTTCCACAAGCACGAGAACACTTCGATTCCTAATCCATATGAAACACACATAGACTATTGCTTGCTCCTCTACAGGAATAACTACATCAACATTTACAGCAGCCCATTGGCTTAAGCATTCAGAAAATCATGCAATAAAAAGCATCAATAACTCGGCCAGTACTGCTAAGCAATAATATTCGATGTGACAAATACTGCAGCATTCCTATCCTGGAGCAAGACAGGAAACTCGCATGCATCGAATCATGGCTGGCGCAATCAACACGATTGTAGCCCTCTCTTTCCACTACCCTTAGTCATTAAAAAGAGCGTACTACAGCGTATCAAAATTCGCGAATTGAGGCGTTGAGGCCAGGATGTAAACATAATTTCATATTGACATAGCATCAAAGTTCTGAAGGATGTAGTCATCAAAACCAGAAGCATGGGTCTTTTTAGGTAAGCAATCAGTTGAATGCGAATGAAGTATGGGTCTTCTCGGCCACACCCACCGTCTGCAGCCGGTTTCTGGCGAGGCTGAGCACAGAGAAGCGGTGGATGAAGCCGGAGCCCTCCAGTCGGTTGGCCTGGTCGGCCTCCAGCCAGTTGCCGTCCATGAAGAGCGTAGTCAACGACTGGTAGTCGGACTGATTGCCGATCACCGGGCCGAACCCGGTCAGGCTGACGTCACAGGTCACAGGTCACAGGTCAGGGGTCAGCACCACGGCTGGATTCATGTCTTGGAATCATGGAGTCGCAAACAAATGTTTGTGGGACAATCAAATTCGGAGTGAACGAATTGCTTTCTGTGGCTGACATCGGGAACAGTTTTGTCTTCTACTTGGCAGTAAGCTTCTGAGTGAGTCATATATTATCACAGAGTAAAAAGTTTGAAGTTATCTCAAGCAGCAGTTTGAATTTCTTCTACAAGGAAAAATAACAAAGATCCTGGAGGAGGTAATGTTATGGATAGCAAATATCCAGGACAAGGCAATTTTTCAACCCTGGTCAAGTCCCCTGCCAGGAGTCAAACCGGAGCCATGAGGTCACAGGTTAGGCTGGGGGTCAAACAAAATCGCTATATGTTAGAAAGTGGGTCAGAGGCCATGAGTTTGGTGACCAGAGAGCGGAATGGGGCCGGAGATGATGGGTCAAACTGGGTAGATGTCTTTGGTCGCAGATTAGACTGGAAGTTCAATTTTACAGACCACATGGTTTCAGATCAGAGGTAGCGTGAAAATGCGGTGCTGTAAGATGTCCAGAGCCGCAGGTTGTACGCTGGTCAAAAACTCACCCAAAAAATATTGGACGTGTTAGAGGTCACCACAGGCAAAACTGGCAACAGGAGTTGCCAATGAGCGATAGATGGGTTAGGACCCAGTTACCGTTTATCAATGTCATCACATTCCGCAGCAATGCTCCGAGGTCCCGCTAAAAGTTCAATGGCAACCGGTCAGACTATACAGACCTGTGTTCAACGTAATTTGTGTCATACGTTCGATGGAGTCATAAATGTTTATTATTTGGGCTTAAGGGCGCGCCGACTACGAGGTCATTTAGCGCCCAGGAGTCATAAATGTTGGCGGTCAGACGCAATTGGTTGGTTGGTTATTGGTTTTACGACACGTCGACCGTTGAGTCATGTAGCGTCGCCAATCTCTCACGCCGATTGGTCGCGGCCGAAGACTAGCGACAGGTGAGACTCGAACCCACAACCTTTCGATTGTGAGACGAGCATCTTACCCCTAGACCACGCGTGCCCTGGTCAGACGCAATTGAATTAACAAATAGTACATAAGCAAACTACATCAACATATCACAATCTTATCTCACTAACATGCATGGAAGCAAAATGCAGACTTGGAACTAAATGGGGCATGCCAGCTGCATCGTACCTATCAACATCACCGAGATACACCATACACAAGCCATGGGCCAGCGGCAGATGAAAACAAACACGTCGACCTTAGGATATATCAACGCTTCTCGTTCAGTGTCGTTTTCCGCGCAAACTTCCCAACTCGGACACACTGAGCCGACGTGCCTGTTGTTTTTGATGGACAGTTTGGTGGTGTAGGCGGGCAGTCGGGGCGGGAACTCGTGCAGACCCAGGTCGTCGCAGTACACCTCGACGATGACTGGGGTCAGATGGGCGTCGCCCGGGGCGCCGTCCACCTGCACCAGGTCACAGGAGCAGCCGAACGGCGCCGCTGACGGACACTGCTGCAGCATCTCCTGTAGGTCAGGTCAGGTCAGGTCAGGTCAGGTAGGGTCGGCGCCGCTGATGGACACCAGCAGCATCACCAGCAGGCCAGGCCAGGTCAGGTTTGGTCGGGTCGGGTCGGCACCGCTGCAGCATCTCCTGCAGGTCAGGTCAGGTCAGGTCGGTGCTGCTGAGGGATGCCAATGCAGCATCTCCTGCAGGTCACGTCAGGGCAGGTCAGGTCACATGGCGACGATCGGGGACGGAAGCAAATGGCTGCCGGTGAGCTGGTCTAGTATGGCACGGTGCTGATCCCGGCTCTGGTACGGACGTCATCTGGTGCCTGGCGGTACGAGAAGACATCGAAACACTGGATCAGGGTTGGATTTTGTGCTTTGTAATCCTAGATGTGGAGAGGGAAATGTTGGGGTGATCGAATATGGAGATGATGTTTTTCTTCCAGCCGGCAGCATCAGAAACTCGGCGTGCACTTTCCGGTGAATCTTGAGCATATCACCGCAGAGCAGTGCATTGTTAAACAGCACCATTCAACCTCCAAATGATAACGAGAGGATAATTTCCTGTAGAGGATCATAGATGCCTACAATCCAGGAATAGCCTATTTCCCTGCACTGAATGGGTGGAAAAGATATGGCTTGGCTTTAATGGCGTCTATCACCTTTTCCTGAGTGACATCTGGTTTGAAAATTGTCTCTCCAACAATTCAATCACATATTTTCAGGTATTTGACCTTGATGGAATCGGTGACCTTGACCTTTACGTGCGCTACTTGTGCTAAATTAGGTTTGTAGTTTGTATATCACCAATATTGAAGCACGAAATCGCATGTGATTTACAACCAGGGTCCGAGAACTGCCGCGGAGACGGGCAACTGACTGCACCCCGACATTGACCTGCTTGACCTGCGATTGATATGTGTTTTAGGGCGCGTCGACTGCGTTCGTCATTTTGCACTCATAATCTGCTTGACCTGACTTGGAAGGCCAACCAAGAGGCACACAAAAAGTTGTAGGTAACCATAAAAGTTCGAGCGTGTAGCCACACGATACCGGTTACCGTAGCTCTCCATCTTTGAATAACACAAAAGTTAGCCGGGAATTTTGTCTGACGCCATCCGTCTACACAAGCATTAGACACTGCAAGGATGAATAAAATGATGCTACGAGGTGAATAAAACTGACCGTCATTGGCACTGCAGCACAGAGGTACGGTGGTTCAGTGGTAGTGCAGCACAGTGGTACGGTGGTTGTGCAGCACAGTGGTACGGTGGTTGTGCAGCACAGTGGTACGGTGGTTGTGCAGCACAGTGGTACGGTGGTTGTGCAGCACAGAGGTACGGTGGTTCGGTGGTAGTGCAACACAGAGGTACGGTGGTTGTGCAGCACAGAGGTACGGTGGTTGTGCAGCACAGAGGTATTGCCATCGGGTGATTTGGTGGTAATGTACCCAAGTAGCAGCCTGGCACAGAGGAAATTTCGTAGTCCCATAGTGTTAATTACAATGGTGCATAGTGCTGTTTACAATGGTGGTGTGGTAACACAGTGCAATAATACAATGACTCTTCTGGAGCATGGTGGTGGTTGGTACTGTGGTATTGTGTGACTAGGGTACTGTGGTATTGTGGGACTAATGTACTGTGGTATTGTGGGATTAAGATGATGTGGAATTATGGGACTAAGTTACTGTGGTATTCTGGGACTAAGGCACCACTGCAGTATTGTAGGACAAAGGTACTGCGGTAGTGTGGGACTAAGATACTGTGTTATTGTGGGATAAAGTGCTGTGGTATTGCGGGACTAAGGCACTGCGGATGTTGTGGGACTAGGATACTGTGGTTGGTTGGTTATTGGTTCACGACACGTCGACCGTTGAGTCATGTAGCGTCGCCAATCTCTCACGCCGATTGGTCGCGGGCGAAGAGTAGCGACAGGTGAGACTCGAACCCACAACCTTTAGATTATGAGACGAGCATCTTACCCTAGACCACTCGTCCCCTAGGATACTGTGGTATTGTGGGGAAAAGTACTGTGGCATTGTGGGACTAAGGTACTGCGGTATTGTGGGACTAAGGCACTGCGGCATTGTGGGACTAAGATACTGTGGTATTGTGGGATAAGGTACTGTGGTATTGTGGGAATAGGGTAGTATGCTATTGTGGGACTAAGTTACTGTCGTAGTGGTGGTTATTGGTTTTACGACACGTCGACCGTTGAGTCATGTAGCGTCGCCAATCTCTCACGCCGATTGGTTGCGGGCGAAGAGTAGCGACAGGTGAGGCTGGAACCCAGAATCTTTCGATTGTGAGACGGCAACTTACCCCTAGACTACTCGTCCCCACGTTACTATCGTATTCTGGAACTAAGGCACTGTGGTGTTGTGGAACTAGGATGTGGGACTAGGAAACTGCGCTGATGTGGTACGATGGCACCATACCATGACATCGCCATACGGTGGCACAGTGGTATAGGGGTCATATGGTAGTAATAGTGAAACTGCGCTACTGTGGTACGGTGGCACCATATCATAGCATCGCCGTGTGGTGGCACCATACCATGGTATCGCCGTACGGTGGCACAGTGGCAGCGACAGAACAGCACAGCGGCCATTCTGACCTGAGCTGACCTCAGTCAGCCGCAGCACCTCCAGCAGCCGGTGGCCGTCCATGGTGCGGTAGTCCTTGCGATTCTCCAGGCAGCGCGCGTGCTCGGCGCCCGCCAGGTGGCCGCCGGCCCGGCGCCACCGGTACAGCCAGGTGAGCGCGTGTACCGTGCAGTCCCAGCGGCCGCCTGCCGACACGACACCCGCCACCGACATCTAGTGGCCTGATACCGATCTAGAGTTGACGAAACCGACGCAAGATGGCGAGGACAACGAGAAAGATGTCGAAATTTAACAAAGTGCGCATGGACAAGATTGCCGACGAGACAATCGCCCGCTTGCGGCCGTCTCGAGAGACTCACAGCTGTGCGGCTCTCGACTCACGTGGCAAGCTGATGGTGACGAGCTTCTCCTGCACTGGCCGGAACTCCGCCATGGTCTCCAGTGGGTTGTGCGAAATGTTCAACGTTCGGAGAGACGGCAGGCCTTCCAGCCACTCTAACCTGTGAGGAAAAACGGCCTGCTCTGCCAACTCTGCCAGCAACACGCATAGGTCATCTTCGTAAAGGAGCAATGAATTGCCACTTCGGTTGTTTCCGACAACTGTGGTTCAACATCGCACGGCCAGAAATAGTGGGATCGTTACGGCTACCTGGGTATTAAAACAGGCCAGCAGTGAGGTCAAGGCCAGCAAAGGACAGCTGAAATGATTGGTAAGAGCAAGTTAATTGATATTTGCATTACAGCCTGCTAATACAGGTACAAATATCCGCAAAGTATGATTATTATTCCAGGGTAAAATCGCAAATAACGTGCACAACACAGGTAGGACGAACACGCATCCGCTGTAATAATTACCTGAGCAATGGAAACAAGTAATCCAAAACAACTTGCTCACATATTAGGGGTGTGTAAGAGTGCCGGATAAACTATTAATTACAGTGGCCGTCCCAGAGATAGGCACGAACAGCGCAGATGACCTGCGTTATTCGACAATCATTATTCCTATACCCATGCGTTTATTTTACTCCTACATTTCTGTTGGTTGGTTATTGGTTTTACGACACGTCGACCGTTGAGTCATGTAGCGTCGCCAATCTCTAACGCCGATTGGTCGCGGGCGAAGAGTAGCGACAGGCGAGACTCGAACCCACAACCTTTCGATTGTGAGACGAGCATCTTACCCCTAGACCACTCGCCCCCTGCTACAGTTCTGTGCGCGGTGACACAGCGCCCTAGGAGCTCGACAACTTGCCGTCAGATCTCTCCGTAGGATAGCATAAGCGCATCGCCGTGATAGTACTTGCCCATGACGCATTCAAAATACCACAAGTTTAATACGGGGAAATTCTGGAACCGCCAAATATTTTTTTTTAGGTTTTCCTTTTTTGTCGAGAATACCATTGCGGTTTGCTCAGACTTCCATGCATGGTGTTTCAATTATTTCCAGCATTTCATGTTATCCTTGTCGCATGTAAAAAGTAAATTTGAGTGTACGATCGAAGCTCGGAAGGAGAAACACGGGGTCATATGTTGATACCTTGAGTCAGACAGGCAGATCAGACAGATCAGACAGACAGACAGACAGACAGACAGACAGACAGACAGACAGACAGACAGACAGACAGACAGACAGACGGACAGACGGACAGACGGACCGACGGACCGACGGACCGACGGACCGACGGACCGACGGACCGACGGACCGACGGACCGACGGACCGACGGACAGACAGACAGACAGACAGACAGACAGACAGACAGACAGACAGACAGACAGACAGACAGACAGACAGACAGACAGACAGACAGACAGACAGACAGACAGACAGACAGACAGACAGACAGACAGACAGACAGACAGACAGACAGACAGACAGACAGACAGACAGACAGACAGACAGACAGACAGACAGACAGACAGACAGACAGACAGACAGACAGACAGACAGATTGCCTGTACAGGTAGCGTGTGCAGTGGTATGCGACACACGGCGTGGTCGGTTTCAAGTAGATCTACACAGCACCCCATGTCGTGAAATATGAGTTGACGTCGCGAGCGTCGCATATGAAGACCAACCGGAGAGGTTGACAGCAATGCTGTCAACCGTTGACAGCCGAGCTGTCAACCGGCCAGCTGAGCTGTCACTCACTGCACGACACTCGCCTCGTCCCTCTTCAGGACAGCACGCCGGAAACAGTGCGCGCTGCTGCGGGACGAGACACCCGATGACGCAGCTATCGGTGATCTGATCGCGAGAGGCTTCCCGAATCATCGTCGCGAGCTTCGGCCCGCATCGCGGCCATATTGGGCCGTCAGCTCAGTGCCGGCTATAGATGACGGGCTCACCGTGTACGGGCCCCGCTTGATTATCCTGCAGACGCTGCGTCGGAGGGACATTGTGGCGATATTGCACGACGGTCACCAGGAAGGGCATTGACCGGACGAAGCGACGGGCGCGCGGCGGTCTGTGGGCCTGGTATCGACAAGGACGTCAATAACGTCGTCTCATCGTGCCCCAGCTGCCGTCTCGCCGTTCCCAGTTAAATAAGAGAGCCTCTCTGACAAGATGACGCACCACGAGGCAGACTGTTCGAGTCTGTCTCGGCGGATTATTTACATGTGGCAGGCCGCACACATCTGGTGTATGCTGATATAATGTCTGGCTGGCCGTCCATCAGCTCCCGTCCTCGAAGTGCAGCAGTAACACTAACAGCGCATCTTACAAGTGTGCTCCGCTCCGTGTTTGCAGACACTGGAGTGAGAACAGGGACGGACAGAGACGCGCTTCACGGACTCCTGTGCTCAGAACAGACGGCGGACCGCAGTTTGCGCGTCGGCTTTTAGGGCGAGGGGGTGTCAGAGATGTAACGTCCTCCTCTCATTAACCCAGGTCGGATGGACGCGCAGAATCGACGGCGAAGTCCGCCGAGAGTCTCATAATGGATCATGGATCATCATAAATGCGGCTTAAAATATGGACTTCTGGATAATGACACCTCCGCAGAAGCACTGTCAGAGATGTGAAATAGCACTCGGGCTGACGGAAGATCACGGGCACAGGTGCTCTTCCGTCAGCCGCTGCGGTCCGCCATCACGGGCACAGGTGCTCTTCAGTCAGCCGCTGCGGTCCGCCATCACGGGCACAGGTGCTCTTGTTGGAGTTGTCATTTTAGTTTCATTTTTGGCTCCGCCGTCTAGGAGGGATGCGTGCTATTGGGCATGTTCGTTGGTTGGTTGGTTATTGGTTTTACGACACGTCGACCGTTGTCATGTAGCGTCGCCAATCTCTCACGCCGATTGGTCGCGGGCGAAGAGTAGCGACAGGTGAGACTCGAACCCACAATCTTTCGATTGTGAGACGAGCATCTTACCCCTAGACCACTCGTCCCCGTGTTATTGGGAATGCTACGTCATGTTACGTCACCTAGTGTTTACCCGAGGCGACCACTGTGATTGGTCGCTGGAGGACGACTGAATCGGTCCGCTACCGGGGAGCGGTCAGTCTGGCCGTGTTCCCCGTTGCAGGTGGTATCGGGCATCGCACCGCCAATAGAGCGACACCGCAACAACGCCTCTTTGTGGAGTGATATGCGAGCCGGGGAGAACATCACAAAGGGGACCCGGGTTCGGACCCAACCAGCGCCAAAGTATTCCGACACACACGGCTCAGCCGAAATGTTGATCAATATGTGTCCTTTTAAGGGCAAAGCACGTTACAACTACCGGAGAAGCGACTAGTGGAAACGTTGTGCTTCATATGCTAACATGCTTGACGTGGCGAGTAGTCCGAATATTACTGACATCGCGTACGGTTTATTCCCTTTGAAATGATGCATGCAAGCAATTCGAAAGGTCACCCAATTTAAGAGTTTCAGTGCAAGCGGTTCACACATCGCACGAAAAAAAAGAAAACTCAAAGGCAAGGAGTCCACTCACACACCCAGCACGGACATCGGGTTAAAGCCCACTAACAATCACTCCTCACTCCCGGGAAGCATTCTGAACCAGAACACTTCTCAATACACGACCGAACAACAATGGGAGCCTTTGGTCCATCAGCGGGCCCATATCAACGCCTGATAGAGAGACTTTGAACTGGGAGCTCCGCAGCTGCTCGATTGACGGAACCGACCAGCGCCAGTCGACGTATTGGATTGCACCCCAACCAATGCAGACCTCCGGCACAGCGAAAGATCGGTCGGCCCGGTCGTCGGAAAGCACTTCCGTCGTGTGCGAGCCTTTCCGGTGCCAGCACCAACAGCGCTCCTCAACTTAAAGACGCTACGCGAGCGCGACACTGCGCGAACGCGACATGCAACATAGTCCTTTTTGAAGATCTTTCCAGCTGGACAACACAGCTCTCATCGGCGGACGTATTTCATAGCCAATCACTGAATTGGATGCATGAAGAAATGTGGATAAAAATTTTAGAGCTACACAGCAAGGCCCACGTTGTTCTGGCAAAACGTGGCAACAAACGACACATGTCGCACGACGTTACGTACAACGTGTGCAGTAAACGATGTCACGTGCGTGTCGGGACTAACTTGACAACTGCAAGTGCACACCTGAACGCAACAACAATTGGCGAGGCAGCGGCCATTCGCACCTGAACTGGCGGAAGCTGTTGTTGGCCAGATCGACGTGCTGCAGGTGCGGGTGAGCCCAGCCGGCGGCTAGCGCGCCGGTGCTGCAGTTGTGCAGCGCGAGCCGGCGCAGACCGGGCAGCGGCCGCAGCAGCAGCGGCTCCAGCACCGGCAGCCGCACGTCCAGCAGCGTCAGCGAGCGGACGGCCGGCCAGGCGTCCGCGCCCGGCAGACCGCCGCGGCACAGCAGCTCGGCGCCGGCGCACAGGCAGTGGGTGGTGTTGGCACAGGCTGCGGCGACGGCAGCATCTGACTGGGGAGGACACACATGGTCACGACAGGGCAGCAGCATCTGACTGGAGAGGACACACTTGGTCACGACAGGCAGTCCTCTGTGGCAGTAGCAGTATCTGACTGGAGAGGACATACATGGTCACAACAGGCAGTCCACTGTGGCAGCAGCATCTGACTGGAGAGGACACACATGGTCACAGCAGGCAGTCCAATGTGGCAACATCTGACTGGGGAGGACACTAGGGATGCACCGGATAGTGAATTCTGATATCCGGCCGAATAGTATATCCGGCCAGATTGTGAGTAATATCCGGCCCGGATAATCCGGCCGGATACTGAACCTTTTAGGTTCCCACCATTCCACCTTTTTTCCTCAAGTGTATGCATTAAAAATGCAGGTGATTGCAGGCCCCCCAAAACCCCTCTTAATTAAGCAAGCAAGCAATGGCATGCTTTATCCCAAACTGGCGGATCCAGGGGGCAAAGTGGGCATTTGCCCCCAAACGAAAATGGTGCGGGGAAAACCACGTTTTCGCCCCCCCCTCCAAACGGCGGCAAACTGAAAATTTTGCCGCATTACAGACAGGCCAACATCGCTCCCCCCCGCCCCCCGTGGACACGACAAATACCACACCAACAATTACTTCCCTCCCCCGCCGGGCCGACCCACCCCCAACCCGGTCGACGACAAACACCATGCAACATCGCTCTCTCTCCCACCCCCCCCAGATCGACGACACAACACCACGCCAACATCGCTCCCTACACCCCCCCCTCGGTCGACAAGTGCTGGTGAATTTTTGCCCCCCCAAACTGGAGCGCCCCAGGTGCCAAACCTCAGCTCAGTACAGAGGATTTTTATTTGCCGGCGCTTGGCATTTCGCTCATATCCGAAGTCCGTCGGAGCGGGACGCCGGGGATGGAGGCGCCAGGGAAACATTTTGCACGCGCGCGCATAGCTTTTTAACAAAATTTGCTGGCCTGCTGCGGCATTCGCGTTGGCATTCATTCACCTGGAACGCCAGGGTCAGGGGCGTCCCTCTTCACAATTGTTTCAGGTTTAATCTTCTACGTAGTTGGCCTGCGGCTTAGGTGGCATGGCGGGGCACTCGCGTTCCTCATTCGTTTGGGCTATATTCAAACTGTGCGACGACAGCGATACCTATGCAGAATGCAAAATCTGCAAAAGACTTATCAAGAGAGGCCACGAAAGCGCGGGACAGAAAACCTTCAGCACGACTCCGCTCCACAATCACGCGAAAATGAAACATCCGGACGAGTACGAAACGGCCCAGCAAGCGAATCGCGGCTGTTTTGCGTCTGTCTCAACCTTTGGAGAGGAAGGTACGCCAAAAGATCGGAAGATTTCCGCTATTAAGAAGCAGCTATCGATCCAAGAATCATTTGAGTCAAGGAAGATCTGGGACATTAACGACAGCCGCGCCAAGGACATCAACAGGGCCGTGATGATAATGATGGCCGTGGACAACCAGCCGTTCTCAATCGTAGAAGACGACGGCTTCATCGGCCTCGTCGCCAAACTTCAGCCGCGGTATCTCCTGCCCAGCCGGCGCTACTTTTCCGACGCCATGCTGCCGAGGCTGTACGACGAAGTGAAGGGCGAGGTTCTGTCTGAGCTAGAGAGCTGTGACGGCAGCTACGTCTCCTTCACGTCCGACATCTGGACATGCTCATCGTCGCAGGAAACGTTCGTCAGCCTTTCTGGCCACTGGATCAAGAGCAATTTCCAGCGTCGAGAGGTCGTCCTGAAAGCGGCCCACTTTCCGGCATCACACAGTGGCATCAACATCTCGGAGATGCTGACGAAGATGTGGGACGAGTGGAACCTAGTCAGAAGTCGGCGGCATCTAATGATCCGTGACGGGGCCTCCAACATGACTCTGGGTTGCGAGCTGGCCGATATTCCGGCCGTCCACTGCACTATCCACCGTCTTCAGTTGGTGGTTAGCGACGCCATCCGGTCGCAGCCGGCTGTGAACGCGCTCCTGACCAAGTGTCGGAGGCTGGTGACTCACTTCGGCCACTCGTCAGTGGCCTGCACTCCAGCGAGCTGACTGCAACCGCGACTTCTGGTGCAGGACGTTCCGACGCGGTGGAACAGCTCGTACTTGATGGTGCAGAGACTGGTGGAGCTGAAGCGGCCAGTTCTTCTCTACCTGGCAGACCACGAAGATCTGCCGCAGATGACTGCGAGCGATTGGCAGCTGTGCGGAGGCCTCCTGCACGTGCTGAAACCATTCTTCGATCTCACGAAGGAGATGAGCTCGGACAACGCCACGTTGTCCAGCGTCATTCCCAACATCACCTGCCTGGAGCTATACCTGACAAGGATTGATCAGAAGGCGGCCGGCGCCCAGAAACTACGCGAGTCACTGCTACAAGCGCTGCGCCTCCGCTTCCTAACCACAGCTGACAGCTCCAAAGCGATGAATATCCTTCTGGAGAAACACTATGTGACTGCCACAGCGATCGACCCCAGATACAAGCTCAACTTCTTCAAGAAGTCTGAAGAAAAGGACAACGCCAAGACGCTGCTCCTCAGCGAGGTTCTTCAGCTGCTGGGGGCGCAGGACGAAGAAGTTGCTGCCACTGACAGCAAATGCGCCGATAGCCCCGCGTCTAGCACAGGGTCAAGTGGTGAGGAAGACCTATTCGGCAGCTGCTTCACACAGATGGTGAGCCAGGGCCAGGCACCAGCTGCGAAGCGACAACGCCGTGACGGCCAGGGTGACCTGAAGACTGCAGCGGAAGAAGTGCAGAACTTCTTCACGCTCCCCCTCTCACCTCGCGAGACGAACCCAGTCCAGTGGTGGGGCGAAACAGGGCGAGCAAGTTCGTTCCCTCGCCTGCGCGCTCTCTCGCGTAAACTCCTGTCCGCCCCGTCGTCCTCCGTGTTCTCCGAGAGAATGTTCTCGGAGTACGGAACAATCTTCGAGGACAGGAGGAGCAGGCTTCTGCCGCGCCGCGGGGAGCAACTCCTGTTTCTTCACCACAATGTGAAGCATTTCTGAACCAGGTCGTGTTTTGATTGACGTCACTCAGTGTAACTCAGCGTCACAGCGTCACTGAATGCTGAGTACGCACTTACAATCTTCGAAGGGACAATAAAGATCATACGCTTGGTCATTTTTTATCGTCTGCTTGTTGTGTTAGGGGACACCCAAGTGGTGAACACTAACTTGAAATCGTTGCAAGCAATGGAAAATATCCGGTATCCGGCCGGATAGCAAGAAATATCCGGCCGGATAACGAATAGTTGAAAATTCGTGATATCCGGCCGGATAGTCTATCCGATGCATCCCTAGAGGACACACATGGTCACGACAGACAGTCCACTGTGGCAGCAGCATCTGACTGGAGAGGACACACATGGTCACAACAGGCAGTCCACTGTGGCAGCAGCATCTGACTGGAGAGGACACACATGGTCACAACAGGTTGTGCAACTGCTACATAGGAGTCATCAATTTAGGTTAGGCAAATCAAGAAATCAGAACAGCTAAGTGACAACAGGTCTTCAGTCAAAGGATTGTTGATCAGTGGAATAGTCTGCCTGCTGATGTTGTGGGAAGTCCCTCATTGAATGCATTACAAAATACAGTGGACAACTTTTTAGGCTGCAAAAGCTTGTTTTTGAGTTCTAAGTTGTGGTGGATGGGGTGATATTTATCCTAAGTAGGTGTGTACTGTCAGGCCCCTTTAAGCAGGCATGGGTGGAGTCTGGAAATTGTTGGTAGGGCACTCAAGTCACATGTGTATCATGAGATTGAGAGAATATGGCTGGATAGGTGAGGTAGACAGACATTGATGAGTGTGTGGGATGTTGTTGGATGTATTCTTTGGAACTATGGATGTGGTGTTGGTTGGATTGACAAGTGTCTTTTTGCCAGGGCTATGGTATCTTCCCACATACTTAACCTGGATGGGCCTTTGTGGCTCTTATTAAGTCTGATTAATTCATGACTTTATGCTACATTACACTACATACCAAGGCCCTCCTGCAGTGTTATTTTGCCTCTGAACTGAAAATTATTCATTTTCAGAGGAAATTAGTGGTCACATGTCCAGCACATTCATAAATATTCCATTACAAAAAGAAATTCCAAGAAATCAAAATTGTCCTTAAACTGTAAATTTGTCTTAAAAGGTGTTTTGGGAATTTTTGGATATTTTCTTCAGAATACTATGCTTATGAACGTAATTTGGAAGATGTGACCACTCGTTTTTGGTTCACATGCTTACTTTTCAAGTTGAACGATGACATCATAGGCCTGTCGTTATGATTGTGCAAATCCACAAGTGATTCTCATACCTTAATTTTTTGGAATACTATGGGAACAGTAATTTTCTCACATGATTAAGGGGAAATTCAACACTCCATGTAGTTGATTAAACACTTATTCATGTTGAAAATACATAGTTTCCACCTTCTTTCCTCAGATATCCCACACAAGCAACCACACTAACCAACACCACAACATAATTGTACCAGGACATGCTGCCGCCATTCTCTGCCAGAATATATTACATCTACATATGGGAGCCAGTAATTTTAACAGTATAATAATTAAATAGGAAAACCAAACCTAACCAAACCAAATATAATCAAATGGACTTGAATCTAAACTAATGCTAATATATTATCCTGACATCATCCATAAGCCACATCTTGTTTGGTGCCGCCTTCTGTTTCGGTTGGCATTCTTGTGGAATAATATTGGTGTCTGATCTGTGTGATAAAGAGGCAGACAATAGGCATTTTCGAGATGGAGAAGTGTGGAATCAATTTGCAAATGTTTGACAATAGGTGTTTTGGGAATTTTAGGAAGAAATACCTTTTACCAAAATAAGACTGAATCAACTGCATGGACTGTTGAATGTCCCTTTAATCACATCAGAGAAGCACCAGGTGAGGGATGTATAGATTATGGCACAAAAACAGCATTGTGCCATGTATGGAGCATTATATAAATTATTGCTATGATCAACCGAGAGGTAAGCACAAGCACCGAAAACGAATGGTTGCATCTTCCGAATCATGTCCATAAACAAGGTGTTCTGAAATAAAATTTTAAAAATTAGAAAAACACCTTTTAACACAATAATACCATTTACTTCACAGGGGTAAAATGTGTGCAAAACTTGTCTAATAATCTATGCATTAAAGAACAATAATACAGACAATAGCACACTAAGAAAGAGCCAAGCATTTTCACAACAAATCAGCAGCATGTGGAACCAGTCTGAATAAAAAATGGTTAAAAAAAACACCAGCTTGAAGAGAACATGGCAAATCAAGTATGTGCTGAAAGTGAATTAAAGTAACATTAGTGGTGTGGGCCATCCTAAAAATCAATAAATAGACTTACTTGGCCATCATCTTTCTTATTCCATAGTTTCAGTATGCAATTTTAAAATGAATGATTCCTTACCTCCAAGTGATTCCTTACCTTGGCAGCTGAAGATAGGAGAGCTGGAAGAACATAAAGAATAAGAGCTGCGCGGGCCATGTTCTAACACCACCAAGGGCTGCTGTAAAATCGATAAACCTGAATTAAAACTTATGGAAATAGCCCATTCAACGCCTAGAGAAGCATTGAAATTGCTAAACTGCGCACTACAGCATTTCGCCGAACGCCTGGCACATAACTCTATCCTATCTCCGCTCTCAGGTCGTATCCTTTGGGTTTTTTTTACTATCTCCATATAGGTCGCAACAGCGCCACCTTCCCGAGTTCAAATCAAGGGTCTGTTCGATAATCGATGTAGATGTTCAATTGGTATGTAGACGGGTGACGTCATGGTCCCGCGCGTCGCCAAGGCGACGCGTGTCTTCCGATTGGCTTGTTGCTTTCGCGCCGAAAGATCCCGGCCACGAGGAGTGTGAGAATAAAGCTGGCTGCGGGCGGACGTGCGGTCCGCCCGTGCGGGCTGGACTCAAAAGCTGTCATACGTGTTCGCAATTCGGACCCAGCGACTACATTGGTGGCAGCGGTCGGATTGACAGCTTTCGGATCGTCTGACTCGCACGACGGAAGCCAGATGACTCGATTGAGTGTTGTGGCGGACTGAGAACTGAGGAGCGGAGGATTCGCCTCGTCGGAATCCTGTCGTAACGGTGTGTAGTGACTTATGACTTGGCTCGGTGTGACGCGTGAGTGCAGCCACTTACACGGAAGGATTGCGTGCAAGTGATGAGTTTGGGGGTCGCGAGCAAGATGTACGGCGATTGCAAGATGGCGGCCCTGCCAGATACAGGCTCTGGTGAGAGTGCTGTTGTCGCCTAGCAACGGCAGACTAGCAGGCGCCTCCAGTACTCGTCTGCGCGCCAGCTGATTGAGATGACGTAACGACTCCGCGTAGCAACGTGGCATCTCGAGGACACGGCTAAGGCCCTACGCAGAAGGACTGACTCGCAACTCCTGCGTGCGATTCTCAGCGTCGGAACCGTGAGTGCCCAGGACAGGCATTGGAGGGTCTGCTCGCGTCGGGAGCGAGTACTTTTGAGGATGCAGTGGCAAAAGTACGTCACGTGTGCAGTGCCGCTCGGCACGTGATGCAGCCGGTGCGCCAGATGGCTGCAGGGGGGCCCAGCCTGAAGCGTCAGCTGTTGCTCGGTTAGAGAAGAGGATAGCCGAACTAGAGCTCCGAGTCCGGACTGGACTCAGGTGACGGGATGCAGTGCCTGGATGTACAGCTGGCGTAACAGACACGCCAGCAGGACGCGACTTGAGTGTGGATGATGCGAGGCAGGGCTTCGGGGAGCCGCTTGCCCCGGTGTCCGGGGTTGGGTCACCCGCACCACCCGTTCGATGTGGTATATTCCGACCTGGCGTGCTGGAATCTGGAGGCGAAGGGGGTTCACATCCTTCCTCCGGAAGCACCGCTCTCGGAACTCGCGTCGTTTGGGAAAGTGGGGATCTCGGCGCGGATACGTTAGCGGCTGGTGGTGACGACAGTAACAGCGGCGATCTGGGTCCCACGCAAGCAACTTCCGTTCAGAGGGAAGAAGGGGATGGGTGCCCCGCTGTCAGGAGAGAATCGGCGTTGACAGGCACTACGGTTAGCTTAGGAATAGAAAGCCATGATGTTGTCCCATCCGTGGAGGGAGTGGGGTCAGAGACAGGTGACCCCGGGCCTGGACTTCCCCCTAGTGTACCGCCAACTGTGTTGCGACGATCGAGTCGGGTTAAGCGAGCTCCTGGTTGGGTGTTGTTAGAATAGTCGTTAGTTACAGTGCAAACGCGTGTATGATGTGAGGTTGCGCGATGTTAGATGGGTGCCCCGCTGTCAGGAGAGAATCGGCGTTGACGGGCACTACGGTTAGCTTAGGAATAGAAAGCCCTGATGTTGTCCCATCGGTGGAGGGAGTGGGGTCAGAGACAGGTGACCCCGGGGCCTGGACTTCCCCCGAGTGTACCGCCAACTGTGTTGCGACGATCGAGTCGGGTTAAGCGAGCTCTTGGTTGGGTGTTGTTAGAATAGTCGTTAGTTACAGTGTAACACGTGTGTGACGTGAGCACCTGGTTGCGCGATGTTAGAATTAGATGCTAGTGTACCAATTGTTATAACTAGCGTTGGGCGGAAATGAGGATCCCGCCGGGGATGCGTTAGTGGATGAGCGGTTTGTTTCGGGTCTACACCACATTGTGAAACTGTGTAATGTCTTTGCGGATTGTGGAACGCTTGTTGGGGCGCCTATGGCGAGTGCTAGATGCCTTGTGCTGAAATCTAGTGCGTACCCTATTAAGACTTGCGACGGTCTCGCGCAGTCGTGACATCAGTCTTTGTGTTGCGGATAAACCCGTTGCCATACTGCTGACGTCCACTTGTGGCGATAGTTCGAACAGCGTGGCGATACATCGTGTGCCATTTCGCTCCGGTGTCATGTCTTGGTCATGTGCGTTGAGTGCGTGTACACTCCTTTTTCAAGGTTTATAGAGTGTAGACGGGTGACGTCATGGTCCCGCGCGTCGCCAAGGCGACGCGTGCCTTCCGATTGGCTTGTTGCTTTCGCGCCAAAAGATCCCGGCCGCGGGGAGTGTGAGAATAAAGCTGGCCGAGGGCGGACGTGCGGTCCGCCCGTGCGGGTTGGACTGATTGATATGCCGAACTCAACCCGACATATGCTGATATTCCAGATAAGCTTGTCAATGTCGGACCGAGAGCGGCCCGATATGGGCATGTCGCTTACGAAATGCCGTGTTCGCCTCGACACATGCCGACAGCGGGCCGACATCGGCATGCTTAGTGGGTTTTCGATGACACCAGAACTCAACTGTGAGGGTATGTTTCTTGTGGCGATTAGGAAATTCCGTTGTTTGTGTGTGTGTGTTACGTTGTGTATTCCATGGATTCCAGACGCGGACCCTCATTTAATGCATCACTAAATATCTTGTCGATCCTCAGGTGCAATAATTATATTTTGAATTATAGGTTGTGCAGCAGGGCGATGGGAATTTTAGGTGGATGGAGTGAAATTGATATGATGGTAGATGCACTAGCGATGTAAACCCAGTGAACATTCTGACAGCGGTCAGCTGTTGGCTAGTGAGTGGAATGTTCGCCAATGCCGACATGTGGCCGGCACCCAGCCGACATGTAGCTGACATGGGCCAATGTGGGGGAGATGTTGGGCTGCTGTCGGGACGCTTAGGGCCCGCTGTCGGCTGAGGAGTGACATGTTCGACAACGGCTCGACGTCGGATGGCCACTATTGATATGGTGAACTCAACCCGACATATGTTAATATTCTAGGTCAGTATGGCGATGTGGGGACGAGAGCGGCCCGATGTCGGCATGCCATTTACGAGATGCCGAGCTCGCCCCTACAAATGCTGACAGCTGGCCGATATCGGCATGTTTACGGGGAGGGCGGAACTGAGGCCATGTCCCCCAAACAGTCTGTAGGGGGTTCAAACTAGAGGTGCAACTGGGGGTGGTTCCCTCCATAGCAAGCAAAAATACACCATATCAAACAATACATTTTGAGATTTTCAACACCCAAAACCTCAAATTTTCGGCGCACGAAGCGCACCGAAACCTATCCTGTTTCCCTACACTTTTGTCGGTGCCCCCTAGGAATTGATGAACATTCAATCGCTGCTGTCGAAACTCCCGGACATTCGGGTCGATGTCCATCATTGGAAGGTGGACATCTCGTGCTATACGAAAACAAACCTTAAGTCTAGCATTCCAAATCGGCCCTTCAGCTATTCCTGGGCATGGCGTGTTCCGCAGTGGCAGAGCCCTAGGACGCAAGAAGAGTGGTGGTCGTGTCGCCATTGTCGTGAGAGAGACTCCGGGAACCGAAGTCATTACCCCCACAAATTGTCCACCGCGAGCGTCCCAAGCGGAGACAAAATGGGTACGTGTGAAGTTCAGCCAGAAAAGAGCCATCATCGTCGGATGCACCTATCGACAGCGCAGAGGTCGGAACTGGCGCCGGTTTACCGGTGTGTCATTCCTTACCGAGGTGTCATATGTTGAATGGCACGCGACTGTCAGGCTGGGGACAGTGCATGTGGGCAACCGTGAGAGACATTCTCCGGTACACTGCCGGTAATCCTGGACGGCCCTACTCCAGTCCATAGCTACTGGGTTCACAATCCGACGTCACTGCCGGCAACGACCTGGTGACACGCTGGGCAAACCGCATGCCCCCTTCCCCATTGCAATCAAAATTATATCCAATGGCATTGGATAGAAGTAGCAACACCTGACAACTTTGCCAAAAGTGATCGATTTGGCGTTCAGTATGACTCCAAGAGTACGATATAAGTACACCGTTGCTTTAACATCGATGGAAATCGAAAACATATCCTATCAGCTCGGATAAAACATTGCGGAGAATGCTCTTGCCCTCCTCTGGATCCGCCAGTGACTATTCCAGTCCCTGAAAACCAGTCAAGACCAAGCCAGGCTACTGGTCACACCGTTGCTTCCTTGGGATAGAAATGAGGACCCAGCGTTGAAACGTCCTTACTGCGACAAGTTTCGGGTGCCCCGTTATACAAACTAGAACATTTCCATCCGCGAGCGAAGCTTCGACAAAAAAAACATTGGGAGAAGTGACGAGCAATGTTGAAATTGGTGACCTCAAATACGATTCGTTGGGCTGGCCGATGAGCACTTAGAAAATACAATGTCTGAAAAGCCCTGGCTCATTCTAGAGCCAATTTCACACTCTTACTTTAAACAAATATAAAATATAGCATCGACAGTTTATGATCGGATGATGGTGTACTGTGAGCTTGGTAAGCCGGAATTTAGTGGTAATGTTCGCGGATTCCGACATCGGACAGTATTTTGACATCTTCTATAATCGTGCGGCTCAGTTGATGATGAGCTCATCAGAAAGACCTTGATGTAGTTTTATGTTGATTACCTCATGTGGTGATGCCATTACATCCGGGGCAAAAACACACCCCGATTGTCTATCTCTGATCGCTTCCCATCCAAGAAACGCGACGCAAACTTACTGTGTGGCTACCGTTATTTCAGCTGATGAGGCCAAATCTCAGCGTGATTGCACGCTAGGCACGAAGAAAATGATCCTGCAAAACCAGGCTGCATGTGCTGAATGAAAACTCCACCATCAGTGCATTCTCCCAACGAATCCCCGCCGCCACAGAGCGGTACGGACGTGACAGGAATTCAGCACGTGCGCGAGTTATAGCGGCACGTCGATATACATGACAACCTTAGGTTGGTCGGCGACTGACGTGTGCTACATGTGAACTACCCACGGGTCTAGGAATTCGCTACGGGTGGGGATGGGAAAGGCGACATCTTGAAAGGTAGCCTTTCCACCCGCAGGGTGGAAAGGCTAGAAAATTCGTTACGCGAAGGAGGGATGAATGATGGTGGTGCGCTGGGACATGTCACAGGGGCGCGTTCCCCACTCGGAGGTGCACCTTTGACTGAACATTTCGTTAAGCGGTGTGAGTGATACACTCGAGCCTACCACAGTGGTGCCTTTTCTACTCCGAGTGGCGCCCACTCGACATTTACGGAAGGGCGTTTTTCCACCATGAGAGGCGCCCATCTCCATCACCCTTCTGGGCGCTAAGTGGGTGGTGGTTGCCATCTTCGCCCCTTGAATCGTTTCCGACGCGAACCAGGCGACTTCATGTCCATTCAACCGCCTATCACCGACCCATTCAAGCATGTTTTAAACGCTGAGAGTTGGATCTTCAGATCGGCGATCACACTTGCAAAAGGGAAAGCAAAAATAGCTCCTTCACCAGCAATCCAATTCCTTGAGCAACTGATGGCGGTCGCGAAAGGACCGACGTCGGCTGGATTCCGCGCAGCGACAGTAGATCTAGTTTGCTGCTGCCATTGCAAACAGTCGGCGGGAAATTGCTGGCTCGCCAAGCAAATTGGCTGAGTCGGCGAGTAGTGAGTAGCTATCTCTGAACCACGTGCCGGCGAGCTTCCTCGGGTATCTTTCACAGGAAGGACACGGGAATCCGTCGGTTGTAACCCGTTAGGCGATTGATTGATTGATTATTTGGGCTTAAGGGCGCGCCGACTACATGGTCATTAGGCGTTATGAGCGGACATACTACCGGTGGCGCCGCTCTGGTGGTGGGTTTGTGAAGGAACACCACCAGAGTGGGCTCGCTATGATTAATGCTATATTCTAGTTTCTAGAGGAGGGGTAAGTAATTACCAATGATCAAATTTGAACAACATTGAATCAACCTCTCTTATGATGTGTAGGTCGTTTTATTATCAAGTCATTTCACGCTGACACTTTGCCCTTAAAGTGAAATGGGAGCAATTGGCCATTCAAAATCTTGTAATACAACGCGTCATAGATCTTCTGTGTGATGTGCTGACAATTTACAATGTTCTTAACAAAACGAAAATCGAACGTGCTACATTTTTGTATCATGTTGGATAACTTCCATGAAGGTTTAATCCTTGTTTAATAGAACGAAGAATGGCTCTTAGGTGCTCCTGGGTTTTAGACATTGCGTGTAAAGAAAATATACGACCTTCAATATACCAGGAGGTGCTGAGTTGACATCAAAAGTAACGATAAAGTTTACACTTTATTGCTCAACGTTTCGGCCAGGGGCCATCGTCAGGAGTGATGAAAAAAGTTCAAGCTTAAAAAATTGAAAAAAAGCACTCAGGAAAAGCTTGAGCTTGAACTTTTTTCATCACTCCTGACGATGGCCCCCGGCCGAAACGTTGAGCAATAAAGTATAATCTTTATCGTTACTTTTGATGTCAACTCAGCACCTCCTGGTATATTGAATGTCGTATATTTTCTTTACACGCAAGGTTTAATCCTGTCACTTTTGCACTCAATTCCAAAATTTGTGTTCCAAATTATCACATTGTTTTACTCTAAATTGTATATCAGATGTTCTGCATTAACGAATTAATTTCCAATGGTCTCAAATAAACCGGCATACAATCAGCTGCCTTCTGATGACATACTAGACTACTTTTATGGATATCCCTGTCATTTTTTTCCTTTTGACATGAAGCTTCCTGGCATTATTGAGGCTCTGGCATGGTTCGATGCAAGTCAAGCGCTGACGGTTGCTGCCCAGAGGATTTGTACGGCCATCGAGCGGTGGCACGACAAAAAGTAAAGTTTCACCCCTCAACAATACTAAGCAACATCGACTCTGCCACGCCAAAATGGTTTAGGAAAAATTCACGGTTGTAGGTTCTTTCCATTCAATGCCCATAAGCGTAATGTTTTTAAACAATATCGAGAAAACCTGTCGGCCTCAAATCCAGTGGTGGCGGAACTTATGCCAGGCACATCGCCTATCGTTTCAAATATGAAAATCTTCCTGTAACCTTGGCGTTCGGGCCCATTAACCCTTCCCGTCCTTCCGGTCATATCCTCACACCCCGTCTCAGGGGGGGGGTTGATACAACCCCCTCTGATCTCCAAACTAAGCGTCGCACGAAAACGAAAGAGGTGTCATCGGAAAGCGCTCGACGAGTATGGCCAGACACCACCCCCAAAATTATATCCCCCACTCAAAAAGTGACGTCACTAGGGGGCCTAGATTTTCACGACTTACTCATGTTTCTGGCTGTGGGGATTTCATTTTGGAGTGATCTGAGAAAACAAATTATTTGGAATCAGAAGAGGAAGGCGAAATCGACCATGGCCCTAATTGTTTTCCCCACGCACATTTTTTGTTTCTAAAAAATTTGAGTTATCAATTTTCTTTAATTTTTATTGTTCTAATGGGTAGAGCGGACCGAAAAAGATTGTTCGAAGCCAACTTGTTCTCATAAAAATGCTTACTTTAGCCAGAATCTTCGATTTTAGCTCTAATGGGTAAATATGCAAAACTAGTTAGTAATCAAAAACGGAAAAATAGAAGATTCCTCTGGTGCGTTTTGTTTCGTCCCTATAGATAAGCAAACGCTGAAAGTTTTATTAAAATATCTTTATCCGTTAATGCGTGACGACTGGTTGAACTTTTCTGGAGGTGACCTCTCTTGACCTTGACTAACTCGACTCTAGATGACCTGACCTCAAAATTTTCACACGACATGCCAAATTGATGTGGGAAAAGGCATACCAAATTTGGGCGCACTGCCACGTACCGGTCTTTCACTATCCGCTAAAAACCTTAGAGGGGGGAGCATATCAACCCCCCCTCCGAGACGGCGCGGGTTAACATTCAGGGAATGGCTCCATGCCCCACCATATTATGAATGGCGGGCGTTCGGGGGCGGGCCACGGGCCGCGGGCGTCGTCGCTGGCGCCCCGCCGTCTATAGTGGAAAATAGTTCCAGAAGACAGTTTTCAAAGCAACACTATGCGCAATATATCACCGTGGGTGGGAAAGAAATTGAAGTCTGAAGGTAAACTAACTTTCACAAATGCACTTCGCATCATATTTTACGGTGACAGAGTCTTATAAATTATAAATATACTCTTCGCGCACACACTAGTGAGCATCCGGTCGCGCTTGTCGCGGGCGCATATTTCAGAGTTCATGAATGGCATCAGGAACCTACCTGCTTTCTTTCTTTACTGGAGATCCCCGATGTCCGCATTAACATTGCGTCTGACGCCTAACGCGACGTTTCAGTCGGCAACAGCGACAACGATTCGGAAAAGTGATCGTGGGATCAGCCTGCGTTTAGATCACAGAAGTGAATTCCAGACGGAAAAAAAGATAATTAGAAGTTTTGTTTGGATATCCGGGCCCAGTTCGTTCTCTCTCAGGTTGATTATGGCAAAACAAATTGCACTGCTGCAGCGAGTTATCTATGTAGGGAAGTTCAACCTCATCCATATTCCGTCGGTTCACTCCAAAGATTACAGCTCTATTATGGAATACTATGGGTGACTTCTCGAATGCGCTTCATACCAGCTTCAGCACGGCTGGGTCCCGCCATTATTTTTAAACAAAAGATCCACAGCTGCACGTAGAACGATCACATTGACGTAGAGCGAAATCCCAGTTCCGCATGCATAGCTTGCAGGTATTCTCAGCAGTCGAAGGAGCAATTGGGCCCAATATGGTAGGCAGAAGTGGAGCTGTCATGCTTAGATTTCCACAACTTGTCAATGCGCAGCAAGTAGAAGTGTTATTTTGAATACTTTTGGATAGTCCAAGCAACCCCAGCTTTCTGTTGAGCCACCCCAGTACGGATTTGAGCCATCCCAATGATTTTGGAGAAAAAAATAAGAACGATTAGAGCAACAGTGCACATTGCAAGCATGTTCAGAGATGATTAACAGTCATTATTGTCTGGCTTGCGTTCCAAATGCACAGTATGCATGTATCTGTATGCTCTTAGTTGGTGTAACAAAGTTGGTTTTCGGGCATCTTAATCCCATAAATTCGGCTCCCTCCCCACAGTTCGACTGGCGCGGTTGTAACAATGATAGATGTAACTATACCGTTCGGCACTCATCGTTCGAGAACACGCCGTTATATAACGCCGCGTGTCGCGTGAATCATGCCACCACTGTCATCGGCCGGCTGGACGCGTCTTAATGCATGTTATGACTTACGGCCGATACCTGAGCCACCGACGACGACTCTGCGTCCTGACTAGACAGCTTCGGAATGCCACTGTCGACTGCAGGCAGGAAATGCTTATCAAATGTTATGGGTTATCTTTGCGGTCCGAGCCGCCCGCCTGCAGTACAGTGCACGGAGTTCAGAGAGAGCCATTGTGCTCTCTAGACGCCAGTTCAGAGCGAGCCTTTGTTCTCTGGCAGGGGGATGAGTAACCCCACTGGCCATGCGACGCAGTCAGTCATGTGACGTGTTGCGGGCTGATCACGTGATAGTGACGTAGAGTGAGTTATCTCGGACAGAGCCGCGAGGGCTCTTCCTCTTGCTACCGAACGCTCGTCGCGAGCAGACGTCGCCGCTGGCGCGGCTGGCCCCCGGGCTGGCTAGCCCGCCCTGGCTCATCATTGGAGGTATGTGAGGCTGATAGCAAATCGCTGTGCGTGACTGTTGGGATGTAGACGCTGGAATACTTGGGAGAACAGCGCGTATGAAGACCGGTCAGAATGTACGTTGGAGATCGTATGTGAATCTGTTGCCACTACTACCGCTTGGAATACCTAACCTTGTGACGGGAGATGAGAGACAGATGCTGTATCAAGATATGACTGTCGAAAGGTATGGAGATGTGAGATGGCCGTGTGAATCGTGTGGGAAGCAATTGCGCCTGTCTCTGTGAAGATAAAAAGCTGTAGTAATAACGCCTATATCACGCTGCGCCATTAATGTCTGATCTTTATGGCCGCTGACTGTTTGACTAATAGCCCAATATAGAAGTACTGGCTTTGGAGGTGCGTGTCAAGATGTGAGATCAGAGCACTGGGATCTGAGATCAGAGCCATGGAATGAATACTCCCGGGGTCTTAGTATCGTCCAACGCTGAGGTCAAACCCTAGTACTATCAACGTGCCAGAGAAGTTGCCCCCTTCAGGGGTGGAGAAAAACAAACTTTTCTACATTATTAACCCTTTAACTGCTGTGTTTTGCTATCATTACTGGGCATTACTTGCTAACATTAGCACGTGATTGCTGATGGAAATTACACCCCACCCAATCCAAAAATGATTTGCTGAAGTGTGTCTGGCAGCTAGGCGTGAACAGCCAGCACAGTTGACCACATAATTAAGTTGTGCACACAATTAGTGACTCTGCAGAAGCATGTGGACAACCATGTGTTAGTGTGCTTTATTTTGCGAACAACATAGTTGGACCAAAATAATGGAAAGCTACCATTGTTTGGTATTCCGAGTCCGAAAAATCCTGTTTACTCGCGGTGGTCAAGTTAGGCATTATTTGTGAATGGAAATCACATATCTATATGGCCCATTTAAATCCATTCGTAACTGGTATGCTTACATTTAGCTATAGCGCTCAGAAAACGAATCAAATTAATGGGGTGTCGCAAAACACTTGCATCGTGTTATGCATTGTAATCTGTAAATGCGCAACACGCCACTGTTCGCACGATGCATCTTCCTTCAAAGATTTGAAACTAGCAATCCTCGCTCGTCATATGCGAACAGTTATTCCGTCTTCTGGTTGCGTAGAGTAGGGTCCGTCTAAAGACGGCGAGGGTCCGTCTTCCTCGACCGTGGTGGACGATCCACACAAGAAAATGACTATGTGAGACGCGTTCGCCACACACCGCACGGTGGTGCCGGCCGTTGAATTTAGCGGGGAGGTGGTGCAGTCGGAGTTCAGCCAACAAGCTCGGCTTATCGTACGCGCAAGAAGAGGCATGCTGGGAAATGCGAAGTCATGAATAAAGGATCCGTATGTTAGTGCTGACCTTTTGATACCGTAATGGCATTCATATTTTATGCCCTCGGTATCTGTCGCTGGCAATGAATGCGCCTTATATACGATCGCGACATAATATCCTCAAGACATAATTTATGTGCCCAGTGCGGCTTTCCAGGTTCCCGTCCAGATGCAGCGTACCATATACCTCCGAACATTTGAGCCATCCCAATCATTTTCGTAAAACGACACTATTGGCAGGCAGCACATTTTGAACAACGTACAGAACGGTAAAACGATACTCATGAAGCTATTGTAACATATAGTATATATGTTTAGCATACTGTATTTAGCATATATACTGTATATACTCTTCTATTGTCATCCAGAATTTCTCTTTCATTCTGTGTGACATTAGATGTTCGACGGGATCTCATTTTCATTCTGTCATTCCAAGGGACTCTTTTACTGCAAAACTTAACCAACTGGATCATTCGCTTAATTCACCTAGGTACCACATGCTACCTCGAAGCGCCTTGACATGAACCCGGTAACCTGCGAATGTGCATCCACAACCACGCATTGCCAGAAGACGCACTCCAAGTGACAAATACTCGTCAGATACTTGATTGTCCGATAACTGTCAGAACAATCCTTGAATTATTTCTTCACAGTCGTCAGCAAGTTGTGAATATGGTCAACGGTCATCTCAGCAGGCGGAGTACCGAAAGCACAAGTAAACACAAGCAAAGGGTAGTTCAGTTGGCTAGAGCGCTGCCCTGCACTGGTATCCTCTGTCCTGGCAACACAGGGTTCGGGCCGCTACGCGCGCTCGCATTTAGCCCCCGGCTGGGAGGGTCAGTTGGCAGCTGGCCCGATAAGGTCGGGGACGAGTTACCGGGCGGCCGTGTCGGTGCATTGACGGCACGTTAAACTTTCGGTCAAAATTCTGCCGCAGAACTGGAATTCATGGATCGAGTGGTGGGGCCAGGGTTCACGCAATAAGCTCTGCTTAGCAATAGGACCCTGGCTCATAAAGCCACCCCAGCAAGAACTCGGATTAAATTTATATTTAAAAAATGTGGGAAAAAATGTGGTAAGCCATAAGACAATCTGACTGGCGTAGTGCCTTCCTGGCGATATGCCAGCTACAGCGTCACACTGGCCGTGGAAATTCTTCATCGATGCGCGTGGCTCTAATTGCAGTCTGCTACACACATTTCAGATCAATATTCCAATTATGCAGTGTGATCTGAACCGACGCGGCCAAAACCCACATGGCGCCGGTCGACCTCGTAGAACACCAATGCATATTTTGTTTCAAAAGCTCACCAGTGGCTATGAATGTCGCTTTGACTGGAATGGCTCATATGTCCGAAAGCATGCCATATATTGGACGTGCAAGTGACGGTGGAAAACGCGCACTAAGCACATCAACGCAGAAAATGTTATTATATGATGACCATATATAAAGTGCATTACTTGACCGCGGCAGGTAACGTATGGGCAAAATATGACTACCATTACGGTATCAAAGGGCCAACACGAAGCAGAAGCAGCCCGTTCTGTATTTCGCGATTCCTGGCAGGCCTCCTTTTGCATGCATCATAAGCTGTGCTTGCTGGTTGGACTCGGACTACACCTGAGTAGACCACTCCATTGCCAAATACAACGGGGGCGCCAGCGTGGAGGATGTGGGGGGCGTGTCCCAGACAGCCGTTTACCAGTGGGGATCGTCCCCCACAGTCAAGGAAGACAGCTCCTCTCCGACTTTAGGCTTCAGACTTAGACTCTTTGGCTTCCGATAGTCCATCCTTTCCGGCCTATTGCATCTCCTTTCTGACCTAAAACGGCCCCTTCCCTACCATAGGCAGCGGCTTTCCAACTTATCCGTCTTGTGACACCCTTCACCAGCCCTTCAATATTGCACCCTTGTTCCCACGCATAATCCAACACGATATTCTGCTCCCGCGCAACATCTTCTCGGACAAAATCGATTTTCCATACCTGATGACTTGTTTCTACTATGCATGTTGCGGCACGACCGACCCTCGCTCCCCATATATTGAATGCTCCTCGCGCATCAATACTGTAAACTGTGGATGTTCATCTCGTGAGGTGGGATCGACCAGCACATCATTAGCTTCTGATCTCAGGGTGGATATTTATTTGCGACTCCATGCCAGTCTTTAGAAACCATGGAATGAAGCATGTACTGTAGGCGACAAGCTAGTCACATCCAGTGATTTGAAGCGCATGGTTTCATATTTATTGATATTTTACCTGCAGTGGTATACAGAGTGCAACCAAGAAGGGCCCTTGTGGCTCATAGTTGCACTGATCTTTTATGTCTTTATGTCTTTATGCCATCGGTTTGTGACTTCGCATATATGTGTGATATTCGCATTATTAGTGTTTGACATATAAATGAATAAATAAATAAATAAATAACCAAACAAACACGCAACAGATTGTAAATCTAGCAGCCACAGACACTGATTGCGGGAGCGGCTACCACAACTTTAACTTCTGATCTTGGGGAAGATATTTTTCATGATGTCATGCCAGTCTTTGAGAACCAGGAGATGAAGTTGCCCTGACGCTGACGCTAACGATCTGACCACCTGTGGCTCACGCAGTGGCACAGCCAGGATTTTCCTAGGGGCTAACCCCCAAATATGCGACAATACAGAGGAAGCCTTCGGTGCGCGAAGTTCGCTAAAAATTTAGGGTTTTGCGTGAGGAAAAGCTAAAAATGTTTCATATGATCTAGTGTATTTTTTTTGCGTTAAGGGGAAGGGGGCTCCCCCCCCCTCGGCTGCGCCTCTGGGGTCATGCCGAGCAGGTCGTACAGCAGAGCACATCCAGCTGGAAACATCCTTGCAGAAACACCTGCCGCGGATAGAGTGACAAAAAGGTCATAAATCCGCAAAACTGTCAAACTATGCACCTGCATACACCGAGGAAATTTATAGCAAGTTCTGATATAGCGCCATTTACATGTCCCCACTTAAGAGACACCGTAATTTAAATCGGTTACACCATGGCATGACAGTCGCAAAATGTCTACATCGCATCCACAATTTATCCGGCGTTTCCAGGGAAATCACCGAGGTGTGGTTCACCACCGGCCATCCGATTTTGACAAATAGGCTTCCCAGGCTTTGGCCCCGACTACGATTCTAAGAATTATAGCTATGCAAGTCAAAGGGGTCACGAGATATATGCCATCGATAATTTTGGATCCGCATGAAAGTACCAACAAACATACGTTTTCATTTTGATGACTACAAGTTCTTTACCTTCCCAGTGCAAATAAAATGGCTATTGCATCCCAGAGCGAAAACAGTATGAATTCCTCGACGAAGCACCAAGTCGACAACAGCCGGATGACCGGAGACAAGTCGCAAGTGGCGACACCAGCGCTGAAGATCGGCCATCAACATTGCGCTATGATAAGACGTCCTCACCAACCGAGGCCACCGAATCTGTGCCGACATATCTGACGGTCGCTGCAGAAAACCATGACGACGTCCTGCCACTTTTGGATACAGCGTTTGCCCAAAAACGTAACTAATGCCTGGGCAGCCGATGGTGACAAGCTTGATAGAAGCATATAAGTTTAGCAAAGTTCTACGTCCATGGCATGCATAAATGCGACATATATGAATTGCTATACATAGGAGACCTATGCATCATTTGGAGGAAGAAGAGATGTGCAACTCAAAACAAGATTACTATCATGAAGCTAACTTTTGACCTTCTGAATTTGTAACCTTTATTGAGGTCATGATATTTAATAATTTATCTGTTTTGAACCTTTAGCTTTTACAGAAACATTTGCGCACGATTGTCTGACCCATGAGGTTAAAATTTAATTGCGAAATCCACTCTCTAAGGGATCGCGTAGGTCAAATCTTGGAAGGCTAACCTCCTGAACTTCAACTACTGTCGTTGCATGTGTTGGAAATGTAAGCAATATGGGTGTTGTCGAAACGCACTTCGCTCGTATAACACAATGAGGATAGTGCTAGGTAAATGCAGATTACAGAGGCCATATATGGGCCACTTCTCGTACTTCTAAGGGGGGGGGGGGGCAATGTGCGTTGTGGAACGTGGTCGATATGGCTGACGCTTGAAAGCACTCTGCCCAGAAAGCATGGCAGTGGCATGGGCCAATTTGTCAAAGGTCATAGGTGTCACAGGTTGATTAATGACCTGAATTTAATATCGGGCGTTGCGCACATTGCACAAGGTCAGCAACATTTCAAGTTCTTTTCTCATAGAAGACGTCAATGGCACATAGACGTGCATAAGAATGACGGAGGTGTGACGTGTGGTCGGGTGACCTGACCTTAAATCTGAGGTTCTGTTTGTGCTTTGAACCCGGACGTTCTTGGTGTTATTCGGCAAGTGAACGGAGCGTGGATGGTTTGTTCACGCGTGATCTTCCTCTACCTTACCGTTTCTTGACATTTCCTGGTGGTGACGGCAGGAGGTGGTGACGGTGGGAGGTAGTGACGGTAGGAGGTGGTGACGATAGGAGGTGGTGACGGTGGGAGGTGGTGACGGTAGGAGGTGGTGACGTTGGGAGGTGGTGACAGTGGGAGGTGGTGACGGCGGGAGGTGGTGACGGCGAGAGGTGGTGACTGTGGGAGGTGGTGACTGCGAGAGGTGGTGACGGCGGGAGGTAGTGACGGTAGGAGGTGGTGACGGTAGGAGGTGGTGACGGTGGGAGGTGGTGACAGTGGGATGTGGTGACGGCGGGAGGTGGTGACGGCGGGAGGTGGTGATGGCGGGAGGTGATGACGGCGGGAGGTGGTGACGGCGGGAGGTGGTGATTGTCGGAGGTGGTGACGGTGAGAGGTGGTGACGGCGGGAGGTGGTGATGGTAGGAAGTGGTGACGGTAGGATGTGGTGACGGTAGGAGGTGGTGACGGTAGTAAGTGGTGACGGTAGTAGGTGGCGACGGTAGGAGGTGGCGACGGTAGGAGGTGGTGACGGTAGGAGGTGGTGACGGTAGGAGGTGGTGACGTTGGGAGGTGGTGACAGTGGGAGGTGGTGACGGCGGGAGGTGGTGACGGCGAGAGGTGGTGACTGTGGGAGGTGGTGACTGCGAGAGGTGGTGACTGCGAGAGGTGGTGACTTTAGGAGGTGGTGACGGCGAGAGGCGGTGACGGCGGGAGGTAGTGACGGTAGGAGGTGGTGACGGTAGGAGGTGGAGACGGTGGGAGGTGGTGACGGTAGGAGGTGGTGACGGTGGGAGGTGGTGACAGTGGGGTGTGGTGATGACGGGAGGTGGTGACGGCGGGAGGTGGTGACGGCGGGAGGTGATGACGGCGGGAGGTGGTGACGGCGGGAGGTGGTGATGGTAGGAAGTGGTGACGGTAGGATGTGGTGACGGTAGTAGGTGGCGACGGTAGGAGGTGGTGACGGTAGGAAGTGGTGACGGTAGGATGCGGTGACGGTAGTAGGTGGCGACGGTAGGTGGTAGTGCCGGTAGGAAGTGGTGACGGTAGGAGGTGGTGACGGTAGGAGGTGGTGACGGTAGGAGGTGGTGACGGTAGGAGGTGGTGACGGTAGGAGGTGGTGACGGTGGGAGGTGGCACGGCTCCGCCGGGACCAGTTGGTATGTACCGGCTGTGCGGCCGTGTTTTGCGCTTCGTGTGCTGTCCGCGATAAATGAAGTCTCTTGTTTGTTATGACCTGGTCAGGGACACAACCAGGCTGATGTTTCCCGACGGTGTTCGCGAAACCACCTCCGGAAGATAAGCACCAAGTTGCGCCCGAGCTAGCCAACAAACTGTTGGTGAGAAATGTCACTTCTGTCGGCTATTTTAAAATGTGAAAGCAATAGGAGTTCTGCAATGAAGCACCAAGTCGGCAACAGCCGGATGACCGGAGGCAAGTCGCGAGTGGCGACACCAGCGCTGAAGATCGGCCACCAACATCGCGCCATGACGAGACGTCATCACCAACCGAAGCCACCGAATCTCTCCTAATATATCGGACGGCCGCTGCAGAAGACCACGACGACTTCCTGGCACTTTTGGAAACAACGTTTGCCAAAAACGCAACTGATGCGTGGGCAGCCAATGCCGACAAGCTTGATAGATGATGCATGAATTCAGATAGGTGGTATACCCATGACATATATGAATGCGTGCATATATGAAATACTTTTATGAGGGTGTACATCGGGATATCTAGACCCACCGCGTGACTGAAGGTCAATCTGTTGGGCCGAGAAAAGCTGACAGATTAATTGAAATAAGTGACATAGGACTGGGTACTTGGGCGCCAGAATCAAACAAAAGTATTAAACCACCTTTAACATGGTTATGCTCACATGCATCTGGCTACTGATGATATATGCTTGTTCAATTGGCATTACGCTAGAATAGCTTTTGCAAACATTCTGCCTTTGCGGATGGCTTATCAACGATAACAATGTCATCGAATGCCCAGTGTAAAACACCGGAAAATCAGCTACACGTTTGGAGTCTTCACTTGATATAACTGCTTCGTCAGCATTGGCCGACGGCAGTTGTTCAAAGCGTTTTTGAAGGAAGGAAGAAGAACCTTGGGTCCTCTTACAAAGCCTTCCACTGCTAGGCCATATAGCGTCGCCATCCTCTCCCGCCGATTGGTCGCGGGTGGACTCGGTGATCCCGTCGACTGAGGGATTCTAACCCGCGATCTTACGATCATGCGATCTTGCGATCAGATGTCGAAAGCCTAACAGACTGAGCTACCGCGACCCCTTCGGGAGGAATGAAGGCATGAGTTGAGCCGTGATGAATAATGGTGAAGGCCAATTTCATCGTCCTGATTTGTTCAACCAAAACATCGACGCCAATGACTGACAATGAAGGCAGCGTCTCGCTCGGTGGACTTCAAATGCGGCCGCATGGTGTTAACAGTGTGAACAGTTTGCACAGTCACTCATTTCCCCGCTATTATCAATTAATTACGACATCGCTCTCCTCACAATTCGGCCGCGAAAACCAGCGGACGATAACGGCGTGGGATGCTGCCGCCGCTCGTCAGCCAGTCCCATGGTGACGTAGCTGTTCATGTTGCTCGTGTGTGCTGCCAGTAGGGGGGGGGAGCGGCACGAGCAGCCGGGCAGTCCCAAGGTGACGAATCTGCCAGTACTGCTCCGCTACCCACACACTGCTACTGACACCATTGCAAAGGGAACAAGTTCGGCGGACTAAAGCATAATATCGCATATAAATTTACAATTGTCGTTCATTTCAATACAAATATGAACAAGTAACATATATAGGGTATTGAAAGTATTTAATGAATCGATTGAAAGCAGTACTACTGCGTGTGTGAAGATTTAGGCAGAACATCAACAAAACATGATAGAAGAATTACCACCTGTGCTAACATTATCTTCCAAATACAAATTCCATGAGGCAGCTGCGATAAGACATCAAAAGCAAGAGGTCACAAAAGGTGCATTCATATCTTGACATTCGCCGGATACTCTTCACCCGCGGCCAATCGGCGTGAGAGATTGGCGACGCTATATGACTCCACGGTCGAAGTGTCGTAAAACCAACAACCAACCAACACTCGCCGGTCTGAAAGGCCGAAGCAATGCGCTTCTTCAACACGGATGATCATATGGTCATCTCAGCCAGCTGAGCTAAGAAGCAGTGTGGCATTCTACCAACAGTTACACCTTCCACGAAGGGAAAGACAGCAACTGACTACTTGCGACGGGAAGTGCAGAGAGCTTCACGAATCAGGCGAGATTAGCAGCCTGTGTCCAGGAGGTGTCCAGGGTGTGTCCAGGGTGTGTCCAGGCTGTGTCCATGGTGTGTCCAGGGTGTGTTCAGGGTGTGTCCAGGCTGTGTCCGGGGTGTGTGCAGGCTGTGTCAAGGGTGTGCCCAAGATGTGTCCATCCTTTGTCCAGGCTGTGCCCAGACTGTGTCCAGGGTGTGTCCAGGTGTGTCCAGACTGTGTCCAGGGTGTATCCAGGCTGTGTCCAGGCTGTGTCCAGGGTGTGTCCGGGGTGTGTCCAAGCTGTGTCAAGGGTGTGTCCAGGATGTGTCCAGGGTGTGTCCAGGGTGTGTCCAGACTGTGTCCAGGGGGTATCCAGGCTGTGTCCAGGCTGTGTCCAGGGTGTGTCCAGGGTGTGTCCAGTGTGTGTCCAGGGTGTGTCCAGGGTGTGTCCAGGGTGTGTCAAGGGTGTGCCCAAGATCTGTCCATCCTGTGTCCAGGCTGTGTCCAGGCTGTGTCTAGGGTGTGTCCAGGGTGTGTCTGGGGTGTGTCCAGGCTGTGTCAAGGGTGTGCCCAAGATCTGTCCATCCTGTGTCCAGGCTGTGTCTAGGGTGTGTCCAGGCTGTGTCAAGGGTGTGCCCAAGATCTGTCCATCCTGTGTCCAGGGTGTGTCCAGGCTGTGTCCAGGGTGTGTCCAGGGTGTGTCCGGGGTGTGTCCAGACTGTGTCCAGGCTGTGTCCAGGGTGTGTCCAGGCTGTGTCCGGGGTGTGTCCAGGCTGTGTCAATGGTGTGCCCAAGATCTGTCCATCCTGTGTCCAGGCTGTGTCCAGGGTGTGCCCAGACTGTGTCCAGACTGTGTCCAGGGTGTGTCCAGGGTGTGTCCAGTCTGTGTCCAGGGTGTGTCCAGGCTGTGTCCAGGGTGTGTCCAGGCTGTGTCCAGTTTGTGTCCAGGGTATGTCCAGGGTGTGTCCAGGGTGTGTCCAGGGTGCGTCCAGGTGTGTCCAGGCTGTGTCTAAGCTGTGTCCAGGATGTGTCCAGGGTGTTGGCATGTGATGGCTGCACGTGATACCGAGGGCACACAGCTCGCAGTACAAAAACGATTGGTTTTGGGTGCGAGGTGTACGCTGTTTTTGAAAAAGCGGCGGACAGCCCTACCGTTGCCTTTTCATCGTTCGCGAGCTTGACTCTTGAGGTTACGCTGCTGCGGACTGGCCGACATGAGGTTACGTGATGTATGTAGTGTCTGCGTACCCACATATCACCAAAACTCAAGGCCTGACTACATATCACATGAATATCATGCCTTCACAATATACATATGTACATATGAAATATCGGTGCTGGATGTCTGTGGACCGACTGCATATCACGTTCTAAAAAGAGCGTTTGTGACACGAGGAAACGTGACTGATTGCTGCACGTACGCGGAGAGTGGCCGCGAGGAAGGGCGGTGAGTGGACTCAACAATAGCTTAGACACGGCGCAGGCCGAGGGACTGGGCGAGTACGACTGAAAATGTGCACATCTGTTGATTGGTGTGTGATGGCTGATGCTGTCCTCCCGGCCGGGTAGCACGTGACTGCTCTGAGCGATGCGATAGCACCGCTGGCGCGCCACCACCTGGCCGCTCAGGCACAGTCTCGGTGTTTTCAACCGTTCAATGTGACCTGGGTCCCTACAGTGGGGCGGCCGTTGTTGCTGACACCTCTCCGACACTTCTCATCCATCGTTCAAGACACAGCCGAGAGCTTGCGCCGAGACAACTCCCAATGCACGCTTCATCTGTTTGTAGCACACGCGCCAGCAGCGCCCGCAAGACCTTCACAGTCCTGTTTCAGACCGCGCCTGACCAACAGCGCGGCTGCGGCGGCAGCGCTTCATTCTGTATCGATTCCCACCCTCGCCAAGCGCTGCCAGCAGCTGCAGCAGCTGCATTGCCTTTCAGACGGGTGTGCTGAGCAGAATAAAAACAGAGTGAACGTTGTGAATGTGCGCAGTCACGCAGAGGATCGAGGAATCAAATGCGAGGGACATTTTTTGTTGTCGCTACAGCGCACGGAAGAGCCCGCTTGGGTTGACATATGTCGCTCTGTTGCGCCGTGTGCTTGCTGCGTTGACAAAAGCGAGACACGCGCTTGCTGAGTCTCGTGCCAGTTTTCAACGGTCACTGAATGGACAAGTAAGGAGTACCGAGGCGTTTTTTTTTCGGTTCATACTGTGAGGCGTTCTGAGCACCAATGCCAGGTTCTTCTCTGTATCGGAATCCCCTATCTCTGCTATGGCGGATCAGCTGCCCGATCGATTTTGTGAGGCGTGCGTTGCGCAAGGAACCAGCAAGATGTCATCGCCTTGTGCCGCTGGATGACCAGAGGATTGCTGCTAATGACGTGTCTTGGGACAATTACTGCGTTCGCCAGTAAATGAAGTCCGTAATAGTCCGTAATTCCTAGTCCGAAAATTGAGCGAAACACACCGTCGTCGTGCTGTCGTGCTGGATGCTGAGGACATCATATATACACCATGTATGTACACGATCACTAACGAATTCATGGGGAGTAATTGGGCAATGGCCTTCTGTATCGTGAAAAGAGAAACAAGCAGACATTTTCCCCTCGTGCAACTTGGGGATGTCAATAAGTGTCCTCATTGAATAGTGAGCAAATATTATACCGCAAATTCTGACCTGGTGAAAACATAATACCAGTATTGCAACCAAGGGCGTTGTTGGGAAAAAGGCAAACCAATGTAATTGTGATACGATAACCCTGCAAATGTCACTGCGAGCAAGAAGAAACACGCGGGAACACGGCGTGCGCTAGCTCATCGTAGCTTGGCATACCCCTCCCCGCCGCACATCAATTATCCATGTCGCATACATATGTTAAGGTCCGGTCGGCGACGGGCACTGGTCTAAGTGAAATGTACTGAGGTGACATCCAGATCGCATTTTTCGAATTTGACATTACAGTTACCAAAAGAGAAACACAGTTGATACCTTGGCCCGCCCCTTGCTGCGCAAAGGGGGACCAAGCAGACATCTTCCCTTCCCCATTTACCAGATTGCTTTCATCATTTTGATAAACATCTTGTTATTTTTTGCAAAGAGGTGATTACAACTGACTGATTGCGATTTCGCGGGGCACGACAGTCGGGTGTTGGGTGTCACCTCAGTCACCTCAGGACACCTCACGGCACACGAACCAGCAACTGGTAGTTGGTGGTGTCCCCTCCCCCCACTGAGGGCCACACATTTCGCGGGGCGTGTTTGGGGCACGACAGTCGGGTGTTGGGTGTCACCTCAGTCACCTCAGGACACCTCACGACACACGAACCAGCAACTGGTAGTTGGTGGTGTCCCCTCCCCCCACCGAGGGCCACACATTTCGCGGGGCACGACAGTCGGGTGTCGGGTGTCACCTCAGTCACCTCAGGACACCTCACGGCACACGAACCAGCAGCTGGTAGTTGGTGGTGTCCCCTCCCCCCACTGAGGGCCACACATTTCGCGGGGCACGACAGTCGGGTGTCGGGTGTCACCTCAGTCACCTCAGGACACCTCACGGCACACGAACCAGCAGCTGGTAGTTGGTGGTGTCCCCTCCCTCCACGGAGGGCCACAGACTTGATTAGCGACGAACTGACCAAACTGTTGTCACGTCACTTCGTTTCTGTTCCCGCAGCTGCTGATGACGATCATTATGAGGTGGGGCGCCTGAGCCCAGGAGGCTGTGCGCTCCCGGCCGACAACATGCACTGGAGGATCAGCCGCGTCGCCACTCTGGTGAGCCGGGTGCCATGTGCGTCGTGGTATTGGTGGCACCGTGGTTATGATGTGGGTTTGTGAGTGCGGGGGACGTTCAGATCCCTCTTATGGTCTTCGAGACCCGCCATTTGAATGAGATGAAGCCTGGGAGGCGTGATCTGTGGCACTCAAATTCTGCGGAAATTATCGTTTTTTTAAACAAAAATCAGGCGACAACTAAACCCATATAGCAATTAGCCATGATCCATTACTAAAAACTATATAGCAATGTGCCAGCGTCTTATGCCGCCGATGCAAGAGTACTACCCATCAAACATATGGGGCAGCGATCAGGTGGAGTTCGGTCGTTTTCTCATTTGCTCGTCGTGTTCTCGCCAAAATGCACTTCTGGCAGATTGGCAGATAACGGGTCCATGGAATCATCCACCAGCAAGGACCAGTCAGATATATGCAGCTGGCATGCGCACCAGCCTCCACACGGGTCCAGCACAGTGGTCTCCACGCACAACAGGGGACGGCCTCTGACATTGACATTTTGACAGCTCAGCGCTGACCCTATACATATGGGTTGGCGGATGCCCTGACCTATGGGCCAGGGGTGGAACTTTGTATGCTTTGGGGAGGGCTCAACCCTCAGGCTGGCATGAGCACGTGTGGGTTTGCAGTTGTGAAGCATCTGAATCATTGTCATCTCAAATCAAACTTTTCATCGTGTTTTGCGCGATGAAAGCCTGCAAGGAAACAACAAAATGTTTGTATGTTGATGCCTTCCATTTTCCAACGATTTTTCTTTTTCTTCGCATGCTTCGTTTGGGTGTTATTTTCCACAGTTTTCAAGTTAAAGTATGCTCGCTTGCAGTCCATTCTCCTATTAAATCACATGTTCAGCAGTTGATCAGCCGCCCTCTCGTGCATTTGTTTATTTCACGCGCTATCTCGTGTCATGGGCGGGATCAGTAATTTTCATGGAGAGGGGCACATATCCTCCGAGGGGCGCCTTCGGCCGAAAAATTCCTTGAGTGGATGGAGAATGCGCCTTTTCGTCTCAAAAGGGCGCCTTTTCCTATGAAAAATCTGTTAAGTATGGGGAGGGGAGGGGAGTGGAGGGGCGCACTTGAGCCTTCCTCAAAGAGCGCCTTTCCCGGCCAGAATGGCGCAACATTTCCATGAGGAGGGTTGCATGCTCCCAGTGCCCCTCCCTGCACCCATAGGCGCACCGGAGGGGGGGGGCAGGGGGCCCGGGCCCCCCCCCCCATGACACCAAAGTGCTCTTTTGGCCAAAAGTGCCCTTTTGACCGAAAAGTGCCCTCTTGGCCGGAATGTCCCAAATTTAGCCCAAAAATCACCTGCCTTATGTGCCCCGCCTGTGCCAAAGGTGCCCTTTGGGCCCAAAACTGCCCTTTTGGCCTAAAAATGACATTCCCCTGTGCCCTTTCCTGTCCTATGCCTGTCCCAATTAGGTGCCCTTTTGATCTAAAAGTGCCCTGTGCCCTGCCCCGTACCCTGCCCTGTGCCTTGTGCAGGGCAGTTCGTGTCAGCTGTTATCATCCTTTCCAGAAATCCACATCCTGCGTACTTTTACATCAAAGGTAAGCGGGCAACCTTCATCTCACGACATAATGCATGCAGGCTGCATGCTTTTGGAAATATTATTGTAAATACAAGGGTTCGGTGCTATAACATATAACGTGTCCCATGGAAAATTCACGCCCACCCCCCCGGTCAGCAAACCTTCCAGTGTGCCCCGGGCCGCAAAGTGCCCTTTTGGAGCCGGTCAAGTGCCCTTTTGGAGCCGGCCAAGTGCCCTTTTCGGTCCGGGCCCCCCCCCCATGGAAAAATCCTGGGTGCGCGCCTGCCTGCACCCGCCCCGGTCTCGTGCGCATTGTTGAGAATGCTGGCACGATATTTTAAGCTTGAAAAAGCAAGTGAGTCACAGGAGTTCAGAGGCGTGGACAACAATAGACTTCTGTTCGCCGCTTCTCCATGTACGTACTGCAGTCAGAGTGATTCATAATGTCCACTCTTCTTCCTGTCACCATTCCTGCGTTCCTTTGGCCATTGCATCAGAACTTCATCATTCCTCACCTTCACTCACTGTATCTCTCACTCTTCCAAAACATCTGCTAGTCGACAGCCTGATAATCTCTCGGTACGTCTGGCCAACTGTGAGCCGCGATGTCAACCGCAGTGGCCTTGTGAACGCATGTCGTGTCAGGAGGCACAGATCCACAGACATTCAAGTACAGCGCTGGCCGATTTGATACCTTGCTCTCTCGACTCTAGACCCTGCACATCGATTCAGTAGTGTCACCCACTCGATTCAGTAGTGTCACCCTCTCGGTCATTCCAGCGTGGTCAGTCGCCGTCACCTCCGTGCCGGCATGTACCGACGCACAGTGATCAAACCGCCCGCTGAATGGAAGCCCCGCTCGCCGACATAGCTGCGGCCGGGGTGCGGCCGCTTTTCCTGATGCCTCGACCGCACGATTCGATGTGTCATTGTGCGCTGTGACGGATCGTGGTGCTTGGTTTGAATTGGAACGGGTTAAGCGCTCGTGCTCTCGACGATTGGCCTCCACATGCTGCCTGCCGCGGCGCATGCGCCCCGGCCTGACAGTATGCTGCAGCGCGCCGCTGGTCTGACAGTATGCTGCAGCGCGCCGCTGGTCTGACAGTATGCTGCAGCGCGCCGCTGGTCTGACAGTATGCTGCAGCGCGCCGCTGGTCTGACAGTATGCTGCAGCGCGCCGCTGGTCTGACAGTATGCTGCAGCGCGCCGCTGGTCTGACAGTATGTTGCAGCGCGCCGCTGGTCTGACAGTATGCTGCAGCGCGCCGCTGGTCTGACAGTGTGCTGCAGCGCACCGCTAGTCTGACAGTATGCTGCAGCGCGCCGCTGGTCTTTGAGAACGCCTTCAGAGACGGGAAATTAGAGCGACCACAGTCGCTGCCTGTAGCTCTCTAAATAATCCATCCCATGCCCAATGACTAGGGATTTTCGCTTTCACGGCAATGATTAAAAGCCGGCTTCGTTTTCCTCGGATCCAACTGGAAGATAATTCGGTCGAATGAAATCCGACGGTTATTAAGGAGCTGGCAATGGCAATGGCACTAGCCCTATCGTGATTACAGGACAAATTATCAAGACAGGCAAGGCCACACCTCCTCCGGCAAATTTCCAGCTGCTGGGTGCAATATGAGCTGCGACTTGGCTCGGCCAAACATGCAAAGTGGACTGTAGCCAAATTTCCCGAGTCGTTATACATGCTCTGCACGCTAGGACGTTCCAGCCACCGCAAAAGCCGGCGGTCAGGGGGCAACTGCACGCATTCTGCCGCTCGTTCGTCCGCTCCTTGAGCACGCCGCGTCAGTACTCCGGTTCGTCATCAATCGGGCAAGGGAGACAGAGAGAATACGAGAAACGTCTCTGGCGTAGCTGATGGTTGTCAACAGCACTTGCACGCGAGCTGCTGCACATGTCCTGATTGGCAACACTCGCAGATAGAGCGGAACAGGTCTGACAGCGGGTGGGCTCGCAAATGGCTATGTCTTCAACATACCGTCACTTGCTGTCACCCGCACTGCCGATCGTCTCTCGACGGCTAGCCAGCAGTGGTGCAGCCAGGATTCACCTCAGGGGAAACTCGACCGAAAAGAAATGCGATGAAACGGAGAAAGCTTCCGGCGCGCGAAGCTGGACGACAATGTTGGGGCTTTGCGTGCTGAAAACCACAAACATTATCGTTTCATCTATTGTATATTTGGGTGCTAGTGGGGGTGGGGGGGGGGGTCTCCCCTCCATAGCTGCGCCTCTGGAAACCAGGAATATGGACATAAACTGCAACCATTCGGATGTAGTTACCGCCTACATTATCATCGATCCGTATAGACTTTGACCAATTCGCATATCCCTTAGTACGGCGCTGTGCTGGCACTGAATTATTTGAAGTGATTTGTGCTGATAATGCACATACAAGCTGTGTAATTCAAAAGTCGTGACTGTGTGTTTTGTTCTTATTCTTCCCTCTCTAACTCTCTTCCCTTCTCTCTGTGTCTATGTCATTCTTCTCTCTCTCTCTCTCTCTCTTTGTTTAAGCATCTTTCTCTCTCTTGCTCTCGCTCTCTCTCCCACCCTCTTTCTCTCTCTCTCACTCTCTCTTTTGCTCTCTCCCTTTATCCCTAACTCTTTCTCTAGCCCTATATCTATCTCTATCTCTATCTACATTTTATCTCTCAAATTTATCCCTTCTCTCTCTCTCTCTCTCTCTCCCCCTCTATCTCTAACTCTCTAGCTCTTTCTCTAGCCCTGTACCTATCCCTTTCTCAATCTGCATTTTTTTTTATATCTGAAACTTAGTTCTCAACTACCTCAGCCATTGTTAGGTGGATGCATATAAGTATGTAAGCTATATCACAGGCCCATGGTTATCGGCTATTTCTAAGAACGATCGCATTCACAATGATCGATTTGACGGTGAAAGGTGCTGGTGGGTTTCCCCAACGTGACCTGCAAGCTTAAGCTGTCCATTAATCCCACATCCGGCGTCTTTGTGCACACGGACGTCTTACCGGCGCTCGGAACCCCCAACCCCCTACGGAAATTCCGAGCGGCCGTATGTTGTCTGGCATCAGCAGGCTCGTGGAGCCAGTGCCGCTCCTGCCTCCTGCTGGTCAACACTTGCCTGACCAGTCGGTGTGGCCACACAGGCACAACAGTGCAGCGAGGTCATCACGTCAGAGGTGTGGACTGTCACGTCCGAGGAGCGGACTGTCACATCAGAGGAGTGGACTGTCACGTCTGAGGAGCGGACTGCCACGTCCGAGGAGCGGACTGCCACGTCTGAGGAGCGGACTGCCACGTCTGAGGAGCGGACTGCCACGTCTGAGGAGCGGACTGTCACATCTGACGAACGCTAGCTGACACACTGCAGCGACGCCACAATCGAACCACAAGAACTTCCGGAAATCACAATCGAGGGCTACAGGCAGACCAGCAAGTCTGCCAGCATCTGAGGAACACCGGAGAAACACGGGACGAACACCGGAGGAACACGGGAGGAACACCGGAGGAACACGGGAGAAACACCGGAAGAATACGTGACAAACGCCAGCGGAACGCCACAGGATCTCTTGGAATGATCAGTATGGCAGGTCGGTTGGCTTATTACGTTGATCTAATCGAGAAAAACCATCAACCGGACGCGACAATGGGCTCTTAAGCACTTTACATATGTCACTGGCGTAAGTGTTCTACGGGAATGAAGCTTAATCCACATAACTCCGGCCGAGAGGCACTTGGTGTGGAAGCAGCGACGATAACATTGTTCCTCCTCGTCTTTGTTTTGGTGAGGACAACATTCGTGCAATGCGATCCTTGCAATTTTCGACAGTTTCCTCCTTACATAATTATTATTGCCTGTGTTGTACCAAATTTGATCACCGTAGCGTTACGTATTGCAATATCATGCTACAGTTCCATGATTCAATGTTATTTAATGAAGTATTGCGCTTCAGTTGCATTCCACCAGCATTATTATAGCATTATTACCAAATAATTACAATCAGCAATCACACCCATGCAGCTTAATTCAAGTGTGGAATAAACCCATAGACTCTCATGCAGAATCGCAACCATGCGAGTCGCCACCGCTGGGGTCCCTGGGGTACCCGGACCCCACCTGGGATAGGAGGCGGCCACGACCTTACCCCCTCACATAGCAATCGTTCCTACGCACCTGGGGCCTCACCTGGACCTCACCTAGAAATTGAAGGCGGCGACGCCCCCGATCACAACTTGTAACCATAGCAACCAAATGGATTCATGGCCGTAGCTCTCTGCGTTATCCATGCATGACCCAAAACTCTATTCCACGATCACATATAGGTAAGATACTTGAGGCTGTAGTAACTATTACGGATTGCTGGACAGATATCGTGCAGTAGTGCTGAAGAAATATCCCGATTCAAAAAGCTGTGTGAAGTTCGATAGATTGTCACGTGCTGCAGCTTGGTGTATGGCTAAGCATACTCAACTCCAGATTAATTTCATAATGGATGAGGCAAATAGAATGGACGTTCTCCTTATTCGCGTCGTTTGCAAACGGAACGCTTTGTCCAACTGCGCCCTCGCTCAAGTTTGAACAAGACTTTCATCCCCGGGCTATTGTGGCGTGAGCAGCTGCTTTTGTAGTCGAAGGCCGTAAATTGTCACGTCAAGACAGCGCAGAATGCTGAGTACCGCCGGCACTCGCGATTCTAGCCAGATTCAGATGTAGCCAGCTTCAGATGTAGCCAGATTGGGATGTAGCCAGCTTCAGATGTAGCCAGATTCGGATGTAGCCAGCTTCAGATGTAGCCAGATTGAGATGCAGTCAGCTTCAGATGTAGCCAGATTTGGATGCCAGAGCCTGATTCATATCATGCATTGGGATATTTGCAGTACTTTCCGCGTAAAGCAAGCTAACGTTTTCTATTGTATTTTTCATACTGAGCTTTCGCATGATATTCATGACGTCGTGATATGAGAAATTGTGTTGAAGCAAGAACCTTGGGATATTCCCATCAACACACATTTGTGGTTGTTCTGTTATTATTCTATGATGGTAAATTGCCACATTACCGTATATTATCATGCAATGAATAGCATTATGGTGAATTATCTACGTAGCCCATAGCAAAATACTCCTGCTGAGTGTTAGTGAAACGTTTTATAGAACAAGCAATGCAACGAATTTGCGACTGCAATCACTTGATACAGGGTTAATGGATGGAAATTAAGATGAAGGAAGGGAGCATGAGCAGCAAGGAAAGAAGACATGGATGAGGGAAAGAAATGCTAATGTAAACCAACGGCTAGGTAATGCTGCTTGTCATCACAAACAATAATACTACACAGACAGACAGACAGACAAAGCGATGGACAGGGAAACAGACAGATACTTGCATTACATATACAGTATAGATGCAGATACATATATATATATATATATATATATATATATATATATATATATATATATATATATATAACAGCACCATCTGTCTCCGGCCGGCCGGCACCATGGACAAGCATGGCTTACGGTGCTGGACAAATTGTAGCAGAGACAGCCGAGTCAGCTCGTACGGTACTTGATAGTGTAATGTATGCGCCAGGCAGCTCAAGCGCCTCCTGCCCATCTCGGTAGAGAACTCCGGAACGTAGAGTTCATCGTCCCACCGGGTATAGGCCGATGACGCATCTCCGCACAGTGGTGAGTCCGGCGACCGGTGAGGCAGACTCGCCCTGGCGCCGTACCTTGTGTACCAGACACACAGTGTGGTACGGTGGTGAGGAAGGCAGCCGGTGAGGCAGGCTCGCCCTGGCGCCGTACCTTGTGTACCAGACACACAGTGTGGTACGATGGTGAATCAGGCAGCCGGTGAGGCAGGCTCGCCCTGGCGCCGTACCTTGTGTACCAGACACACAGTGTGGTACGGTGGTGAATCCGGCAGCCGGTGAGGCAGGCTCGCCCTGGCGCCGTACCTTGTGTACCAGACACACAGTGTGGTACGGTGGTGAGTCCGGCGACCGGTGAGGCAGGCTCGCCCTGGCGCCGTACCTTGTGTACCAGACACACAGTGTGGTACGGTGGTGAGTCAGGCAGCCGGTGAGGCAGGCTCGCTCTGGCGCCGTACCTTGTGTACCAGACACACAGTGTGGTACGGTGGTGAATCAGGCAGCCGGTGAGGCAGGCTCGCCCTGGCGCCGTACCCGGTGTTCCAGACAGAGAGTGTGGTACTCGACAGTTTCCCCGTACCGAGCGCGCCCGGCGCCGTCTACAACTCCAACACATAGTAATTTTTGTGACTGGAAATGACATTCGCTGACTAGCTAATCATCGTTTTATGCGGGGCATGCTACTTTGGGATCGGTTCACACGAACCGAAACACGGTACCGGATATGTGAGAACACTTGAGCAATGACTAGTGTGTGTGTGTGTGTGGGGGGGGGGGGTGATTGTGGAAAACAGGTTCCCTCTTAGATGATACAGGCACCCGAGGCGGATTCAGAAGCCTGGCTTGGGGGGGGGGGGGGTAATTTTTATTAAAAATCTGATTTCGAAATCTCGTCGGAGATGAACGGGAAAGTTTGTTGAAGTCTGTCTGTTTAAGACCATTTTTTCTAATAAAATGTTCTTAGATTTCGAACAATGAAATTTTAGTGCGACATACCGGCCAAGAATCGGCCTCTGGGACAGACATTACTATTTTATCCCCTGGATCAGCAGACCATTCAAGACGTCTAAACAGAGCTTAGTTGCTATAGAAACATGTGAATCCTACGAAATCCGTTCTAAGCTTTTTTGGGTCAGAATGGGGATACCATCATGATCGCGAAACTTTACGGGAACGCGGGGAGATATGGGCAAATTTGAATGGCTGCTCAATAGCATCAGCTGAGTTTTTTGCGACAGTTACTGCAAGGCCGTTGACTCAGAACCAGATATCAATGGAAGCCGGAACTCTTTCCATGCTGGCGACGACACATTGCATTTAAGATTTTCTGCCACTGACAACATTTGAGCGTCGTCGGCATATTGAGCAACTGCTGCGTCTTAAGCGAACATACTGAGATAGTTAGCGAAGAGGTGGTATACAAGGAGGCTGAGATCTGAGTCTTGCAGAACTCCGATACTATTAGCAAGTGGTGTATTCTTTGTTTGTTGAAGCCCCGATTGTCAGTGAGATGGGCCCTGGGTGAGGTAGGCCCACCGAAGGTAAGTTCAAAACCAGAACATGTCGATAACGCGAAAACTTACTTTTAACAGGAGACATGAATAGTTTAAATCATCAAAGTATTTGCTCAAATCCACAACAATGACAACCAGAACAACAACAACAACAAAGAAGGAGGCACAAGACAACAGCGGTCTTTTTTTGCATGCGGGCTCGGATTCCCATCGTGCTTCGTTTTCGTCGTCTGCTAGTTCGCATTCCTCTTAGCTGTTTTTGAATGGAATGTTCGACCTTTTTCTTTAAACAAAGTGCTGAGTTATTGCTTAGCAACGGTACTCTAAGTCAGGAAATGAAATAAACTTACAATAATTTGGGTCAAAGCATGCTTAAAGTGTTCGAGTGTTTTTAATGTTGATCTACACGCTAAACAGATTTGACCCCAAAGACAGCGGTGGACATTGAAGTACTCGTTTCATTAAATTCAGTTCATGTATTTATGGCAGGCTGAAAAGCGCGCACGCAAAGTAAGGTGGAATTTGCCCGCAGTTCCGTCTCGCTGCTCGGGTAAACATGAACTCCCGAATAAATATGAAATCATAGTATTGGATAAATACCTTTCAGTCATGAACACATTTGACCCGGCATTGAGTCAGAGACAGGGAAAGCTTCATAATGCATTAGCAGCCGCCTATATGTATGCATCATCAGCGTCTTAAAACCCTATCTATTTTGTTTTCATCAACATGACTGGCGAGGGAGCTGTATTGACAATTCATGAAGAGACTAGTAAATTGTGGGGCGTGAATTTTCCAGCGACCCATAATTTTCCTGATCATTTAGAAACTAAGGGTGATGGAGCGAAGAACAACCACGCCAACAGGGAGGAACATGAGCTGCGTTGGGTTGCCATGGCAACGCTTACGCTTACTGTTTGCTGTGAGGTAGCTGCGCCGACTCGGTAGGCCTGGCCGTATACAGGCTGCGCCATATGCTGCTGATCCACATTTCCGAGTTGTGTAATTCAGTCCGACACCAAGGAACACATTTCTCCGAGTTAATATTTCTGGCGTTACTTACTGCAACTTTAATCGCGGAACTTCCGCTCTTGACTTCAGGTTTCATTGCGAGTTTGCAACTAACATTTCCTTCAGGCTTTGGAACCATTGCGACTGAGATTTCGCTGAAGGCGCAATTCCGGAATCAAATGCCCGTAAATTATATCGGTGTTTCTCTAAGGTGAACGGGGACGTCGTTTTGTATTCGCAATGCGCCCACAATGTTCACGAGACATTTGGGCGGAACATACTTTGTCGTAACTAAAGCTAATCAGTTTTGCGGGACTGCTGCTGTGCTTCATGGGAAGTGCACGGGTATTTGAGTGGTCTATTCCTCATCCACAGTACGGCAGGAGCCCTTCCGGCATGACCGATATACCCTCTTCGTTTTGTGACCGTCAAGCCTTGCTGTGGTGTGGAATCTTAATCCGCTCTGTGGCATGATGTGTCTCCTCGGTGACATGACCCCTCTCTCTTGCCATAGTGCGCTGACTTGTCAAGCTTTGCCATGATGTGGCATCTTAACCCCTGTGGCATAGCATGTGTGCCCCTCGGCGGCATGACCCGTCTCCCTCGCCATAGTATGCTGACATGTCAAGACTTGCTGTGGTATGACATCTTAGCCCCTGTGTACCCCCTCGGCGGTATGACCCGCCTCCCTCGCTGTAGCATGCTGACCTGCTGACCTCCCTGACGACAGGTGACACGGCTCGGCTGCTGAGCCTGCTGCTGCCGCTGCTGATCCTCTGCACCCAGCTGGACTGTCGGCCGCTGCCGCAGCGGGCGCAGGGTGACCTGCACCCGGGCGGCTACCACAGCACGCTCGTGCAGTACCTGCTGGGCCTGCGCCAGGCAGTGGCGGCCCGACGGCCGCCGCCGGCCGGCACGGCGCTGCGGGGCGGCACGGAGCAGCTGGTCGACACAGCGCTGCGGGGCAGCACGGAGCAGCTGGTCGACACAGCGCTGCGGGGCAGCACGGAGCAGCTGGTCGACACAGCGCTGCGGGTCAGCACGGAGCAGCCGCCGCCGGCCGGCACAGCGCTGCGAGGCAGCACGGAGCAGCTGGTCGACACAGCGCTGCGGGGCAGCACGGAGCAGCTGGTCGACACAGCGCTGCGGGGCAGCACGGAGCAGCCATCGCCGACCGACGCAGCGCTACGGGGCAGCACGGAGCAGCAGCTGCCGGTCGACACAGCGCTGCGGGGCAGCACGGAGCAGCTGATCGACACAACGCTGCGGGGCAGCACGGAGCAGCTGGTCGACACAGCGCTGCGGGGCAGCACGGATCAGCTGGTCGACACAGCGCTGCGGGTCAGCACGGAACAGCCGTCGCCGACCGACGCAGCGCTACGGGGCAGCACGGAGCAGCAGCTGCCGGTCGACACAGCGCTGCGGGGCAGCGTGGAGCAGCAGCTGGCCGACACAGCGCTGCGGGGCGGCACGGAGCAGCCGGCGTCCAGCAGCGCCGGAGCCGGCCAAAAGCAGTCGGACGGCAGCGGGCCGGCCCCGAGCGCCCGACCCGCGGAGGCGCCGCGGGCCGAAACGGAGCGCGACAACGAAATCGACGTGGGAAGCGCTCTCGGAGTGCAGTCGGCGGTGCGCCACGCTGCCGGGCCGCCGGAGAACGCCGCCGCTCGGTCGCAAGCGGGCACGAGCAGCGCGAGCGTTCCAACGCTCATCCTGACTCCCCCTGCAGAAGCCGTGAACAGGACTCCAGCAAAGACCGGCGAGCTGACCTCCGGAATTGCGGCCAGTCTGACCGCAACGGAGGTTGACAGCAAGCCGCCCGCAAACGGTGTCAGCCAGCCATTTCCGAAGGACGCCAAGCAGTCCCATTCGGATCGTGCGGGAGAGCATCCCTCGAGTCGAATTCCTTCCACTTCGGTTGTTCCGTCTAGTGCGAGCGAACTTCTCTCGAGTCGAATTCCCTCCACGTTGGTTGTTCCGCCCGCACGAGCTGCCGCAGAGCCCCAGGTGCAGCTGCCAGATCGCTCAGAAAACACACCGCAGCGGGCAGCTGCCTCCGACTCGAGAGCACAGCAGCCAGCACCCGCCGACCCGCCGAGCCAACCTTCAGCTGCCTCACGGTCTCGGAGCGCAGTCTCGGCGCGGTCAGCGTCTCATAGTCAGGTGTCAGCTCCCTCGGAGCATCAGGCATCCCCCTCGGATCGTCGCATTTCAGGGGTGGTACTCCCGCCCGGGATCCGAACCTCGTCCATACCTATCACTTTCCTCTAGTGTCAGTGTGCGGCACCATATGCAAATCCGAACCTCGTCCACACCTATCACTTTCCTCTAGTGTTAGTGTGCGGCACCATATGCAAATCCGAACCTCGTCCATACCTATCACTTTCCTCTAGTGTCAGTGTGCCGCACCATGTGCAAATCCGTACGCAAATACATTGAGAATATGCCATGTTTCAAACCGTTTCGTTGGACTACTCGACTTCACGCCTAGTCTGAAAGAAATCAACGGCTCGAGAACGTCAATTTTCAGTTTCGGTTTAATCCTCGCCGGTGCACGTTTTCTTACATTCCCCAGTGCAGTGGGGGGGGGGGGGGGTTGTCACCCCTCTGGACTTCATAAATTGGGAGTGCTAGCGATTTGGAACAAAACCAGCATATCAGACGTGACACAAATTAACGATTGATACCCTATGTGTCACTATATGATGCTTCGGTTAATGGCTGACCTCTGGGTCAGTTTGAAAGCCAATTATATACGGACGTTATACATTTTCACGTTCATCGTCCCTGTGTGAAACCAGCAACCGACTAGCGTTCGACGTGTTCGAGATATTCTTCCTCAATATGTTGGAATGACAGTGATATGCAACTCGCTGCATTTAACACATAGGTCTCAAGGATCAGGTGATGTCGAAGTGTTAATCTCCACTTGAAATCTTCTGAAAATAAGCCGGAGAAAATGATGTTCTTGTATTCAGTCGTAAACATAGATGCTAGGATCAGTTTCAGCATGCAAATCAACCCTCCAGTGACGCAGAATCAGCAAATGATCATCTGAGGTCAAGCTAGGTCAAAGGCTTAGATGGCCTGACGTGCTTCGTCTTATAACGTCACATCGCAGTGACCTGACATGACATCGTCATTTTTTTCCTCATACATTTGGTGGAAAATCGATGCCCTTTCGGCTACACCAAGCAGCAGCACGCTAACACACACCATTTCCGGTTCTGTTTGCGTGCAGAAATCATCAGTGAGTGGTGGTGCATGAATATCGCCACCGCCTGCACGGGTGAGGCGATAGTGGTGGTACATGAATATCGCCTACACGGGTGAGGCGATAGTTGTGGTGCATGAATATCCGCCTAGACGGGTGAGGCGATAGTTGTGGTGCATGAATATCCGCCTACACGAGTGAGGCGATGTGGGGGGTGGCATATGGGGGTGACTCCGCCTACACGGGTGAGGCGATAGTTGTGGTGCATGAATATCCGCCTACACGGGTAAAGCGATAGTGCTGGTGCATGCATATTGCCACCGCCTACACGGGTAAGGCGATAGTGGTGGTACATGAATACCCGCCTACACGGGCGAGGCGATAGTGGTGGTGCATTAATATTGCCACCGCCTACACGGGTGAGGCGATAGTGCTGGTGCATGAATATTGCCACCGCCTATACGGGTGAGGCGATCGTGGCGGTGGATGAATATCCACCTACACGGTGAGGCGATAGTGGTGGTGCATGAATATCGCCACCGCCTACGCGGGTGAGGCGATAGTGGTGGTACATGAATACTCGCCTACACGGGCGAGGCGATAGTGGTGGTGCATGAATATCGCCACTGCCTACACTAGTGAGGCGATAGTGGTGGTACATGAATACCCGCCTACACGGGCGAGGTGATAGTGATGGTGCATGAATATCGCCACCGCCTACGCGGGTGAGGCGATAGTGGTAGTGCATGAATATCCGCCTACACGGGTAAGGCGTTAGTGGTGGTGCATGAATATTGCCACCGCCTACACGGGTGAGGCGATAGTGCTGGTGCATGAATATCGCCACCGCCTACACGGATGAGGCGATAGTGCTGGTGCATGAATATCCTACTACACGGGTGAGGCGATAGTGGTGGTACATGAATATTGCCACCGCCTGTACGGGTGAGGCGATAGTGGTGATGCATGAATATTGTCACCGCCTACACGGGTAAGGCGATAGTGGTGGTGCATGAATATTGCCACCGCCTACATGGGTGAGGCGATAGCAATGACCGTTCTATTTTAATGCTTTGCCGAATGCAGACGCATGCTTCACAGGCTACATAGTGCATAGGCTCCTGTAGCTTTGATATCTATTTATGCATTGGATCTTTCTGAATCACGCACGTATGCATTATTGATTGAGCTTTTAGTTGAAAATTTCCTGACAGACGGAAGCGTATGACGACTTGCAAGAAATGGAGAGGCCAGCGCCATTTTGACCCATATAGCTGACGAGCCGCTAAATCTAAGATTATTAAAAGTAGAGGGAGGGCCAGGGGCCCCACCCCACGTTCCTCTACCTAGTGGCGGATTTAGGGTTGGCCAATGAGACCATGCTCACTCACCCTCCTCCCGAAATAGCCTGATTTGGAGCAAATTGGTCTGAATTCACGGTTTTCGGAACACTAGAACATTTTTCTTTGTGGAAAATAGTGCTTTAAACTTTGCTTAGATCCTAAGCTATCCAACTTCGATTAGTTTTGTGTAGAAAATTGGTGGCGACTTTTCTATTTTGGCCTCCCCAAGCCGACCCAAAACCGATTGGCTAGATGCGCACCTGCCTACACCTTTTGCACAATCACTCTGGCACCGTGCCACTTTCCCGTGCTCATACACCCACACTGATTTCGCGATATCCACACACGAAGGCCATGACCCAAAAGCACGCTCCCTGTGGCAGATGGCCCACAAACCTGGGTCAACGGAACTTCCCGAGTGTGACGTCACAGCCTCGGAGTGTCCACGGCCACCGTGCACACGCCGGCCGGACTGGATTTCGTGCAGATTTGATCCGCGACGACTGGTCCGCCCGCATGAGCCGGCCATCTATCGCCAGATCGGCCTGACGCGGCCGAGTGGGGCGAACACCGCCGGCCGAGATCGCTGAATCGCCAGCTGAAGCGGATCAGGCAGCCATGACGGCCGGGATTTCCTGGCGATGACGACGCGGCTCTATCTGGCGTCTCGCGCCAGCTGGGTGTGCTCCAGTAAGCGGCTTACAGGGGGTATTCGCGTGCTGCAGAAACACGCGCAGCTGGCACCTACCGCAGTCACTGGAACAACCACCGCAGTTACTGGGCCACCGGCGGGAAGCCGATCGATGCATCGATATGCAACTTCAGGCTGGGGTTACGCTACAGGCGGTGCGTGGAGCGAGCCTGCAGCTGCACAGCCTGCAGCTGCACGGCCTGCAGCTGCACAGCCTGCAGCTGCGGCGGCGGCGCGACCAGCCAGTTGAATGGCATGTGCACCACGTAACGCATGTACAGCACGTAGACCATGCGACGTCAGTACATTGTCGTTACATTCGCTGACTAATTCATTGTGGAGTTTCATCGAACTGGCAGCGCGGTTTTCGTATTGAGCAGTTTAACAGAGATGAGCGCCAAGCGACAGGAGAAGCCGGGGTAGGCCCGATCTCTGTAAGCCTTTTCGACTTATTTTGTTCACAGAACACTACACACGATATACCATCTGTTGATTTGTTGGGGTCTACCTTGGACGGTTTTTATTTGCTTTCCAACAAGAACGAAATATTTCGTTAAAATAGATTAGGCTACGTCACTTTACGTACGATATTGTTTTACGGCATGCACGCACACCAGGAATTCCTCCCATGCATTCACCGAAGTTATTTATACCCATTTAATGACATATAACCTTCTCCGGGAGGTTCATTTGATATCAACAAAGGTTTGAACTGTTATTATTCAACTTTCGAACCGCACATGGCTATTTGGCATATAGCCATGTGCCATGCCATTTGGCATGGCATATAGCATATTTGGCGGTATGAAGCACTGAATGGCTCTGGAAATTCATAGGGGTGCCCATTAACATTGTAAGGAAATGCATAACACCTCTATATTGAGCTCAAACATATACCTGCAATGTAATAACGGCATGGTTTTAATGTGTTAAGTAGTTCTTAATCACATTATATGCCATATATGGCATGCAAAATGCGACATCTATGCATGTACATATATGTCATATATATGACATATACTAAACTTAATGCTCTTCTGAATCATAAATAGGTTCTAAACTGGTCACTTGTTTGGAAAACAATCACCTTCGATTACATTTTGATTCAGCGCTTCACTCCTCCGATATCGAGGTTATCGGGGTACACGGAAATAAATGCACCTAATATTCCGATAACTGTATTTGTCATTTCAACGAAACGAGCTTATCATATCCATACGGAGATCATCGACGTTGAACATTTATCAAAACAAACTGTAAATGTCACACAACCTGGATGGTTTTTTGTGAGTTCATCTCTAAAATAAACACGGAAGAATCGCTGAAAGCCTAGTAAACGTTCTGTCGCCACTTCAGTGACAGGAGTCACACATGATTTCCTGACCTCCAGAACCACTGAAGCACTCCGGATGCGCACACTGCGTGCATGTCATAGAGAGACCAGAGCCCCCGCTGACTTGTGAGGCCATCTGGCGGTATGTGCAATTTGTCTTCCAACTGTGCGGTTTTCTGGCCTGTTTTGTTTTTCCTTCGTTGCATTTCTTCCGCTTGTGCACTTTCGCTTCTCCGCTCCTTCCTCACTTTCAAGCACGACTGCTCTTCCTGGTGAGCTTGTAAGGAGTACTGATATTTCTATTTGTTTACAGTGCCATTTTCGGACTCATTTTCACTTTCGGCAGCGGGAGAAATAAGGCTATAGCACGACATATAGATATGGTGTCCTGTCCACCTGAGACGACGCCGCCGACGTCCTGCCCACCTGAGTTGGCGCCACCATCGTCCTGTCCACCTGAGCTGGCGCAGCCATCGCTCTGTCCACCTGAGCTGGCGCCACCGTCCTGTCCACCTCAGCTGGCGCCGCCACCGTCCTGCCCACATGAGCTGGCGCCGCCATCGTCCTGTCCACCTGAGCTGGCGCCACCGTCCTGTCCACCTGAGCTGGCGCCACCACCGTCCTGTCCACCTGAGCTGGCGCCACCGTCCTGTCCACCTGAGCTGGCGCCACCACCGTCCTGTCCACCTGAGCTGGCGCCACCGTCCTGTCCACCTGGGCTGGCGCCACCGTCCTGTCCACCTCAGCTGGCGCCGCCACCGTCCTGTCCACCTGAGCCGACGCCGGCCGCGGAGCTGTTCTCACTTGTCGATGATTCGTGCTCTGAGACCTCGTGAGAGGAGAGCATCGGGTTTGCCAGCTCACGACCAGGGCTCAATGGGTGAATGCCACTAGCCTTAAATTCGTCGATTCGATAGCTTCTCGGTTTCCGACGACGGGGTCCCACGCTCGTGCAAGATGACCGCCCGCATGCTTGTCCTCGTGCGTGGAAACCACGTCAAGGGGGCGTCACGACGTCACGGCAAGGTGTCACGTCACGTCAAGGAGTCACGACGTCACGTCATGTCGCCACCTGGATTGTTGTTATAGCATTTGGCGACTGAACGATTTCGTAGCGAGCATATTGGCGCAAAAACTGTGTTTGCTCTCAATTATAGGCAATATAATCTTGCTGATCAACCCGTTGTGCTTCGTAATCAGGCTTTCTTGAGACCTATGGACATCCATAACCATTGTGTGTTCTCATAACATACCAACAAATGGTAATGCAATATTATTCACAGAAACACAGTTCAATTCATGAGCTTACATTTTATATGCGTCACACATGCGACCTGGGACTGAAAAGACAGGCAGCTGAACTTCCTTTGCGTACATACTGCTCGGGGGGTACATAGGCGGCATACATACTTCCTTTGCGTACATAGGCGGCGTGACCCTTAGGGCAGTGCCAGCGCGGCTACACCTACCTCTGACGTGAATGATAGGCAATGTTACAGGCCCTTGCATTATACATATGCATAATATCGACACCATATGTCGGTATGATGCGAATGCATCATATCGACTGAGTGGTGCATTATTCCCAGCGCATACCCACGAGTCTCGCGGCGGCTCTCTCTTCCAGCAAGTCCTGTGGTTCACAAGGCCACATAATGCGCCACAAGTCAGACCAGATAATGTTTCATCGAGGGTGCCGCGTACCGACTGTGAGTCTGTTGTTGTTCGTTGTAGTTTTTGAACTGGGTGGCCAATTTTCAAGTGGAGAAGACCATGGGAAGTTGCGGATCGTAGTACGAGTCATGCCCTCGTTTCGGGCACACGGGATGAACATGTGGTGTCAAATGATCGCTTTTCGCTCGTTGGTAATACATTACCAGACAATTAACACATGCAACAAAAAGTGAATACACTGAAAGGTCGGGAACGGAAAAAGACACGACACAGTAGTGGCATCGTTAGAAAGAAACGTGGTCCAGGGTATTAGATAGGTTCTTATTGCGTGGATTGTAGTATGCCACGTGCATAAAATACGAGCTGCTAAAGTAAGAGAAGTTGCTTCACCCATCCTGCGTGTATTCGCTCGGAATAAAAACAACACGAAATGCACAAGGACGGGAATAATTGCATTATGTAGCCACATGCGTTGGCTGTATATCACATACCGCATCGGACATACCAGTTCCGAGCTTTGTCGCACTTACCAGTGGTACTCCTGTCGTAAGAATTACTTGGCATCTACACTGAGAAGTACCACGTAAAGGACGAAATTGAACAACTAGAATTACACTTGCGTGTCGCCGTTGCGTTCTGATTGCACCTTAAACAGATATTTCTAAAATTAACATAGACACAGGCTGTCACTGAGACTGATGTCAATCTCAGTCATTCCGGAAGGTACGCAAGCTATCAAAATCAGCACGGGGACACCAATATTTCCGTGTCACCATCACGCATTAAGTGCAAGTACTTCCATGTCATCCTCACGCATTTGAAGATAGGATTTCAACGTCAACGTCGTGCATAAGGCGAGTGCTTTCATGCCATTGTTACACACAACACATAAATCTTCTCCACGTGGCCATTGCACAATACATATAGGACGCAAGTGCTTACAGAGGTCACCGTCACAGCCTAATCCTATGTCATCATCATGTTTTCATGCTATTGTCACACATAACACGTAAATCTTCTCCGCGTAGTCATTGCGCAATACATATGGGGTGCAAGTTCGTACAGGCGACCATCACAGCCTAGTCCTATGCCATAGTCGCACATTAATTGAAAGCAGTGTCTTGATGGCATGCATTTTGGTTGGAAAGTGACACATAGCAGTTCTTTCTTTCCACTTGAGATAACATGACATTTTCGTTTAACCCACCAATGAGCCAAGACGTAGGTTTAGTTCAGTCATGCTTTACAAGGCAGATAAATGCAACTGTGTGGTTTCTGTGGTGCTCTATCCATCCTTCCAGCTCTCCCTTTATCTACCTGTCTGTCTACCTGTTCACCTGTCTGTCTGCCCGTCTGTCTATCTACCTGTCTATATATACATACCTATATATATATATATATATATATATATATATATATATATATATATATATATATATACATGTATATATGTCTATCTATCTACCTGTCTGACTGCCTATCTACCTGTCCATCTGTCTGTCTATCTACATGTCTGTTTATTTACCTGTCTGTCTATCTGTCTATCTACCTGTCTGCCTGTCTATCTATGTGTCTGTCTGTCTATCTGTCTGTCTCTGTCTCGCTCGCTTCTCTCTCTCTCTCTCTCTCTCTCTCTCTCTCTCTCTCTCTCTCTCTCTCTCTCTCTCTCTCTCTCTCTCTCCTCTCTTCACTCTCATCCGTTCGTCAGACTTCAAACGAATGGTCCCCGCGCATCACCCCTTGATTCCAAACACTGCCTACGCCACTGGCAATAACTGAATAACAAGTGTCAATACCTTCTTCCGACGTTGGAACAATGGTGAGTACGAAAACATAGCCTGGTGAACGAATTCCTGTGAGCGATACGCGAACGCTTTTTCGGAATAAGGCGCATGTATTGTAGTGCACGTGCAGTTCCTGGTGATTACATCAAATCACATCACAATTCATGGCTAGCACAAAATAAAGCATCACATGTGTGAAGAAGGCAAACAAGGGCGACACCCACTCGGCCGCAAAACGACGAAACAAAACCGAACACACGACCGGCACAGCCGGCCGTGACCGTTGCCGACATCACCTTCACCGTCACAACAGGCGCGCCCTCGCGCACTCCACCCCGTCCGCACGGGCACCACCGCCGCCATCATGTCCTTCAGCACATCACCACCACTCGACCCTGCCGGCGGCGCACATCTCGCAGCACCGCAGCGCGCCAGAACGTTGCACATCACCACTTCACAAATCGCCGCAGTGCGCCAGAACGTTGCACATCACCACTTCACAAATCGCCACAGTGCGCCAGAACGTTGCACAACCACCACTTCACAAATCACCGCAGCCCCCACAGGATATGACGCTCTGAATGCCCCAAGGCAGCACAGGACAGCTGTCGGCAGCAGGACACAGGGCAGTTGGCTGACTGATTTGTTGGCGGTCGGTAGCAGCGGCCCTACACGCTCGCCACATGGCCGCGGTAGCGGACCTACAAGAACAACCAGCATTAGCAGGACCAAAGGCGCCAGGCCCGAGAAGGCGGTGGCGGTGCTCGGAAGAAAGGCGATCCACAGCGCGGTGGCAGTTTCGAAGTGGAGGAGACCGGGTCCAAGGAGAATGTCGGTGGGCGGGGTCACCGGACGGCGACGGCGACGGACCATGGGGGCGGAGGACCGGCGGACCGGCGGACCGGCGGACCGACGGACCGGCGGTAGTGCGAGGAAAACGGAGGTACGTGAAGTGGATGGAAGCGGCGCAGGCGACGATACACAGGAGAGCACAGGACGCAGACGGCTGCCCCGGCGGACACCACAGTTCGCGGCGCGCGCGATTCGCATCTGCTCTCGCCGACGGCGACACGTTCCGCTGCTCCTGGGCACCGGATCACGTCTGCCACGTCTGCCACTGTCTGCACCCATAGCCGCCGGTCGGTGGCCGAGGCGCGTGGCATACGCGGACGTGGCTAACCAGTGGCGTGCGTAGTTAGTTAGTTATTAGGGCTTTAGGGCGCATCGACTACATCGGGTACGCCATCCGAGTGAAGAATCGCAGTACAGATGCGACCAAGTGGCTGGAGTTCTAACCTTCCCGGGGGGGGGGGGTAGGAGGAGTGGGGGGAGTTGCGGGAAGATGCGAAATTCGCTCTCGACGAGTCATGATCATGATCGGTCATGATCAAAGGTAGCGCTAAACACCTCAACCGTCGCCTCAACCGAACAGACAATGCACCAACTGGCCACACTTTGGGATCGGATTACCTGTGCACCAGGCGAGCGCACCGGCACCGGTTCCGCCACGCACCAGCCGACCAATGCACCAGGAACACCAACTGACCGATGCACCAGGCCACGCGTCCACTAGGTCGCGCACGCGCAGACCGGCGACTGTTCTGAGCGCGTGGCGACGAACTGACGCACGTTGAAGTTGTCGCCGTCCGGGTGGAGCCGACGGTGCAGCAGATCCCTGCGGGCGCACCACAGACACACGGGTCAGCAGGGTCAGCAGCTCGGCCAGCGCCGGGCACACGCCGCGGGTCGCCCCTCCCCCCCCCACCTGACGTCTGACCACGGGAAACCAACTCGGCACGCCCCCTGGACCGGTTACACTACGGGTCAGTGCGCTCCAACAGGACCCGTGGGACGGGGAGGGTGGGGGTGAGGGCAGACCACGGGTCCCTGAGACCAGAGTGCGAGTCTACACACTAATGCCAACACCGAGTCATCGATCGCCCCTCCCCACCCCACCTACCCAAGCTATTGATTACGACAGCACACTTGGGCAGACGTCCGTCAGGCTGATGCAATTATCAGTCGCCTCACGGCGTGAAACCGCTTCACGATCAGAGAAGTAAAACGGTACTATTTTCACTCATCATTTGATGCTAAGGTTATCAGCGACTAAACTAGTTATCAGCGCCATATGACCAGTGCAGTCGATGCGCCCTTGAAACCCAAGTAACAAACAAAGTCAAACCACGAAGACATTGCACGGCTCCGCGGTGAGCGTTGACGCGACACGCCCGCATGGTGCACAATGGCCACCGCTGCATCGCCCGGCGCCAGCTGATGGCCACCGTCGGGCGGCACAGCATCAGCCCCTGCCAGTCCAGCGCCATAGGTGGGCGGCGGTCAGCGCCGGCTGGACGGGCAGCACACCCCGGCCCCGGACGTCACGGCTTCGGCTGATGGTCGATGGAGTTGACCGAAAATCAGCTCAGCTAGTCAACCTCAGTGAACCAGAAAATCATATCAGCTAATCAGCCTCAGCGAACCCGAAAATCAGCTCAGCTAGTCAACCTCAGCGAACCCGAAAATCATATCAGCTAATCAACCTCAGCGAACCCGAAAATCAGGTCAGCTAGTCAGCCTCAGTGAACCCGAAAATCATCTCAGCTAATCAACCACAGCGAACCCGAAAATCAGCTCAGCTAGTCAACCTCAGCGAACCCGAAATTCAGCTCAGCTAGGCAACCTCGGCAAACCCTTGACCTACGAGCCGATGTGACAGATGTCACATGCCGCTCATTGACCGCATTCCAAGACACTGAGGAATGCCATGTTGATCATTTCAAATGTCGATCGCTTACTGGTTATACACAGGAAGCGCAAAAAATGTGGTGGTTCTCGACATTAGCGGAAGATTTCCACTCAACTGACCTGAAAGTTCAGCCAGCAACCAGACGTATCAAAAGCGGTAACCAATCGCGAGACCTGGCTTAGTTTCATGTCGCTACCGCTTCCAGTTTGGGGACGCTGGGGGGAGCAGACCACCCCCTGCACTGGCGAAACGCAAATCGCCGGGCATGGGCGAGTGCTACGGAATGTGTTCAAAGCTCCTCGCACCACGTGGAGTGCGAACCTCCGCAAACAAATACCGAACAGTCTAATGCGCAGGGTGTTGGCCAGTACCTGGCTTATTGGTCGCTCGTGTGTGTTACGTTGTGGCACCATCGCTGGAGTTTCAATTTGACTGCTACTGCAACCACAAACAATCTTATTGATGCGACTCATTTAAAGCTTAACAACTTCAAAACTTACATCCATACAGCATAGCTAATCTAAACACAGAAACTTCATACCACATGGCTAATTTAAATACCAGAGCGGGCGGGGGGCAGGGGCGGAGGGCACCGCCTCCCACACGCGCCGCCACCGAAGGCCGGAGAACGACCTCCGGTGAAGACGGGCGCGTCTCACCGCGCGATGGCGGTGAAGGCCAGCTCGACGTTCATGCCCGTCTTGGCCGACGTCTCCATGAAGACGACGTTGAACTCGCGCGCCAGCCGCTGTCCCGTGTCGAGCTGCACGACCCGCTCCTCGGCTCGGTCACACTTGTTGCCTGGCAACACGTCACAATCACGCCTGGTGCCTGGCAACACGCAACGGTCACGCCTGTTGCCTAGCAACACGTCACGGACACATTTATTGCCTGGCAACACGTCCGGGTTACACCCGCTACCTGGGAACAAGTCATGGTCACACTTAGGAACTACGCAAAAGGCAAATACGCGAATACACCAGCACTGGGAGGTGGAACTTGTAGGAAGCAATGGTTGGTATTGCGGGTAGTTTGGCCACGCGAGATGGCGACACATGCACTCCACCAGACAGCAGCACTCCCACAATTATACTAGTCTGCTTACGTACATTCTAGCTTAAAACATTCGTTAGGTAAAATAATCAACATTTATATGCTTTGGTAAACCTTGTAGCTACACATATTGACAAGAAAGCCATTTAGATGCGTTCGTACATTTCCTGTCTTTGTTTTAGTTGCATTCACCCCAATTATAAACGCAATTTGTATGTCTTGTGTTACTGACAGACCTCCCAGGTTAGCTTAAAGCTATTTTTCACCAACAATCGATGATTTGAACGTTTGATGTGCACCCATGTACAAACAATACAGGAAACGCGAATGAAATGCTCCCCGTGGTATTCCCAAGCACTCCCGGATACTAATACTGTACAATGTGCTATATTTTGACCCACACGTCAAGAGTCAGACGAGATTGAATTGTGGACTTCATTTTAGAAACTGAATAAGTAGCGCCTGAAAACACTCTTCTTGTACCTAGGAGTAAAAAATGGACGCGCAATTCAGCTTGAGTATCAAATGTAGTCCCAAAGTTAATTAGACATTTAAGTCATAAAGTATTAAGGCTTAATAAGAGCCACAGGGGCCCATCTGGGTTAAGCCTATCTAGAAAAGGTACTAGAATGTACATACTCCCACCCCAATCAATCCCCTATCCCAAGTTCCTAGGAAGCTATATATCCCAGCCCATCTAACACCACTCACTTGCTACCGCCTAACACCCTCAATAATCACAAGCTCCTCCCATCACACCCATCGTGCCACCATAGACAACCTCATCAGCATCACACCCCGAAGGAAGGTGCCGAATCCACTGCTAGGCACATCCCACAGAAATTCATAAAGCGTTCAGACTTAATAAGAGACTCACTTGCTATTGCATAATACACTCAACAATTACAAACTCCTCCCATCATACCTATTGTGCTACCATAGACAATCTCATCAGTATCACATCCCGAAGGAAGGTGCTGAATCCACTGCTAGGTACACCCTATATAAAGTTATAAAGCATTTAGACTTAATAAGAGACTCACTTGCTATTTCATAACACAGTCAACAATTTCAAACTCCTACCAACTCCCACTCCTCCCTGTCGATCAACCTTCCCTGGAATACAGAAAAACAATCCCCCTATTCTTATAATGATTGTCTATGCCGTTTTTAAAGATGTTCAGTGTGTTGCTACTGACAATGGTTCCTGGCAGCTGGTTCCAGTGTTCTACTACCCTGTTGGTGAAGAAAGACTGTCTTAACCTTGTCCTGCTGTGATTAACTTTAATTTTGAATTGATGACCTCTAATTGCATCATTTCTGTTAAATTCAAACATTTCCCTGAGATATCCCTGTTCCTGACCATGAACAAATTTAAAAACCTCGATGAGATCTCCTCTCAGCCTTCTATATCTAAGTGAAAACATGTTCAATTTCTTCAGTCTTTCCTCATATTCCAGGTTGCCTATACCATTAACCATTTTTGTTGCCCTCTTTTGTACTCTCTCTAAAAGCCAACAATCTTTCTCATAACTAGGGGACCAAGCTTGGACACAGTATTCCAAATGTGGCCTGACATATGCACAGTAAAGCTTCCTGATGACCTCCTCACTTTTGTATGACACATTCCTCTGTATTGCCCCAAGCATTCTTAGTGCCTTCTTCCTGGCTTCTTTGGTCTGTTCTGATGCCCCCAATTTTGTGTTCAAAATAACACCTAAGTCCTTCTCCTGCTGAGTCACAGATAGTACTTGGCCACCCATCAAGTATGGAGCCTTCATATGCTGCCTACCTACATGCATGACTTTGCACTTATCAAAATTAAACTTCATTTGCCATTTTTCGGACCACTTCACTAGCTCGTCTAAGTCTTTCTGCAGCAAAACCTGCTCATTTTGCCCTGTTATTGCCCTAAAGATCTTCAAATCATCCGCAAATTTCAAAACCTTACTGCTTAGGCCACATTCAATGCTATTCACATATATAATGAACAATAGTGGCCCCAGTACCGACCCCTGGGGGACTCCACTAAGAACATTTTGCCATGATGACTTTGTACCATTTAGCATCACTCTCTGCTGTCTATCTGAAAGCCACAACTCTATCCATTTTAGGATGCTACCTGCAATACCATGGACCTGAAGCTGCATCATTAACCGTTTATGGGGTACCTTGTCAAAGGCCTTACTAAAGTCAAGATATGCTACATCAACCTGATTTCCATGATCAAATTGTTCTGTAGCAAAATTCAAAAAGTCCAAGAGATTTGTGAGGCACGATCGCCCTTTTCTAAACCCATGTTGAGTATCTTGAATCAATTTGCTTCCTTCCAGAAAACTAACTATTCTATCCTTGATAATTGATTCGAGTACCTTGCAGACTAGGGATGTGAGGCTTACTGGCCTATAGTTTTCAACTTTCCCTCTTTCTCCTTTCTTGAAAATAGGAACTACATTTGCCCTTTTCCAATCTGTTGGAATTTCATTTTGCGAAACTGATCTACAAAATATTATGCTAAGTGGAATTGCCACTTCCTTTTCAGCTTCCCGCAATACCCTAGCATAAATTCCATCGGGTCCTGCTGCCTTGTTTGTCTTTATTTTTCTGATATAATTGAAAACAATATCACTATCAATGAAATCAACATCGTGTATCTGATCACCTGTCACTGAACTGTGGTTCACGGTTGGCAGATTAGTCACATCCTCCACTGTAAACACTGATTTAAACTGCTTGCTCAGCTCCTCAACCATCTCACTATCCTCACTCAATATAGTCCCATTTACATCCAGTGGACCAATTGTGCTTGAAACTTTACTTAGCTTGTAGAAACTAAAGAACTTTTTACTGTCCCCATTACAGTTCCTAGCCAAATCCAATTCTTTTGCTCGCTTTGCTGCTCTGATTTTCTGCTTCACAGCGTCTCTAGATTTTTGATACGACCTTAGATTTACGATATTTGAAGCCTCCTTAAATACTCTAAATGCACCTTTCTTAGCCTTAATTGCTTTCATCACATCTGGTGTAAGCCATGCTGGCTTTCCTACCCTTCTTTTGCGCCTTTGCTTTTTGGGGACATGTCTAATCTGAATTTCCCTCAAGTAGGATTTGAACTTTTCCCACATTTCACAGGCATTTAAATCAAAGAATTCTTCTTCCCATTTTATGGCACTTAAAGCCTCTCTCATGCAGGCAAAGTCTGCCCTGTTAAAATTTGGAATCTTTGCCAAATTATCCTTGATTGTCCCTGATACCTGTGCCTTGAATCTCACTATGTTATGGTCACTTCTTCCCAGAGTTTCTCCTACAGTCAAGTCTTGAACTAAATCACTTAAATCTGAGAAGACAAGGTCCAAGAATGAGCCCTGCCTGGTTGGTTCCATTACAAACTGGTGTAAGAACAAGTCCTCTTCAAGGCATTTCCTAAACAGTTTACATGATGGGGAGCCAACACCAACATTTTCATATCCTTTTAGATTAAAGTCACCAAGAATAAGGCATTTCCTCTGTCATATGAGGTAAAGTTGGGTCAGTGACCTTGAATGACTGAAAAGGTCAGTGACCCATGGGAACAATTTACTTGAGTATCCACCACCTTACCATATCCAACATTGGTCACTTTGGGGCAGCAAGTGATATTAAATGCCGAAAACTTTGTGAGGTGGGGGATGGGAATTGGGCGTGGACGGAGTGGGATTAATGCCAGTAGATGCTCTAGATCATGATTATAAATGCAAAATTATGCTAGTAATAGGTGTGCATGACAGTTAATTTAGTACCTTCCATCGGACATCTGTTGCTGATTAGATTGGTCATGGGAACACAATGAGATATAGAACTCATGACACAACATCCATTAGGGAGATTCAGGCTCTTTTTTCGTCTTGTAGTAGGTATATTCTCTTTATCAGCGTAACCCAGATGGGCTCCTTTGGTTTTCATTAAGATATAACATTTTATGACTATATCCCTTCATAATTCACAATATCGGTGAAAAGTGGCTTGACATGCTCTCAGTTCCAACCACCGCCTGTCCAGAGAGTGCCTCGATGGCCATGGTCGCGGCTAAATACAACTCTGGACACACAACTCTGCTGCTCGGAACAGTTGTACGAACACGTGGCCAAATATAGCGACAGACCCCAGTTCCAACACGCCACGATCCACCAGGCATACAATTTTAATGTTGCGATAGCCAATTGCAATGCCAACTATAAACTGAACGATATTGTGAACGGTTTGGTTTGTTTGAACACAAATCAATTGATTTGTGAATCACAATGAACCAGTTGATTTGTTTGATTTGTTGAACTCTACGGTTTGAACACAACCGTTATATTGTATTCGACATCACAAAAACAAAAATAACTGCTTGAATCGCTTCACTGAACGAACAGGTTTTCTATACGGCTACTGTCTTGAAATTGAAACGGAACCGCAGCTTTCTGAGCAGGCATTGGGTCTACAGAAATGGGCCCTGATTGCGGGTTTCCAGTATTTAAATTTCTGCAATGTTACTTGAATCTGAAAGATTCGAAATCTTAGATTCATAAGTGTAAGGTAGCTTATGCTTAGCTAGTAATACCGATTCATTGAAGGAAAGCAGTCAATCCGAATTGGAGATAGTCATTGAAGCATGACAGCGGTATAACGGAGACCTTCCACCACATACGTCACCCGGGCATCTTAAGGCTCAAACACTCATCCTTAAGGTGTTCAGTGCCGTCTACTAAAAGAACGCATACCTGAATGAAAACGTCTTGTACATTTCGTTGAAGAGGACTTACTGATTCTCCAGACAAGACCAAATTACTCTCGTCTCCGTAGTTATATATGGGCGACAAACGTAAGTAATTTTCGCATTCATTAAAACTTCAACAATCAAGTGGCGTGGCGCGCCCCGGGACACTACAGCGTCATTAACCTGATCCAGCCGAGATGCACGTCATAATGACGTCATGCCGACGTGATAACCAGTCTCCGATGACGTCACGTCGTCTTACCGAGCAGCATGATGACCACGTTGTCCTGGGCGTACTCTCTGATCTCGGCCAGCCAGGCGCGCGTGTTCTCGAAGCTGGTGCGACTGGTGACGTCGTAGAGCAGCAGCAGCGCGTGCGCGTCGCGGTAGTAGGCGTGCGTGACGGAGCGGAAGCGCTCCTGGCCGGCCGTGTCCCACACCTGCAGCTTCACCTTGGCCTCGTCCACGTCCACCACCTTGTTCTGCAATCGTCACACAGGCGGCGCTCAACATCCGCTGCACTCTCTCAACGCCGCGCTGCAGCCATCTACGGCCAGTGCGGGCGCAATACTTTGTGAGCTGTCGCGCCGGCGGTGTTATTACAACGGTAGGCAATTTGTCGAACTATATATTTGTTTCGAACAATGCTGGCAACTTGACAAGTAGTCTTTAGAGGCAGACCACGGAATTGTTGGCGGAAATGTGAGGTATTCATCGCGCAAAAAGCGTCAGCATATACGTATATTGTGCAACATAAACATATTATCGTCTTGGGCTCTCGTTCAGACCAAACGGTCGGTCGGTTCTGCATCCTGCGTCTGGCCAGGATGCAAGATGCACCTCCGGCCAGCAAATGCCGCACATCTGACCAGGATGCAGGAGGATGCGACTCGGTCCGCAGATGCCGCACATCTGGCCAGGATGCAGGAGGATGCAACTCCGACCGGCAATCAGGAGCCGATCCGGGGCGAGTCGTCTCCTAACCTTCGGTAGACCGCCACCACGTGCAGAAAACAGTACATGCGCAGGTGTTCCACCACTCTACGGAAATAAGTCATTACAGGCATGGGCGGATCCATGAATTGCCACGTGGGGGACCGTCTGGAGGTGTCACGATCTACCATGGTCGATGCGCCCTAAAACCCTAATCACACACACACACAGTGGTACTATTATTGTCGAAGTGACGAAAAGCTCTTCTACGCGCACGAATTGCATCCCGCACTGCAATGCCCACTATGGAACTGGTGCGCGTCGCGACCGAAAATGGTAGATTTTGTCAACATTAAAAACATGCTTCTTCTACAAAAAGGTCATAATGTTAAGTTCTATATTGCTAAAGAAGGTATTTTGCATGAAACGAGATCATCTGAATGTATGGAATTGGATGGAATTGGCTGGAATTGCTTTATCGCACGTGATCCGTGATGAACAGAGGTGTCTCGGCAAGTTCTTTACGAGGTTAAACATGGCTCGATTTGCTACTTTTTGAAAAGAAATACGGGTCAAATAATTTTCAGCAGAGAAAGGGAAAGCTTTCATACATGAGTTTCTCCATTATTCAACTACCTCGCCATTTTCTGTCCTAGGCCATCGTCAGTAGTACGTGTGTCTGCTCCTGATGATTAATCGCCATGGAACGGACTTGTCGAGTGCTTTTCGTATTATAAAACTCCTGCCTGAAAAGACGGTCCCATTCGCTCCGAGTACGAATCATCCCGTATTATAATCACTAGATCCAACCGCATTAAACATCTGAACTGAACATCCCATTTCGAAACTACCATTCAACGGCAGAATAATAATACAGAGCTTAGTCAGCCGTTCACTTTCCAGCCGCCGGACTTACCGGTGCCCGGTAAAAAAAGAGCACACTGTGGGCCTGGAACCCAGGTCCCCCCACTGACAGCTAACAAGTCCGCATGTTCGCCAGCGGACTATCTACGAATTGTGATGATGAATTGGAGTTTAGGGGGGGCGCCGACTGCCAGGGTCATTTTGCGTTCATAACTGTGCTTACAGGCAATCTGTCATGTTCCTACAGTAGTCAGTAATTAAGAATCCTCAGGAAGGGCGATACACAACATCAAAACGTGATCGTTGAAGGAAGGTAAAAAATGTCCCCAGACGATACGACCACAGAGTCATTCTTTAGTAGCATATGCAAAGAAGTGTCGATGTTTAGCCGTCCTAAGATCTGGCGTCGTAGAGGTTCCAACAGCAAACATCCTACTAAAACATGATACACAGTAAGCGGGTCAGAACAGCGCGGGCATAAAGGCCGGTCATCACCGGTCAGCATGCAACTGTGTCGCGAAAGCATGACCTATCCTCAATCGGCAGAGCGTTACTTCTTCTCGTCGCGAGGTCCGGTGTGAAGACTGCCACATTCTGCCTGGGATTTCATGTTCAACAACGTTCCGCCTCCGACGACAATCAGCGGGGACAAGAGCCGCTTTGAGCGGAAAACGGCGATGAGCGTGCCGTTTTCACGGCAGGCGGCAAGACATTAGACAGCCTAACTGGCGGGAAACCGCTGGCGGAAGACGGCCTAACTGGCGGGAACAGCTGGCGGGAAGCAGCCAGACGGCCACTCAGCAGGACCCTCAGTCGGCTGAAGGAGCACTTCGCTTCATATTAACACCGACTGCGAGCAACGGCCGTCCGATGGGGGTACTCCAGCCACTGGAAATGGTGTATGAGCAGCCGGCCCTCTACCTCGCGTGGGCAGCCTCCGAGCGGGGAGGAGCGCCGCTGACAAGGTGAGGGTCACACCAGAAGAGCTGGCTGGCCAAACTAAGCATACTGGTTGTTCAAGGAGTGTCGAGGTGGGCATTTGAAGACAAAAAAATAGGGCGACCAGAGCTGCAGAGAGGACCACGCTTCCCTCTACAGAAGTCCGCGATGCGTCAGATGACAACGCTGGAAAGCCCATCCCTTCTAATCTGCGTGGAACAAAAGACCCGACAGAGAATGAGGTTCAGCCGATGAACTGCTGTGGCGAAAAAAACAAGGATGTTGCATGACTGTATTTCGAGACACAAGTTCACCCAAGTGGCACTCTTTTGTGCATTGCTTCCACGGTAAGTGAATAAGGAACAACATTGATATGTTGGTCATATGAAGTGAACACTTAAGTACTGAAAAGAATGAGGATGAGCCCGTTTGAATAAGAATATCTGCAACTGCACAAGCCTTTGTAGGACAAATAATATAGCTACGTGTGTATGTAGTGCCCGCAGATAAAAACACGGAGTCAATCAATGGTCAAATGGGATGGCATACCTTTATACTTGGCACTGCTGAGTCTTCGCATGCTTTCAGACATCGTCTGTCCCTGCTGGCCGGTCCCGGTATATCATCTATCCCCATTGGCCGGTCCCGATGTATCGTCTGTCCCCATAGGCGGTCCCGATGCATCATCTGTCCCCATTGGCCGGTCCAGATGTACCGTCTGCCCCCATTGGCCGATCCCGATATATCGTCTGTCCCCATTGGCCGGTCCCGATATATCATGTCCTCATTGGCCGGTCCCGATGTATCGTCTGCCCCCATTGGCCGGTCCCGATATATCATCTGTCCCCACTGGCCGGCTCCGATGTATCGTCTGCCCCCACTGCCCGGCCCCGATGCATCATCTGTCACCATTAGCCGATCCCGATATATCGTCCACTCCTATTGGCCGGTCCCAATGAAGGAGAGCCGCGCCGGAAAGCGAGAAACTCCCTGAGGACACGACGCGAGCCCCGGGATCTATTTAAGGACGCCGATATAGCCGGGCACAGTGTCGCCGCCGCCGCCGCCGGCCAGCGTTAATCAGGCCGCCACACCCCGCCTCCCGTGTTTTTCGGCCGACAGACGACCAAAGGAAGCCAGCCGCATATTGGATCTGAAAATAGTCTGCCGCGCACGAACAGATGCCGACTCCAACGGGTGGGTGGTGTCTGGTGCGGCCCCAGTCAGTCGTCGGCCTATTCTGGAGCGCTGATGCAGTCGAGCTAATTATATCTACTTGAATGTGATCCTACTGTACGGTCGCAGTGCACCCGAGAACGCACACAAATCAGCAAATCAGCTTGGAGCTGTATTTGGAAACGCGCCCATCGTGCGAGAACGGCTCACGGGTGGGTGCCCAGTCCGGTCGGCCGAGCCACGCTGAACTGCCAGCTCGCCCACCTGCAGCTGGACACCGTTCGCCACAGTGCCAGCATACGTTGTCCAAATCGACTCACATTCCAACATTCCAACATTCGACTCCAACATTCCCAATTCCCAACATTCCCAACATTCCCAACTCGACAACATTCGACTCCAACATTCCCAATCAACTCGCATTCCAACATTCCAACACTCCGCCCGACTGCCCGAGCCGACACCGTCGTGCTGCCCGGTCGCGCGCGCACACCATGTGCACGCGCTGTGTGGTGTCCGGTCCCACAACGCACGGCGCTTGCGGTGGCAAGGTGCACCGCAACTGAATTGGAACCATCCGCCTGCCGGCTGGGCTTCGCCTTCTTGCCAGACCTCTATTGCTGTGTTTTCACCGAGTGGTCTGCTTGTCACATTCGAGTGACTGCTCGCTCGAAGCTTGTTCCCTGCTTGCTCTACTAACTGCCTCCGAAATCAACGGATGGACTCCGATAACCCGGATCGATCATGATAGATTGTTGTTTAGAGGCACGTCGACAGCGAGGTAGGTCTGTGTCCATAACTATGGTTCGAGGTAATTTAAACTTATATCAATCTGGTTGGGTATGGTTGAAATTAGACATTGGCTCTGAAGGAGGATGATAGATCACATCGAAGTTTGCATGTTTTGGGAATACACAGATGCTATCGAACGCCACGACCTCCGAGTCGTCATCCGGAAACACACGCGAGGAGTCGGTGTTCGCTCTTCCAAAATACTGGCGGAGCGAGGCTTCCAGCCGTGGACACGCCACCATGGCATGATGAACAGTAAGCAGGGCAGAACAGCGTGGACATGATGGTCGGGTACCTCCAGTCAGTACGTAGCCATGCGTGGCTAGGGTATGTCCTATCACCAGCCGGCAGAGCGTAACTTCTTCGCATCGACCGACCCGATGCGAGGACCATCCTAGTCCGGGTGTCGGCGTCAGCTCCCCTGGCTTATGACTCTTCGAGCTCCAGACGCGTTGCCATTCTGATCGATAACGCGGATTTGAATGGCCCGGGTGGGATCCTCTGGGAGAGGTGTGCTACCATGCAGATCTCGTGACGCGTATGATGTCACACAGACGACAATATTTATATAAATTATTGAATTACTGGTTAACCATGTCGCGTTCCAGCGACGGTTTCTGCCGATGCTTTTACGCATCGTTGTTAAATAATTGAAGTCATAGCTGGGCTCTGAGAGGTTGTGTGTGTTGCCATCACTTACCTTGCTTGGCCCCATGAGCAACACTAGCTTTTTGCTGGGAAACACCAGCTTGACAATGTACAGCAACAGGTGTATTCCTGAAACCCTGCACCCATAGTCACAAATTAAATAATTCCAGGTTAGCCCGTGTTAACATTCAACACACCACAAGCCGTCATTGTGGGAATCTTGAACCCCACGCAGCTTGACTTGACTTGGAATAACAACACCTGTGACGTAGCGTTCGATGCATCACACAGACCATCCTGCTTCAGTTTGACATTGGTACCACCACAGAAACGACAGCATGCATAACGTTGGCCCCACGTCACTTGTAGGCTTTGGACTGGGGGTCTCTGCCGTTCCCCTCCCCTTACAGAGAGGGGGAACTAGTCTAAATTAGCTGTACAGGGATACGATGCGACCCACCATCGAATTGATTTGAAGTGGACAACTGCATGCCTGTAGCATGTGTCGCAATGGCCAGTCGAGATGCGGGTCAAAACAAAACCAACGTAAATACCATATTTACCTTAGGTAAATATGGTACAAGGTTCACTTCACCTATATGGTACAAATATAGGTCGCACAAGGTTCACTTCACAAGGAGTCAGCCACCTTTCAGCTTTCAGTTGTGGCCATCAGGTTCCATTACGATCAAAGTTATCGGGGACGACACCTGGTAAAACACTTGTATTAGCTTTCGGTGCTCCCAGCCGCTCCGTCGATTGATTATTTGGGATTAAGGGCACGCCGACTACAAGGTCATTTAGCGCCCACAGTGGCTCCTCCGTCAGATGGGATGTTCAGCAGCTAGCACCGATCTCATCGTCATGGGACGAAACTCGTCTACTGACTGCAGGTTGCCACGCTTCGTGATGAGAGTCGTTCTGTTCGCCCGCAATACATCCGGAATTATCCGTCCGCACAAGACAGCGGAATACACCATTTGACGGAGCCGTTAGGAGCCCCGAAAGCTCATCAAAGTGTGCTGCACAGGGTCATCCCACATAACTGACCACTCTCATAAAGCCTTTAATATGCCTCTCAAAAGTTCTATTGGTTGGCGTACGATGCCATGAATGCGGCCGTGGATAGGCTAGGTGGACATGCCAATAACGGCCGCGAACAACATTAGCATCCGCACGTTCATGTATGCCGCACCGTGATATGGTCATCAACTTACCATCAACCAGCATGTTCCAAACATCTGCGGTCGTGGATACATCTGTAACCCGTAACCTTCCCTATTCAGTCATTTCAAGGTCAACTGGGACGATGAAACAACCTATTTTTCTTTCGCCTCACCGTATCGCTGGTAATCGGAAATAGCAAGGCATTTATTTCAGGTGATTTGAGGGAAGTGAGAACTGTAGCATGCGGCACAGTGGACACTTCGGTAAGTGGTGTCCGGGTCTGAATAGCATGCAATGGTTGAGCAGGTGTCGTTCGACATTCGGAAATGCATATTTAGACGATGGACAGCTTTCATCGCTGCGGGACCGGGTCCACAGACCCCACCCTGAGACGCATAGGTCTAAAAATGCTGATATTTGTCCCTCACGAAAAATCAGGAGGAAAAATTGGTCGCATAAGCGAATGTTGTAAGCAGCCAAACGTGGCCTCTTTTTGAACGGGAACAGTTGGATTTCGAAAGCTTCGTTGTACCCCAATGGCCTTGCACGAAAAAAATATACGAGACCGCCTCGCCTCCTCCCCGAACCCAAATCCATAGTGTCGATTTTCCACCGAGAATCACAATTCCCAGCTGACCATTTCTCGATAAAACAAAACTTGTCGCCTGAGTGACACCAAATTGTCGCCAACGCCGGCTACCACGCTACCGAAACAAATATATATATATATATATATATATATATATATATATATATATATATATATATATATATATATATATATATATATATATATATATATATGCCTAAGGTGTGCGGTGTGCGTGCCACTGCCACTAAAGGCAGTGGCACACAAACTATTACCCGCACTCTAAATAAATAACCACAGGCCTAATGCACCTCCGGCTGTTCGGCCACACGCTCAGCGCCGCGCCAGCCGTTCCTTTCATCTGTGACAATCTCTGCAGGTGCAGGTGTGCAGCAAACAGCCGGGAAATGACCCGGCCACGAGCGATGGGCTGGGTCACAGACGGTGCGCTGGTCACGGGCTCACATAGGTCGGACGGAAGCAAACGAAAGGTTAGATATTGTGGTTTAGGGGCGCATCGATTGCATAGGTCAAATAGCGAAGCAAACTAAAAAAAGCGCGCAATTCTCGCATGCAATGGGAAGCGGGAAGGACGTGGACCTTCATGTTCGAGGCAGTCGGGGACACGCCATCCGTCCCCGGACAGATCATCTGCGGCTCAGGTCACGGTCACGGTCACAGTCACCTTCGGCTGACGTCACAGGATGAACAAGTCGCAGCAGGACGTCTGTCCATCATCAGTGCCGGGTGCGTCCTCGTCTGCTTACCCGATAGTCAATGCCCACTGTCGATATGTAGGTGCCACCCAAAAAGTGGCCGTCCTTGAATTTGATCATCATGCACGTCTTGCCGACCCCCGTGTCACCCAGTAACATGACCTGCGCACACCCAAGTCAGGTCAAACAAAACCGAGACAAACAGAAATACGACGATGTGTATCTGGCATGCGTAGCTTACATAGAACATATAATAAAACTCAAATTCATGTATGTCAGGAATACACAATGTTGTTGATAAACCATGGGGGGGGCTCTAAAAAACATGGACATTAAACCTATGTCTAATGCGCTGCAAGAAAAAAAATGACCAAAAAGCCTCTCATCCCCTCTTATGCAAACACCCTGGCAACACCAATGGGTATTTGGCTTCTCAAAATGTACCTGTATGATTGCAAATGTACTTGTATGTGCGTATGATTCCCAGTAAGGAAGAGAAAGACAGCGTCAAAACGTGTTACAAATCAGATGTGTCCAGGATAGGCCCAGACAAAAAGGACGGTCTTAAAGTGCGTGACTGCGAAGGTTGGTGCTGAGAATCCTGCGAGAGCCGCACCATCTACCTAAGAACGATGAAAGCAATCCACAGATCGTGTTTTCAGCGTTTGCGTTCGTCGTTCTTCCTTGCGGTCGAGACACTGCACTTTGGCTGGAACAGGAGGCACCCATTCTGCATGCATTTGCATATATCATCAGAACCCAAAACTCCAGTTAGATGCTCTAGGCATACGTGACTTGAACTACAAAAAGGTGATGGCTAGGGCAGCTTGCAGCATCGAAAACAAGGAGTGCATGATGCACAAGTGTGTATCGTGCCCAAGAGAACAGCGCATGCGAGTTCTTCTAGAGAGCCCCAGTGAGATGAAGTGCATGTCAGAAGTAGGAAATAAACAGTGGGTATTAACTGATGGACGTGCCTTAGTGGAACTGGTTCAGTCGTTTGATGAGCACTCATCAACACTGTGCAAATATTGTCAACTTGTGTCACCATAAGAATGTGACCTCATAAGTTCCACTCTGCATTGATACAGAGCGGAAGGTTCCATTGATATGGAGGAATAATGAAGAGGCACCTATTTGTGCCTGCTGATAAATTCAATGTGTTGTGCTATGTTGTGCAGAAGCCCTGCGTTAAGATGCGTCTCCAAAATGGAATGGGTGTATGAATGCAATGTTTGACATGAACACATCAAGGCAGCTTGTAAAGCATACTTAATACATCAGTAATGAACGGCACCAAGTAAATTTGTACCGAAAAGGTTGATTTTCCTCTAACAGTCCTGGAATCTCTAAGGTGTCTCGCTTCACAGTTAATTGAGAAAATTATGGTTATGATGATGATGATGATGATGAGAATGATGATGATGATGACGATGACGATGACGATGACGATGACGATGACGATGACGATGACGATGACGATGACGATGACGATGACGATGACGATGACGATGACGATTACGATTACGATTACGATTACGATTACGATGACGATGACGGTGATGATAATGATAATGATAATGATAATGATAATGATAATGATAATGATAATGATAATGATAATGATAATGATAATGATAATGATAATGATAATGATAATGATAATGATAATGATAATGATAATGATAATGATAATGATAATGATAATGATAATGATAATGATGAATGATGAATGATGAATGATGAATGATGAATGATGATGATGATGATGATGATGATGATGATGATGATGATGATGATGATGATGATGATGATGATGATGATGATGATGATGATGATGATGATGATGATGATGATGATGATGATGATGATGATGATGATGATGATGATGATGATGATGATGATGATGATGATGATGATGATGATGATGATGATGATGATGATGATGATGATGATGATGATGATGATGATGATGATGATGATGATGATGATGATGATGATGATGATGATGATGATGATGATGATGATGATGATGATGATGATGATGATGATGATGATGATGATGATGATGATGATGATGATGATGATGATGATGATGATGATGACGATGGACAAGGATGAGCACCTATCATGCTTTTTTAACAACATATATAACAGATATGAACCGGTTCAGACACATTCATCCGTTTGAAGCAGTTGGATGCTATTTCTAGCAAGTCCAGGACGAGAATGCCAGCCGATGGCGATTTGGATCGAACCATCATGAACTTGAGGTGCAATATGTAGTATCAAGCATAAAATAGTAACCATTTTCTTCATTAATATTAACTTATGACACATTGGTGAACACTTTACCTGTTGAAAGCCTTCATATGAATCACTAACTACATCTTGACAACTTGACCTTTAAATTTGGCCACAAGGTCAAACTTGAAAACCATTGAAAATGATGCAAATGCGAAGTGCAAGAATTTGCGCCAGCTCATTCCAATCACAAATACATCCGGTTTTTGTAAACATCGCGCCATTGGGTACTGAAATATAGAGTTACTTCATATACATGTTGGCAAAAGGCCAATTTTACACAAATCCGATCGCTCTAGCTAAACACTCATTGTTCGGATCGAGCTGAAAATCGAATATCTGAAATTCCAGCCAGACTATCTTTAGAATCAAATTTGATAAAAATCTGAAGTTATGGCGTGCTAACCCCTGGTCGATCTCGCATGGAATGCTCCATCTGTACATTGTTCTTTTCACTCTACCTCCTAAAATAGGTTCTGCATTGGCTATATCACCTTTGCGATGAATCGTATCTTACTACCTTGTCACCTGCCCACGCATATGGCTCGTGTCTGACTACCTTGTCACCCTGTTCAGGTACACAGTTCGTATCTGATTACCTTGTCACTCTTTCCAAGTGTGCACCTCGTGTCTGACTACCTTGTCACCCTATTCACGAGTGTAGCTTGTGTCTGACTACCTTGTCACCCTGCTCAGGTATGTAGCTCGTGTCTGACTACCTTGTCACCTGCCCACGTGTGTAGCTTGTGTCCGACTACCTTGTCACCCTGTTCACGAGTGTAGCCTGTGTCTGACTACCTTGTCACCCTGCTCAGGTATGTAGCTTGTGTCTGATTACCTTGTCACCCTGCTCAGGTATGTAGCTCGTGTCTGACTACCTTGTCACCCTGCTCAGGTATGTAACTTGTGTCTGACTACCTTGTCACCATGTCCAGGTTTGTAGTTCGTGTCTGACTACCTTGCCACTTTGTTCAGTTGTGTAGCTGGTGTCTGACTACCTTGTGACCCTGCCCACGCATGTAGTTCGTGTCTCCACCTTGTTATCCTGCCCACGTGTGTAGTTCGTGTCTGATTACCTTGTCACCCTGCCTAGGTGTGTAACTTGTCCCGACTACCTTGTTACCCTGCCCACGTGTGTACCTTGGCGACGAGCTCCCGTGAGGAGGTCAGGTCGGCCGGCAGTGAGTGCGGCTGCGCCGAGCCGGCCGACTCGGGCACGCTGCTGAAGCCGGCGTAGCTGGCCCGGCCGTGGCTGACGTCTGCCGCCGAGCGGGGCCGCGGCGCCGCCTGCTCAGAGTTGGCGCGCAAAACACGGCCCGCCGGCTGCTGCCGCATACTGGTCGCCGCCGCGGCGACGGGTCATGCGGGGTCATGCGGGTCATGGTCATCACTCCGGGTGATATGTGGCACCCGGAATCACACCGAGTTGCACTGAGCCACAGAGGTCACACGGAGTCGTGCGGGTCATGCGGGGTCATGGTCATCACTCTGGGTGACATGTAGCACTAGGAATCATAACGAACTACACTGAGTCACAGAGGTCATACGGGGTCGTGCGGGTCATGCAGGATCTTGCGGGATCATGGTCATCACTCAGGGTGACCCGAGTCACCCGGAATCACACCGAGTTGCACTGAGTCACAGAGGTCACACGGTGTCGTGCGGGTCATGCAGGGCAGTGCGGGGTCATGGCCGTCATTTTGGGCGACCTGAGTCACCCGGAATCACACGGAGTTAGATCGAGTCACAGAGATCACACACCGGGTAGAGCTCAGTCATAGTTGAACGAACCGGACATACGTAATCATATGCGGTGGCATAGGGTCACGCAAGCGTACGAGGGTTCGCACACGGTCACAATGTCCGCGCGTGTGTTTCTCTGTTGCTCGCCGATCACAGGTCCATCATCGGCTGACCATGGCAGCTGAGGACTGGCCTCGTCTCCGTTTGTCCCAGTGGCGTCAGTATGGCATTCTCCGTGGCAAGCTAGTAACACAGGTTCAGATGGTGGAGCGCACTCCACCCTACGCCTAACGAGCGCATATGCCATCCAAATTCCCATTCCAAATTCCTCTCTCTCTATCTCTTTTTTTCTTTATCTCTCTCTCTCTGTCTCTATCTCTCTGTCTGTGTCTGTCTCTCTCTCTCTCTCTGTCTCTCTCTGTCTCTCTCTCTCTGTCTCTCTCTCTCTCTCTCTCTCTCTCTCTCTCTCTCTCTCTCTCTCTCTCTCTCTCTCTCTCTCTCTCTCTCTCTCTCTCTCTCTCTCTCTCTCTCCCTCTCCTTCTCCCTTCCCTTACCACTCTCACACACTTCCCTCGCCCCTCACGCTTATATTTATATATATATATATATATATATATATATATATATATATATATATATCTGTACTTTTCTAGGCATGTATGTGCTGGTTGCTGCTGGGCTTACTGCTGGGAGGATGGGTCAAATTTGTCCCCGGCTATTTCTGAAACTGCCATATCAACCGGGGCAGGTTATTCAGTTGGCAATAAATAACGCTTCTTGAAGCAACCCATAAACGCATAGATAATTTCTATGTCGTGTAATGAACACGGTCACGCGTGAGGTGAAATGCAAGGGGATCGTGCTCAACATACTGTGGGAAATTCGAGCTGACAAGGGCAGGCACATATATCGTTTGCCTCCAATGATAATCTGCACGACTAGATAATGTAAGCTGTGCCATATTATATGGCTCCGTTGATGTTGTGGTGCCGGGGAAGGTTGAGAAAGATCGACATTGTGAAGAGTATTATCAAGTCCTGCGATGCACGTTTTCTGGACAACCTTTTCAACACTGTTACGAAGACAGCGCTTTCAGAAGCTTTTCGAGGCATGGATGTGACAGTGAAATGGCTCCCCAGTGACGTCAGATGGGGTCAGACGTCATTGGGAAGCCACTTCCGCTTGATTAGATCTGAATTATTACGTTAGTCAAACGGTACCGAATTGATGCAGTAGCGGAGCCGGAAGTTGAAGGTCGATCTATCGGCCGTTGCTTGGATATAGTTTGATGCATCAATTACCCAGAGGATTATGATCCGCACCCCTAGTAGGGCGCGGATTAAAATCCCATGATTGAATATGTTGCAGAATATAAATGTTGAACTGTTGTTCTGAGATGCTTAATATGGTGTGCGTACTCTTTTCAGTGCACCAAGCAACCTTCTATGCCAATCTTCACCAGCACGTAAAAGACAGGGCCATTAAATCGACAATCCAGTGCCCTCTCGTGGAACGTCCAACTGACATATATGTGGTGAAACGTCCAACTGACATATCTGTGGTGAAACGTCCAACTGGCATATTTGTGGTGAAACGTCCAACTGGCATATTTGTGGCGAAACGTCCAACTGGCATATTTTCAATCGGCGTATAGTATGTGAACCACAGGTGCTCGGGATTAAATCTGCAGCTTAAATGGATGAGCACGATAGAAATTCTGACCACACATGAGCTAACCAGACTCGTGTCCTAGGTACCAGCAGGTTCCATTCGCGCACGGGGTCCCGGACCCAACAGTTCTGATCAGATGTTGACGTGACACCCCAACAGTTCTGGCTAGGTTAGATCCAGCGCTTCAACAGGTCTGGTCGGGGCCAGATCTCAACAGTCCTGATCTTGGTCAGATCCAACCAATTCCGATTAGGGTCAGGTCCTGCGCTTCAACTGTTCTGGTCAGGGCCAGTCTTGCACCCAAACAGTTCCGATCAGGATCAGATCCGGTGCCCAAACACTTGCGATCAGGATCAGATTCCGTGCCCAGACAGCTACGATCAGGGCCAGACCTCCAGCTCCGACAAATGGCCCGCAGTGCCTTATCGATTGTTAAATACTCTGACTGTCGATTTCGCAGCCCATTTAGGCGGCTGTGAAGTGCCGTCGCGCACGATTCAAGACCCATAATCCGCGGTGGTAACGAAGTCTCGCGGTTGGCAGTCTATCAAACCGCCTCCGTCAATTACTCGCGCCAATAAAAGCCCGCCTTCTACGGCCTGTTACCGAGTGCACGGCAACATCACACGGCGGAACTTCGGGTCGTCGGTTGAGTGGCACACCCCGCCGGTGGTACACTGTACACCTCTGCCTCGACCCGTGCCTCTTACGTACCTAGTGTTCCCTCGACCCGTGGCCGAGGGATACCTTCTCCTTATCCGTACATGTGACTCCGACATATCCTATACTACCTTCACCCGTGGTTCCGGACAGACATCATCCGCACCCGTGATACCTTGATACCTTGATACCTTTTTACTCTTCCAACACGTGATTCCTTGCGTACCTTCTAACCCATCAAGGGTGGTCACCTACATATTGTACAGGCCCTCCACCTGTGGTCCCATGCATTCCTTTTGATCACCTCCATATAGGGTTTTTGTATATCGTTTCATCATCCCTACTATTAATCTGTTGCATATCTTCCATTTCCGTCAGCAGCAGTGATCTCTTAGAAACGTCCTCATCTCCACATGCTATCCATTGCATACCTTCTCCCCAGCCCCACATGTTACAATTGCGGACCTTTTCAGCCCGCGTGTGAATCATCGAAGACCATATCGCCCCAGATGCAGAACATTACAGAGGTTAGCTCTGGCCTTGCATGTGGCCAATTGCACTGACTATTAAGCTACTTGGCGCGCGAAAGCTAACCGGGTCCGGCTGACCTGTGTGCTGGAATACACCGCTCCGCTGATAATTACGCCCGCCCGTCTGCTTTGGGTCGGCTGGAGCAGCGCCGCCACCAGTCGAACGAGGCTGCGATCGCTGCACTGCTGGCGATTTCTGTCAGCAATGCCCACGGCCATCTGACCCCTCCCCTCCCCCAGACATTAAATAGTATGCTGCTGAAACACACTAGACTGAAGACAGCACACTCGACTGACGTCACTCTATCAGGACTGACGTCACTCCACCAGGATTGACTCACTCTCCAGGACTGATTACCACGATACGATTGCCATATATTTCCTTCGGCAGCAGCAACACGACTGTACCGATTGTTCTACTTACCTCTATATACAGTCGAGGACACTGAGTCTGGTGTTGCTTCTCACACTATGCTGGGCCGACTATACCAGCGGCGGATCACAACAGCAGAGCTGACGTCACACATCATCACCGAGGTCACGATAGCAGAACAAAGGTCACCACATTCAGCCTAAGACCATCGCACCAGGGCTGGTGTACATGAACCAGTGCTGGTGTAACTGCACCAGGACTGGGACAGGCTACACCACAGCTGGTGTCGTGGCATCAGAGCGGGTAGAGGCCACGCCACAGATGGTGTAGGTTACACGTGCTTGCGTGTCTGCACAGGGGCTGGTGCATGTTACACCACTGCTGGTGTGACTGCACGGGGCTGGTGCAGGATACACCAGGACTGATGTCGTGGCATCAGAGGGAGTAGAGCCTCCATCACCAGGACTGGTGCTGGCCATACGAGGACCGATGTACACAGACACAGCATGTGTGTGGTCACCAACAGTCAACACCGTTCTCACCTGTCAGCAGCGGTCGACACCGTCCTCACCCGTCGGCAGCAGTCAACACCGTGCCCACCTGTCCCCCACCCACCCGCTCTCCGCACACTCCGGCGCCGCCAAATCAGACAGCCGCCGGCAAACATACGGGCGCCGGCAGGGGCGGCGTCAGGGAGGCCAGGCTGGGGCGCCAGCTGCGCCAGCGCCGCCCGTGGCTGGCGCAGGTGGCGCCATCGACATGGTCTCAAAAATACTGCTTGTGTCACGGCAGGCTTTACGTCGGCTTGGTCCCGCGTACCCCGGCAGGCTTTACGTCGGCTTGACTCGGTGTACCCCGGCAGGCTTTACGTCGGCTTGACTCGGTGTACCCCGGCAGGCTTTACGTCGGTTTGGCCCGGTGTACCTCGGCAGGCTTTACGTCGGCTTGGCCCGGTGTACCTCGGCAGGCTTTACGTCGGCTTGTTCCGGTGTACCTCGGCAGGCTTTACGTCGGCTTGGCGCGGTATACCCCGGTATGCTTTACGTCAGCTTAGCCCGGTGCACTCCGGTGTGCTGTACGTCAGCTTTGCCCGGTGTACTCCGGCCGCCTGACGGTTAAGTGCACACATTGTTGCGGGTGGTGGAACACTATTCTTTGTTCTGCAGCACCCACAATGAGACAGGAAACCACTCTCCTGAGTGGTATATTCAGCAAATGCGTATAGTGAGAGAAGTCTTTGGTTCAGTTTGACTTGGAAAATGATTTTCTTCTGCATAATCACGCTCTGTAGAAGCTTTGCGGAAACGCAACCACTGTGGCGGAAATACAGGCAAGGGATGATTTTGCTTGGTTCAAACGCCAACTAAGTCTGCTGTTAGAGGCCAGGATGTCTGCGAGCGAGATTTTGATGTTTCTCATATGCTCATACTATCTCTCTTATGTCAATACCAACACTCTCATCATCCATGATAACACTCATCTTCCATACCAACGCTCGCATCTCCCAAACCGGCACTCTCACCTTCCAGACTAGCGCTCTCATTTATCCTGCAAACACTCCATTTGCCATACCAACACTCCCATCTGCCATACCAACACTCCCATCTGTCATACCAACGCTCCCATCTGCCATGCCGACGCTCCCATCTGCCATACCAACGCTCCCACCTGCCATACCAACGCTCCCATCTGCCATACCAACGCTCCCATCTCCCAAACCGGCACTGGGGAGGGAATGTGGCAGAGTTATGCTTGATTTCGTAGTACTTATCTAAGTTTGAGAAGACAGAACTGCCTGCAATGTCCATCACTGGTACACCTCGTGAAATGCTATGCTGATGTCGGACACCGTGCCGTGTATTTTACATGGCATGCATTTCTGTGCTTTACCGAATTCAAAGCCTTTGCTTCGAGGTATACATGAAGCCATCGTCATTCATTGGATGGAAGAGACCACTAAATTAGAGAAAATGTATGCTGCAAGATATTGTTGCAAGCCAAACGGAGATAAATAATGCAGCATTGCAAATACGAAGTCTGCAACATCAGGTTTTGTACCAGACTTGTCCAGACTTACACCGTATGTTTTGTTTTGCAACAACCACGTGCTGTTGTGGCAACGCGGCAATGAAGTTTGCATCAAGAGCTCTTCTGACGATCCTGAACCGATGGTGCTACAAGTGCATGGAGATTCTTTTTCTCTGGCGCAAAAGTAGTAATTCCCAAGATGAAACTTCAACTGATGTACCAGTTGCATATGGCAACTACTCTTGGGAAGAACGTTCATCTCCTTTAATGCTGCCAACCATAGCCGGATAGTAGAGCTTTCGGTCCTTATCAACCTTCCCAACGAACTACTCGATGCGGTACAAGAATCGGCCGTGAGTGCAGATTCTTGCTTCACCACCGAGACCTTGTGAGCGCAAGAGATTGGCAGTGGTGCTGTGTGTGCTCAGATTTACGGCGGCAAGCCCGACACCGAGCTGATGCTCAAGGCCGCCCTGCCAATCTCGACTGGTATCCAACAGGTGAACATCTCCCGGTTAATCATTGTCTGTAGTTTGGTACGAGACCAATCTCCTTTTGACGCTGTCATTGATGTCACTTTGTGAAATTGATCGGGGGACCAAGTGATGTTTTTGGTGGCACATTTATTTGGAGGATATCAATGATGGGGGGGAGGGGTATTAACAATTGGGGGTGGCAGTTTCCCCCTCAGCATCCAAAGTGACACTCCTGGACGCTGTCATACAAGCCAACTTCTCTTGCGCGCTTGTGCACCCACAGGGAGGGCGGGAAGGGTGGCAGACAGCGAGAGCTCTCTGGCTCAAATAATTTCCTTGCTAGCTTCGGCAATACCATCGCTGTTCCGGTAACTTCGTTCCAGGGCCTGGTAACTTCCTCCCCGGGCCTGACAACTTCCTCCCAGTGCCTCGTAACTTCCTCCCCGGGCCTGGTAACGTTCTTCCTCGGGCCTGGTAACTTCTTCCCATGGCCTGGTAACATTCTCCCCGGGTTGGTAACTCACTCTCTTGTCTCCGTAACCCATCCTCCGGTCCTCGAAGCTCACCACCGCCGAGCCTGGCAACTCACTCTCATGTTGTGATAACCCACTTTCCCGCCCTGATAATTCAATTTCTACCCCTGGTAACTCACCCCTGAGCCTGGTAACTCACTCACATGTTGCGATAGCCCACTCTCCGGCCCTGATAATTCACTCTTTGTCCTGGTAACTCACCCCGGGCCCGGTAACCCACTTTCCTGCTGCAATAACGCACTCTCCGACCCTGAAACTTCATCCTCTGCCCCTGGCAGCTCATCCCCGAGCCTGGTAACTCACTCCCCTGCCCTCACTCACCACCTCCTTCCCCTCCTAGCAACTGACACTCCGCTCCTGGTATCGCATTCCCCTGCCCTGGTAAATAACCCCTGCCCTGGCAACTCACCCCTCCCCCAGCCTGGTAGCCTACTCGGCGAGTCGGTGAACCGCTCCAGCGGCGCCGGAGGAATACGCTGCCACTGTCCGTCGGCGTCCGGCGACCTGCCCCCTCAGCGTTCGGTCTGCACACGCCCCTGAATATGGCACAGTTGTCTGCAGCCGGCGCCCAGAGGCGGTGACGCAGGGGAGGGGCGGGCCTACGCAGGAGGGGCTGGTGACGCTCCGACGATAGTGGACAGTCGATGATGACAGTGATGACGGCAGTGCTGACGGAGAAGGCAGCTTGGTAACCCTCGCACAGTGCAAATTGTTTGCATCTGGCTCCGCAAGCCCGGGCCTTTCTCGAGAAGCCACTGTACCAACGACTAACAATACGGAGCTGCATCCGGTGCCGTGTGAAGCGCATTCACGTTCACCTGGTTGTGAATGGGATTTTTTTCTTCACTCGGGTTTTGGCTTCACACGTGAAACTGGAGCCATTCGGATTCACACGAAACTATTTGTGAAGAGACTGTTTCGTATGGTGAAGTCAATTTTCGCCTAAGCTTGACGCAGCTGCACGATGGAGAAGTGAAATACCGACAGAAGACACACCGGACCTCACTGACTGAGGGGCATTCACTTCGTCCAGCAGCAAGTAGAATACCGTGTATGTAGAGAAGTATTCGAAAAAGGAAGACACCATCACAGCGTCTTAGTATTTTTGTTGGCACTACACTTGACAAATAGCAGCGTTTTAATGAGCCCCATTGCTCTGGGTGCCCTTCGGTGAAACCAGGGGAGGGTAAGGGGCAACGCGCCTTCCTTGGACCGCGCGCCCTAGTCTGTTGCCGGATACGAATCTCACAGTTTAGTTTTCCGGATTCGTCGAAACATTTCCGGGCGGCACCACATTAGAACACAAAAACGAAAAACAAGACAGACTGCGCGTGCCGCTGGCAATTATCGACTTTCCAGTTATCTCGCCAATCAACCACACACACACGGACGGCACCGTGCGGAATTGCGGCGCGTTCGATCCAGCACAGCGCGCACCACTGTGGGCGTCTAGCGGAGACACACGCGCCAGTTCTGTCGTGCACACGCCGTCGGGGAGCGTGCCGGACTCACACGCACTCGAGGACGCGCCGCCGCACCGGCTATTGATGATTCGATCCGTTTGGCTACGAAGAAGCCGCAGGAATTGAAACCAGAAAGCACTCGGCGACCAGACCATGCGACACAATATTTCGAACTGACAGCAAATTACGAGAACGCTCCGCACTTCTATTTGTCGATTAAATGTAATGTAAATGAAATGTCGATTAAATGTGGATTAAATATGGACGCGTGCAAATTTTGTCATACAATCTTTATAATAGGCCATAATAGGCCATACAACGTCCAGCACTAAGAAGTGATAATGCACATTAGGTTGAATGGCTGACCAGCACTTTACGCATAATGCACGCATTAGCTCAATCACCAAGAAAAACGCAGGCACGGACTTGACTCAGCAACGTACGAGAATTTCATTCCACAAAAAAATCGCAATGGTGGGTATGATACGGATAGTGTTGTGTATGTTGCTTCGTGTGGAGTGTGCGTCTGCGGGGCACCTAATCAATCCCAGGCTGGAGTGCCGCCGCCCCGAGCGCCCGTCATGTACGTCGTAGTCGGCGGAGCGATCACATCTCAGCCGCAATTGATCGGCTGGGGTCAGCTGATATGGGTGCTACACAGCTATAGTTGGTCGGCTGGGTCAGTTGCGATGGATGGGACACAGTGATAGTTGATCGGCTGGCGGTCAGCTGAGGCGGGCGCGACACAGCTCAAACAATGCTGCGCAAGGTGTCGAACCTGCGCCTACGGTAGACACCAGTGGCGCACGACACACCGCAGGGCAGGAGGCTAATCAGCTCGCGCACGCATGTCCGTGATATAGCGGACCAGATATAGCGGCACATGGTGCGCGACAAACGACGCAAGGCACGCCAACGATACACCTACTCTCAGCGCTTTCCGCGCCCAGGAAGTGCCATGGGAATCAACGTCGTAGCCGGAATCGTAGAGGCCAAAACATCTTTTTATCAGTGAACATTTCTGTGTTCGCCATGTTCTGTGTTATTCGGCTCACGATTGGAACACCATTAATATTGCAACGAAATAACTTCTGCCACTCATTAGTAATGAAACATGTTATATTTATATCCATTGTATAATCATAGCTAGAGATATATGTTCTGAACTGCCGGATCCTGTCAAGGCATTTGAACATTTGGGATATTTGAACTTGCCCCATTAGTCGGCAGTGCGAACTTCGGCAAGAATCAAGCGAATGACATACGGAATGCTGTTATGGGCGATATTTGGATTGCAAAATTAGGTATATTCATCGCTCTTCGCCGCGGTTGCTCCTCAGAAACATTGCTACGAAATGGTTCTAAAACTCTAGTCGCATATCACAGGCTACGGGAGTACTCTCGGGAGGTAGGTGGAGGGGTGGCACTTCATGAGATGAACTCCACGAGCGCCGAGGAGGTTGTGTGCAGTATAATCCACTCTCCCATACATCTAATCTAATATATTACAAGACCCAATGAACGAAGTTCGTTCGCGCCGACCCCGCCGCCGCCGCCGGTGTAGTCGACTTTTGCATCGAAGTCTCGGCAACGGTTGCGAGTAGGGTAGTGAAAGTTGGCCAATGGCTAAATGTTGGCCAAATCTGAAGTGCCATTGGCCAATGGCAGTTCAGATTGTGTTAAGTTGGGGCCCGATTAACCAAGCGGTGAACCCGTGCCGCGCGATTACTTTCCCCGTTGGTAATATGTGGGTAGGCTGGGGTAGGTAGATGGGTAGGCTAATGGTCGGTCCAGTGACACAACAACATTCGATTTGTGTATAGCCACGTGCTCCCACGTGCTCACAGCAGTGCTATTAATCTTGACGAACGGCAGGCTCTGTACAATGTTAATACACATGAGGTGTCTGAGCAAAAGAAAGTGGTTGCCATGGACACTGAGAATATGACGGCGTACAGTGAAGATGCACAAAAAAGTAGTAAATACTTGTCATAATTATCAGTGTAAACAAAAATGTTCTGATTCGGTAAATCAGATAGTGTTGCCTTCGTGTTTGTAAAGCTAATGCGTTTCATTGTCTTTATAAGTGGGGTCAAGTATTAGGGTTTCCACAAGGTGGCTGATATATAGTAGCTAATCTAATGCATACCGTGCTTAAGTGCATGCAAATGCGACGCCAGTCCACGGCGGCTAAGTGGCGGCGGGCGGCTGAATGGGCTCACAAACGGCGCGCGTAGGGCACAGAGTCTGAACGTGAGGCGGAGGGAGCAGCGTCAGCAGGACCACACTGCGAGGCAGGTCGACAAGGCAGAGCACCAGAGGCGGATAGAGCAGCGTCAGCAGGACCACACTGCGAGGGAGGTCGACAAGGCAGAGAACCAGAGGCGGAGGGAGCAGCGTCAGCAGGACCACACTGCGAGGCAGGTCGACAAGGCAGAGCGCCAGAGGCGGAGGGAGCAGCGTCAGCAGGACCACACTGCGAGGGAGGTCGACAAGGCAGAGAGCCGGAGGCGGAGGGAGCAGCGTCAGCAGGACCACACTGCGAGGGAGGTCGACAAGGCAGAGCACCAGAGGCGGATAGAGCAGCGTCAGCAGGACCACACTGCGAGGGAGGTCGACAAGGCAGAGAGCAGGAGGCGGAGGGAGCAGCGCGTGCAGGACCACACTGCGAGGCAGGTCGACAAGGCAGAGCACCAGAGGCGGAGGGAGCAACGTCAGCAGGACCACACTGCGAGGGAGGTCGACAAGGCAGAGAGCCGGAGGCGGAGGGAGCAGCGCGTGCAGGACCACACTGCGAGGCAGGTCGACAAGGCAGAGCGCCAGAGGCGGAGGGAGCAGCGTCAGCAGGACCACACTGCGAGGGAAGTCGACAAGGCAGAGAGCCGGAGGCGGAGGGAGCAGCGTCAGCAGGACCACACTGCGAGGGAGGTCGACAAGGCAGAGCACCAGATGCGGATAGAGCAGCGTCAGCAGGACCACACTGCGAGGGAGGTCGACAAGGCAGAGAGCAGGAGGCGGAGGGAGCAGCGCGTGCAGGACCACACTGCGAGGCAGGTTGACAAGGCAGAGCGCCAGAGGCCGAGGGAGCAGTCAGCTGGCCTACACTATGAAGGAGGTCAAGGTAGAGAGCCGGAGGCGGAGGGAGTGAGTCAGTGAGACAACACTACGAGGAATGTCGACAAAGCAGATAACCAGAGGCGGAGGGAGCAGCGTCAGCAGGACCACACTACGAGGGAGGTCGACAAGGCAGAGCGCCAGAGGCGGAGGGACCAGGGCATCGAGGAGAGGGAGAACGAGAATGCGAGACGCCGGCAGATGCGTGAACAGGACGTAGCTATGAAGGCGGAGAATACAAGGCGCCGGCAGCGCTGGTGGGTAACCCTCTGGTGAGAGGGGTGTGTTCGCTCAGCGTGTGAACAGCTCAGCTACGTCAACTGGAGGAGCATCGTGAACACGAAAGACAAGGCGCAGAGGTGCATCGAAGAGACCCGAATCACGCTGAACACGTCAGCAGGAGCGTGTGCACCATCGGCTCGAGAACCCAGCGGACGTCGAGCGGATACATCGAAACGGTCTGCTCTGCTCCTCCACAAGTGGGAGCCTTTTGGCTATGCCAAAATAGCATTCAGCTAGTCTAGCCTAATGAACACAACTTCTGAAAACATGTCAGGAGCGAGCAGCGCTCCAGCGTAGCGCGCTCAATTATGCTCCCGTTGAAGCCTGATGGTGCTTTGATGCTCTGATTGAATACTTTACCGGCGTGAGCGTGACCTTGCCAAGCGGTCGAATTTCTGAGGCTGGCGTCGCGGACGATCGCTCGCCGCCTTCCGACGGGCGGCGAGCGTGGGACGAGCAGGCGACCGTTCCAGTTCCACCAGGTAGGACAATTTGCAGATCAAGGTAACTTTTGATTTTTTGGATTCTTTAATACCGTGCTTTTTATCGTGATTAAGGCGATGCGACCACTCATTTTATCCGCAAATGATTACCTTTAAGTCAACGGCGGCGATACAATTGATGACGTCATAGGCATGGTCCGGAGGAAATGTGCTACGATATTTGCGGTATTTTATGTGGTAACGCTGCAAACACCTACCTTAATGTGATGGTCCGGGCTATGGCTCGTCCGTCTGTACCTCGATGGTGTCGGACTGACCAGCACGGCGCTCGGAATGCGGCTTATAAAGCTTCGGTGCATCGAGAAGGGAATTATGAACCTCGCGGCCGTGGAATTCCTTCAAAAACAAATACTGGCAGACCTTAGAACAATTTCGGGGAATATCATCGCTGGGAACGACACCGTGTTGTCGGAAAATTCTGAACTTGCGTGATTGTCCTCAAAAGAAAGCTTAATAATTAAGTGACATACTGGAGCGTAACCGATACACAGGGAAGCCAAACTTACACTGATACGCGTGGCTGCATGTCGTTTGTCTGCTGACTTTACTTTCAATCAAGAATTAAAAAATTGCATGTGAATAGATAACTCATTAAAAAAATGAAATCACCTAACCTAACATAACCTAGACTAAGATAACATAGCATAATATAACATAATATAGCATAATATAGACTAAGATAACAAGGCTGCCGCCCCGGTAGCTCAGTTTGTTAGAGCGCTGGCCTGCACTGGTCTCCCCTATCCTGGCAACAGTGGACGAGCTACCGGGCGGCCGTGTCGGTGCATTGACGGCACGTTAAACTTTTGGTAAAAAATTTGCCGTTGAACTGGAATTCATGGATCGGGTGGTAGGGCCAGGGTTCACGCAACAAGCTCTACTTAGCAATAGAACCCTGGTTCATAAAGCCACCCCAGCAAGAATTCGGATTAAAGTTTTTAAAAACATATTTAAAATAATACGCAAATATATTAAAACATAATATAATCTAGCCTAACCTAACCTAACCTAACCGGAACAACCAGAATCGTCCAAAACAAACTTTTCTGCCATGACGCCACCAAATCTTGGCGAACATTGTTCGCGCTGCCGTTACCGTCAACAGCATCGCAAGGAACTTCCGGCCTTGATCGAAGGCTACGGACGTGTGTGGCTGCTAATGTTCTTTGTCGGGAATGAATATCGAATTAAGCCAGAAACATAAGGTTTTCGGGGTGAAAGAGTATTGAATCGAGTGCATGAAGTGTTGAACTTCTTCTTTATCACGTCTGTAACACGGATCGGATAATCATAGGATAATTATAGGATAATTATAGGATAATTATAGGATAATTATAGGATAATTATAGGATAATTATAGGATAATTATAGGATAATTATAGGATAATTATAGGATAATTATAGGATAATTATAGGATAATTATAGGATAATTATAGGATAATTATAGGATAATTATAGGATAATTATAGGATAATTATAGGATAATTATAGGATAATTATACGCGATCGGCTATATTTGTAGAGTGAAGATTATGATCGTGTATTTCTTTGCCAACTGAAAAGTAGTCATTTGCGGAGAAAATGAGAGTGCCATGGTTTTAATCACGTTAAAAAGCATCGCATTCGAGAAAAAAAATTCCAAAGAATCAAAAGTTAACTTGATCTGCAATAATACCGCTGGGTGTGGGGTAGCCATCGCCAGTTCCACCGGATATGTGGTGGCGGGTCGTCCGCCGCCCGTTCCACCGGATGTGGGGTGGCGGGTCGTCTGCCGCCAGTTCCACCAGATGTGGGGTGGCCGTCGTTGGTTATTTGGGTTGGTTATTTGGGTCCGTTATTTGGGTTTCAGGGCACGTCGACGACTATGGTAATATTGCGCCCATAACTCAGATAGTCATAAAATACGGTTGGGGGAAGTGTCAAGACTCTCATTGTGGGCACCGCCTACGCGGAGCTATTGTGCTGTAGCCTTTAGATGCAATGCATATCAGTATATATCGCCGAGAACGATACGTCAGACAAGAAATCCATCAGTCGTCCCGGTTGGACATTGTTAGACGTGTCGAACAGAATGTCACTAAGTCAATCTATCTGTGCAAATCCAATATGACATCTACGCTCGTTAGCATGAGGAGCGCACGAGATCAGAACATGGCGAACTGTCAGCGGTGCACATCTTGAGCACCGAGGTTTGTTGCCACCGCACAACAAATAGCCGTGAGTGGCAGAAGAATGCTCCATGCGGAGGCGGCACGATGTAAACTCTTCTTGCCTGTGCTTACGACAGGACGAGCTCCATGGTTTCGGACGTTGTCTAATGACTCTCAGTTTGTTCGCCTGTAGCGCATCCCACATTGGCTGCCACTTGTCCAGGATGAAGATGGACACCTCTCGGTAATGGTCCGTGGCAGGAAGTGGCGGCGTCCGAGTGCACGGCGCGCGCACTGCCAGCTTCGCCGCAGCATCCGCCGACTCATTTCCAGAATCACCCACATGGCTAGGGTGTCAGCACAGGATCACCCGTCATCTCATTTTGTGCATATTGGTAAGACTGCTTAGAATATCACGGAAAAGGAGGCTGGACGGAAACAAGTGTTCACGGCCTAAAAGCTGCTCAAGGAATCGTTGAGGAAAACATGTCGATCACTTTCTGACACTTCGATGTAGCATAAAGCTTTCAAATTAGCGCTCAATAATGATGAGTACACAGATGCGTACGTCGGTAGGGAAACGGATCGGATGACAGAGCCACAAACAAAAGCGCTGCCTTCACCGTCCTCCGTTCGAGATCCAGCGATATAAGTTGTCGCCCAGCCCTGAAATGATTCAATGTGTTTCAGACCCAGTGCGCGAAACTAGGGAGACATCTGGGGAGAAATATGTTTTCATGTTTTCGTACGAGAGGACTTTCTGGGGAGATCACTTCTGGGGAGATCAGCTCCCACATGGGAGTCTGCATGCCCTCAACCCTCCGAATTTCCTGGAGAATCAGCTGCCTTTCCTGGAAAAGCTTACGAATGCGCGCACCAAAAGGTACAAAACCCAAATTTCGCTCCGTTGAAAAGAGGGTTGGTGGTCGTCGCAAAAATGCATGCGAGTAAACCGTGTGGTCGGGAAATTTATAAGCGCAGCGCATTCCCAGCCTTTCTCTGCGCAGACAGAGGGGCAGCTTGTGTGTTTCTGCTAGCAGGCTCATCGTGGGGAAAAATGCGGAATGCCTTGGTTGCGATACTGATGGCAGCATGGCGAACGGTGTCCAATGTTTGTTTGGTGGAATTGCGTGCTACATCATAAATGAAACACCCGCAATTCAGCTCTGAGCGTATCAGCGATCGACATAGCGAAAACAGGGTAGAAATTGTGTACCTGCGTTATACATAACTGTACAGACTCTGGCCTCGGAAAGAAGGGAGCTGGATGCATGGTTGCCAGAAAGGCTTATCCGTGTTGAAACAAACCATAGCCAAAGCTATGGCACAGCTTGCAATCATATCGTCGGGAGTGGCAGCTCAACTTATCGCCCATGTTTGAGCGCAGGCGACCAAATGCAGCCCAATAATCCAAACAGGAACATCGTTTTGGCTGGCACCGCTTTGGTGAATGGATATGTCACGAGCGAGATTCCGGAAAGGAAGTAATACTTATTCTCGATGATAGAAAACATTGAGAAATTACACAATGCAAATTGTATCGCATACCTTGGTAACAGCTGGCCACGAGCGAGATCGAACGCTGAGCGAGACCACCCGTTCGCATCGGTACAAAATTTCACCCGAGCGTCCCGGCCCGGCCCGGCCCGGCCGGCACGCTTTTGAGGGCGTAACAGGGACTGTTTGCTACAGGGTTTCGCATTCAAATACTTCCACTCAGAATCAGATGTTCTCCTCCAACTTTGATGTTTGCCCATCTTTATCCAATTGCTCTTGACGAAGTACCTTTCATCTTTGCTCAACGAAAGAGACTCGCCGCGGCATTCCCGTTCGCGAGCAACACCTTCAACGGCGATTCCCGGTGCAATGCACCATTTCACGCCTCAATTCGCTCACCCAGAGCCAAGTCTGATCCTGTAATTTCGGGATGTACCAACTTTCGTCATACTGTTTCCCCTGAAGCACTCACAAAGTTTGCTCCAAGACAGCGGTTTGCGGCGACACGTCTGCGTGTGGGGAGCTGACCGTACACCGTGCACCGCAACCGTCGCCGCCCGCCCGTCCAGGATGGCGAGTGGTTGAGGCGCTCGGTTTGTGTCCCGGAGTCCCGGGTTCGGGCCCAGGAAGATACGACGCTTTTCATTTCGCCTTTTAGTTAAGCAATGTGGTGAATATATCGCCTTCGAAATCACTTCAGCGCCTCTATGAACGCTTGAAGGCGCGTGGCCGCGAGTGGCTGCGCGAACACTGGTACATACAACGCAAGCTATGACTGGCATACACGGAGATCCGACTTCATCCACACTGTCCATACTTGCCCTTGCTCGTGCAACGCCCCTAGGCGTCATATGCCGGCATTAAAAATAGCACTGGAGACGTGGGTGGGGGGGGGAGGAGAGTGATTTTTTAAGGCGTGCCGGACCATAAAGGTCATTTGCGCCGCCTTTAAAACGAGTACGTTACATGTCTGTCTATAAAGCGAGCGTTTGCGATCAAGGTGCAGGCGAGTGGACATTCACGTTAAGGAATTCTACGCTAGTTTACGTGATATTTTAGGTGCTGAAGGCGAGGGTCTGGGTTGGGGACAGCTCCCTGGTGTCTAAATGGTTTAGTTTTACTTTACTCCTCCACAAAATAATTCGTAGTTTGGGTGGGGGTGGGAGCGTTTTGAGAGTGGCGAGAAGTTGATTTTGCCAGGGTGCCGGCTTTAGCCTACTCTTATCGAAGAGCACCGAGGGATCTTTACCGTGCGAACAAGGAGGTAATTGTCCACACTGCCTATCACGCCGGCCGCCGCGTGTTAGTTGTTAGTAGCGGGTTAGTCTAAGCATGCCATGCAGGGTTGTCCGTTGGGTTAGTACGGTGTTTTGCAATTCGACTCTTCTACGTCTGTACCTCTAGGTAGCCGTTTACGTTATGAGTTGCAAGGCAAATCGGCTCATCTACGTCCGATCTGGAGACGTCAATCCTCCAGGCTAGTGGACGTGACTGATGGTACAAAACGATCCACTTGGACGGGAAGCCAAAGAACATAACAATTCCCAGCAAAGGGGCGGATGCCACCTCCAGCGATGTTTTTCGTGACCAGCGAGAAACAACGCGGATTAGCGCGTCGCCATTTGAAATGACTGACCGTACATATTTTCCCGGTCCTTTGACAGATATATGGTCGCTGTGTCACGTCACCAAACTATGACGTCATTTCTGAAGGCATGGTTGGCCTACTTTCGCAGAAATCGCAGTTTTGGCCTGCTTTCTTCATGCTAATGTGTTCGTATGATAGCTGGTGTCGCCAAGCCTTATCAATTGGCTTGGCGGCAAATCTTAGCAGTTGGCGCCACATATTTGACTAAGCGGTGTACCTTTGGAGAAAGTTGGCAGTACAGGACCGAACGTTCGTGCCGCTCTCGCAACACCTGCAATACAACGTTCTCCACGTCTAATTGACTTTTCATATTTTTAGATGTGCTCAGACCCACCATCCAATTAAGGATCGTTGCGAGGCTAAACGAAGTCATCAGCCTGGAACGAGGTCATCAATCTGGACATCAAGTGCGCGCTGTTCGCTTCGCCGCAGCATCCGCCAACTCATCTCCAGAAACACCCACATGGCTAGGAAGTCAACACAGGATCACCCGTCGTCTCAATTTGTGCATATTGGTAAGACTGCTTAGAATGTCACGCAAAAGGAGGCTGAACGGATAAAAAGGTGTTCAGGGCCAAAAGGCTGCTCAAGGAATCGGTGAGGAAAGTATGTCGATCGCCCTCTGACATTTTGACATAACAAAAAGCTTTCAAATTAGCAATTTCGAAGTTCTGATGAGTACACAAATAGTTACGTCGGGAGGGAAAAGGATCTGATGACAGAGCCACAAACAAAAACGTGGCGCACACCGTCCTCCGTTCGAGATCCATCGGTATAGGTCATCGCCCAGCCCTGAAATGATTCAAAGTGTTCCAGAGCCAGTGCTCGAAATTCTTCTGGGGAGACGTCTGTTTTTCTCGTTTTCGCAAGGGATGTAGCCACTTCTGGTGCGATCAGCTCCCATGGGTGGGGGAGGTCTGCATGCCCTCAACTCTCCGGATTCCTTGGAGACTAAGCTGACTTTCCTGGAAAAGCTTACGAATGCGCACACCAAAAGGCACAACACCCAAATTTCGCTCCGTTGAAAAGAGGGTTAGTGGTCGTCGCGAAAAACATGCGAGTCAGCCGGGTGGTTAGAGAACTGTCGAAATTTACAAGCGTAGCGCATTCCCAGCCTTTCTCTGCGCAGACAGAGAAGAGGCTCGTGTGCTTCTGCTAGCAGGCTCATCGTGGGCAAAATGCGGAATGCCCCGGTGTCGATACGGATAACAGCATAGGGAGCGGCGTCCAGTGTTCGTTTGGCGGAATTGCGTGCTCCATCATAAAAAGCACGCGTAATCCAGCTTTGAGCGCATCAGCCACCGATATAGCGAAGACAGAGAGCTGTCCGGTCCAACGCTGGTACGATAAACAGCATGCTGAGGGATTTAAAACACTGGTCGAGAAGTGTTTTAAAATGTTTCCTATAACTAAGATACGAGTCAAAAGCTACTCAAAGCACCTTAACCGTAGATTGCATCGGAATCCGTTCCCAGTATAGATTAGGTGAAATATCTCCACAGTTACGCCGGCGGCAGAAGCGCATTGCGGTTGTTTTTATAGTTGAGAAACGAAATCCATTCATGCGACTGCATTCTCCAAGACTGTTAACGGCCAATTGGAGACTTCTCGACATAGCCGACAGCCTAGCTGTGCTGCACCGTATGACAAAATCGTCCACGAAGAGCGACCGGCCAAGTTCTGGTGGAAGTGAGTCATCTATATCGGTAATCATTATCGCAAACAGTAATTCATTCCAGATCCATCCCTGTGGGACACCGTTTATTTGCAGAGTTTCCTGATGGCAGACATGTCGGATGCTAATTAATATTTATCTACACCCTACATCCTGTTACACCAAATTACTGATAAACGGTGAACAGAAATTATACGCCTGTATTGTTCATACTTATCAAGGCTTTGGTCTCGGTTGCTTTGTGGAAACCTTTTTATGGAACAAATTGCTTTTGATATGAATGGCGGCAGCAATTAAAACTCAATCTATGCCATACAAAAAAATGAAGAAAAAATATCCAAATTCATTTGGCGAATCTCGAGTCAGATAAGTGTGCGTCAGTAGGTTTTGGCTATTGCAGGCAACACGCAAGCAGCCAACTTCTACATGATTGCATGGAGCATGGCATATTCACAAGGATGACAATAAACCGAGATCATTAACTACTCTGCCGTGCGCTTGTCATTGCTGCTGGAGTCATGCTATTCAATAAAGCAGAAATCGGAAAATAACATGGATTTAATTATCTTTCCTTACTCTGATCTAGCATTCAACATAACACATACCAAACGATCACAAAACAGCACATACATAGCAGACACCATAACACATGCAGTCAAGAAATCCAAACATGAACATCATGATGGATGGCTCCGCTTTGGTGAATGGATATGTCACGAGCGAGGTTCCGGAAAGAAGTCAAGACTTATTCTCGATGATAGAAAATATTGAGAAATTGCACAGTGCAAATTGCATTGCATAGCTTGGTAGAAGCTGGGTACGAGCGTAAACGAATATCGAGCGAGACAACCCATGCACATCGGTACAAAACTTCACCCGAGCCGCCCGGCCCGACACGGTCGGCACGCTTTTGAGGGCGTAACAGGGATTGTTTGCTACAGGGTTTCGCATCAAAATATATCCACTCAGAATCAGATGTGCTCTTTTAATATTGAGTTGAGCCAGTCTTTATCAAATTACTCTTGACGAAGTACCTTTCATCTTTGTTCAACGAAAGAGATTCGCCGCGGCATTCCCGTTCGCGAGCAACACCTTCAACGGAGATTCACGGCGCAATGCACCATTTCACGCCTCAATTCGCTCACCCAGAGCCAAGTCTGATCCTTTCATTTTCGAATGGGCCAACTTTCATCATAATATTTCCCCTGAAGCACTCGCAAAGTTTGCTCCAAGACAGCGGTTTGCGGCGACACGCCTGCGTGCGGGAAGCTGAACATGCACCGTGCACCGCAACCGTCACCATCCGCCCGTCCAGGATGGCGAGTCGGCAACGTGTTCGGTTTGTGTCCTGGAGTCCCGGTTTCGCGCCCGGGAAGAGACGGCGCTTTTTATTTCGGCTTTTCGTAAAAAAAACGTGGTGAATATATCGCCTTCGAAATCATTTCAGTTCTCTATGAATGCTTGAAGGCGCGTGGCTGCGCGAACACTGGTACCACGCAAGTTATGACTGACATACACGGAGATTCTACTTCACCCGCAGTGTCAATACTTGCCCTTGCTCGTGCAACGCCCCTAGGCGTCATATACCGGCATTCAAATAGCATTGGAGACGTCAATCCTCCAGGCTAGTGAGCGTGACTGATGAGACGGAAGCCAATGGACATAACCATTCCCATCAAAGGGGCGGATGGCGCCTCTAGCGATGTTTTTCGTGACCAGCGAGAAACAGCGCGGGTTAGCACGCCGCCATCTGAAATAACTGACCGTACATATTTTGCAGGTCCTTTGCCAGATATTTGGTCGCTGTATCAAGTCACCTATCTATGACGTCATTTCTGAAGGCATGTCTGGCCCACTATTGCAGAAATCGTAGTATTAGCCTGTTTATTTTATGCTAATGTGTTCATATGATTGGCGTCAAGGGCAGGAGATCGCCAGCAAAGCTGCTGTTGGAAATGATAGGGCTGGTGTTGCCAAACCAAAAGGTTGGCGCTGCATATTTGGCCAAGCAATGCAACTTTGGAGAAAGTTGGCGGCACAGGACCGAACGTTCGTGCTGCTCTTGCAACACATGCAATACAACGTTCTCCACCTTTAATTGACTTTTCATATTATTAGATATGCTCAGACCCACTATCCAATCAAGGATCCTTGCAAGGCTAAACAGGTCATCAACCTGGATTGACTTCGAATGACGTATTGTCTACAAAACATGCATTCAGAGACGTTTTTGCCGCCTCAAATTTAGAGACTGTGCTAAGCTGTGGCAATTGAAAGTATCAGTCCTGCAGGCTGTTGCCACTCGTTGCACATTGCGCTTGGCTTGATGGGCTTGTACAAGGCTACGCTGCACTCTGGTGCGTGATTTGCGGCTCTATCTGAAATACGTCTGGTGCACGGCTTGGCTGAAGCCGAAGCTGAAGCTGAAGTTGCCGACGCCCGACGCTTCGGGACGCCTTGGCCTGCTGCCTGTCCTGGGGTCCATCTACCCTGGAGGTCTGCCCGCCATGGAGGTATGTCTACCCTGGAGGTCTATCTACCCTGGAGATCTATCTATCCTGGAGGTATGTCTACCCTGGAGGTCTATCTACCCTGGAGGTCTATCTACCCTGGAGGTCTATCTATCCTGGAGGTCTATCTACCCTGGAGGTCTATCTATCCTGGAGGTCTATCTACCCTGGAGGTCTATCTATCCTGGAGGTCTGTCTGCCTTGGACGTCTTCGTGCCATGGGCGTCTGCATGGCCTGTACGTTTATCTGCCCTGGAGGTCTATCTATCCTGGAGGTCTATCTACCCTGGAGGTCTATCTATCCTGGAGGTCTGTCTGCCTTGGACGTCTTCGTGCCATGGGCGTCTGCATGGCCTGTACGTTTATCTGCCCTGGAGGTCTGCCTGCCCTGGAGGTCTGCCTGCCCTCGAGGTATATCTGCCCTGGAGATTCACTGGTTGGCCGAAAATGTGAGTGTATTATCCTACCAAATATCATTTAATTTGCCTTGATTTGAGAAACATAGTGCAGTGCTTTCTGTTCCACTGCACAATCTTAGTTGGGGAGGGTGGTGGTGGTTATTCGTTTTACGACACGTCGACCGTTCAGTCATGTAGCGTCGCCATCTCTCACGCCGATTGGTCGCGGGCGAAGAGTAGCCACAGGTGAGGCTCGAACCCACAATCTTTCGATTGTGAGAGGGGCAACTTACCCCTAGACTACTCGTCCCCTTAGTTAGGGAGGGAATGACGACATGGATGACAGTCAGCCCGTCGAATGGGCAGGCTGATGACCTGTGCTTGGTAGGCGAGGGCTAACAAAACCTGTGGATCTGGTCACGCCGATCCTAAACCGGCCAACAATCGCTCTGCCAAGTGTATAACATATACAACATAGGACACGTCAATGACAGTGATTCCCACACTTTTGCACTGTTTTAGTAGAATCGTGAGCCAAACAGGCGATAAAACTGTCCTGGGGAACTGTCCAGAATGCCACTCACCACGCGGCTAGAGGACGGGAGCTGGCTGTCTTGGGCCACTCACTCACCACAGACACAGGGACTGGGCCAGTCTCTACTCACCACAGGCACATGGTCTGGGCCAGTCTCTACTCACTACAGACACATGGACTGGGCCAGTCTCTACTCACCAAGACGCAGGGACTTGGCCAGTCTCTACTCACCACAGACACATGGACTGGGCAAGTCTCTACTCACCACAGACACATTGACTGGGCCAGCCTCTACTCATCACAGACACAGGGACTGGGCCAGTCTCTACTCACCACAGACACAGGGACTGGGCCAGTCTCTGTCGGCAGGCACTCACCATGAAGCCGATGCCGACCGTGGCGGCGAATCCCTCCTGCGTGAACTTGCCCGTGTCGAACTGGACGAGCAGCGAGGTCTTGCCCACGCCGCTGTCGCCGACCAGGATCGTCTGTTGAGCGGCGGGCAGCATTACAGGTCATCCCGGGTCACAGATCGGCATAGGGTCGCATGCCAACACAGGTCGCAGATTGTAAGCAGCTCTACAGTCGACATCGCAGGTCATCGACTACGGGTTGCCAGAAGTTAAAGGTCGCCGCCTATCATAAATCATCATCAAGTGGCACATGTCAACACAGTTCGCATGTCACAGTGGGTCACATGTCAACACAGATCACATGTCAACACAGATCACACGTTATAACATATTACATGTCATCACCGGTCACACGTCACAACAGGTCACATATCATCACAGGTCACATGTCAACACAGATCACACGTTATAACATATTACATGTCATCACCGGTCACACGTCACAACAGGTCACATATCATCACAGGTCACATGTCAACACAGATCACACGTTATAACATATTACATGTCATCACAGGTCACATGTCACAGTGGGTCACATGTCAACACAGATCACACGTTATAACATATTACATGTCATCACCGGTCACATGTCACAGTGGGTCACATGTCAACACAGATCACACGTTATAACATATTACATGTCATCACCGGTCACACGTCACAACAGGTCACATGTCAACACAGATCACATGTCAACACAGATCACACGTTATAACATATTACATGTCATCACAGGTCACATGTCACAGTGGGTCACATGTCAACACAGATCACACGTTATAACATATTACATGTCATCACCGGTCACATGTCACAGTGGGTCATAAAAAAATATAACATATTACATGTCATCACCGGTCACATGTCACAGTGGGTCACATGTCAACACAGATCACACGTTATAACATATTACATGTCATCACAGGTCACACGTCACAACAGGTCACATATCATCACAGGTCACATGTCAACACAGATCACACGTTATAACATATTACATGTCATCACCGGTCACATGTCACAGTGGGTCACATGTCAACACAGATCACACGTTATAACATATTACATGTCATCACGTGTCACACGTCACAACAGGTCATCAGGTAACATCACAGGTCACATGTCAACACAGATCACACGTTATAACATATTACATGTCATCACCGGTCACATGTCACAGTGGGTCACATGTCAACACAGATCACACGTTATAACATATTACATGTCATCACAGGTCACATGTCACAGTGGGTCACATGTCAACACAGATCACATGTCAACACAGATCACACGTTATAACATATTACATGTCATCACAGGTCACATGTCACAGTGGGTCACATGTCAACACAGATCACACGTTATAACATATTACATGTCATCACAGGTCACACGTCACAACAGGTCACATATCATCACAGGTCACATGTCAACACAGATCACACGTTATAACATATTACATGTCATCACCGGTCACATGTCACACAGGTACATATTGGGTCACATGTCAACACAGATCACACGTTATAACATATTACATGTCATCACCGGTCACACGTCACAACAGGTCACATGTCAACACAGATCACATGTCAACACAGATCACACGTTATAACATATTACATGTCATCACAGGTCACATGTCACAGTGGGTCACATGTCAACACAGATCACACGTTATAACATATTACATGTCATCACAGGTCACATGTCACAGTGGGTCACATGTCAACACAGATCACACGTTATAACATATTACATGTCATCACCGGTCACACGTCACAACAGGTCACATATCATCACAGGTCACATGTCAACACAGATCACACGTTATAACATATTACATGTCATCACAGGTCACATGTCACAGTGGGTCACATGTCAACACAGATCACACGTTATAACATATTACATGTCATCACCGGTCACACGTCACAACAGGTCACATATCATCACAGGTCACACGTCATAGTAGGCCACACGTCACAACAGGTCACATGGCATCACATAGCACACGTCATAAAAAGTCACATGTCATCACAGGTTACAGGTCATGGACAGGTTGTAGATCATCGCGGATCAAAAACAGCACAGGTCGCATGCCATCTGGGTCACAGGTCATCACAGGTCACAGTGAACGGTGGTTCACAAGCAATCACATGTTGCAGGTCATCCAGGCCACAGGTCATCGTTGGTCACGATCACTATATGGCACAGGCCATCACAGGTCACAGGCCGCGAAAGAGCAAGGTCATCACAGATTGCATGCCATAACGGGTCACATGTCATCACAGGTCAGAGGTCATCACAGGTCACAAATCGTCACGGGCCATGGCTACCAGGCACTGAATGAATCCTGTCCAGCACGAAAAACCCTCTAAAAAGTGGGCCCTGGGAAACGGCAAGCTGAGGTTATGGCTCAATATTCTGACCATTTTCCGACTTCTATAACTGCTAACTGATACATTTGAATTCGCCACCCACCCCTCCTATTAAGCGAAATCTAGAGTTGATGGTAAAATGTATGACCATATATGCAGGACATTGGTGTCATTTGACTATTTAACAGAGGAAAATAAAAATTCGGGGTGGTCCAGCGTACCAAAATCGGGAAAATCGTGATGAAAATTGTCACTACCGATCTTCCACCCCGGCGATTTTGCAAATGCAAAATTGCATCCGTCAATGAGTCAAATTTTTGGATCGCTCGCTGCCTAACGCGGCAGGTCTCCCTGAATTGCAACAAATGCAACATACCAGCATTGAACATATACCGAGCACATGCAGAGCGCCTGGGACACACAGTTCGCTTAGCTTAAGTCAAATGGGCGAGCAGTAGCCGCGGAAAAACCAGAACTCCCCTAACCGCGCCATGTGGCAGGAGCATCCATCTGTCTCCGTAGCGAAGATCCTGTCGCCTTGGATAAAACACGCGCAGGCTCGTAAAATTATATAGGAATACCGTGGCGATTGTGAAAGTTCGTTTTACGAAGCCGTTAATATAGTTTGATGTCCATTATAAAGCGTCGCTAAATAAAAATAAACACGATCTGAAACAATTTTGACTAGTTCCTTCTAGTTCCGAAACATTTGCTTTTACGAGTTTAACTTACGAAAATTTAACCTAAAATGCTTGCAAACTGAATTGACCGTGATGACTCTTCGATCGCTGGAATCAGTGTGGCGGTAATACAAGCAGTGCGGCTCGTGGATGGCTGGTGGGCATTTTTAGTTTTAGTTTGTTCGTTTGTTCGTCTGTAAATTCAAACTTTTGCAAGTTGTCTCCAAAAATGATTTCATTACCCCATGCCACCGTTATATATACCAAATCTAGCTTTTCAAACAACATATATGCATGCAGTTCCCCAATTTTGTTCCTAACACTTCTGGCATTGACATAAAACATGATAAACTATTCCTTTCCTTGCTTGCAATACTTCTCTCTTCATCAGCTGCATCCACCATGATCTGCCTAGTTTCCCTGTTTCCTACTGAGATCCTCCTCATACCTATTGCTGAGCAATTCCAATCCCCTCTTGCTCAGACGTAACCAAATCCCCCACAAATCCAAGAACCTCACCCAAGCTCCTTGCAAATCTTGGCCACCCCGGTATTCAGCCCAATGGCCCTCGAATACCATTCTACACTTGAATTTACCATAGGGAGGATGGACGTTACCATTCCTCACTTCCTACTTCCTGCTAACCTACCTATCAAAGCCCGATACTCTTTTATTGTTTCCTCTGTTTTAGCTCTTCCTGCATCATTCACACCAACCTGCACAATTACTATTGTACTCTCTCCACTACCCTTCACTACTTCTTCTAACCTATCCACAACATCCCTTACTAGGGCACCTGGGAAGCAAGCACGAGTCCGTCTGCTGGGGTTCCTACTACAGAATGAGCGATCCATATACCTAACTCTCGATTCCCCTATAACTAAAACTTCCCTCTCTCTATCTTCAGCTACCTGGTCACTGCTACCTCCATCCCTAGCAACATCACTCTCCCTCTCTTGCAATACCTCAAACCTATTATTAATTTCAAAGCCTGTGTCAATTTTCCTTAAAGCTAGTCTGGTACTCCTGCGTGTGGTTATTTTCCACTCTACTATACTGGACCAAGCTATCTCCACCCCTATCACTCCTAGACTCCTGCACCTAGCTTGCCTGGCTGGCATTTCCTACGATGGGCTCTGCCATCAAACACTTCAGGCGCTCCACCTCCCTTGATAACATATCTACTTTCCTATTCAAGTCCCCAATGACTCCCACACACTCACACTTCCCACAGTCACCTTGCATTCTTGTCTGTTCTTTTTTAATTTGGTTTTTACTACTCTTATTACTAACTAAGTCTCGTTAAGATAAACCTTTACTAACCAAGTTATAAAGCTAGCTAGCAACTAATGTAACCGAACAGTGAATGAGCTATCTAGTTTATTGTATTTTAACGCCTGATCTAGTAACACTCGCACCGAATAAACGACAAAATATCCCTCCGCTTACACAAACTAAACTAAACAAAGATAATCTTAGTTATCCCGACTCCCACCAGCTACAAACTCAACTATTCGGTATTACTCTTAACATAGATGTGTACTGTAAAGACGATACCCATATAGAATGTGATTGGCTGTTACAGAGCTTTACTGCAGATAAATATTAAACTCCAAACTAAATACTAATATAATCCATAAAAGCCTAGATACCTCTACAATTACACCAGGATATGAAGATATACCTAGTGTAACTTAAGCTCACTATTTTAATCTTAAGCTCTATCTTAAACTTAAACACCAAGAAGACACAAACTTATTCCTCTATACTGACAGAAACCTACGCCACGTGGCCGCGTCCCCTTCTACAAAGCGTCCACGTGGCCGATCGATAATTCTAGAAGCCTATAATACCTAAGATAAGTCTAATATACCCAATTTAAACAATCTAACCTCTCCTTTCTTAACCTAGGCCTACAATAGAACAAATCCTCCCTCCACTGACATATCAACCTGTGCCCAATCTTTTACTCACGTCCTCCCTCGTCACAGGAGGGCAAAAAAGCACGTCCGGCCACGACGAGAGGAGAGCAGAGAGTGGAATGCAGTCAGATAGGGGCAGGTATGAGTTAGATAGTAGCAGGGCCTCCCCTGACATATCAACTGGGGGGAAGCTGTGCCCCCCCGCCCCCGCACTCGTGACCACCACTCCCCCCAGTCAGGTCGCATTTCCAATTGCTTAAACATTACTGGGGGAGGGGAGGTGGGAAGGCTGAGACCTGACCTCAATTGAGTAAATGGTAGCACCCCCTCTCTACTAGTTCAATCCTGATAGACGATACCATGGGTGGTATTCGACCTACCTCAACTTACTGAATGTTGATTTTGCTTCCAAAATTAAAGTCATGCAATGTGGAAAGCTGTCAAAAATAAAGTTAAGTATCTGATGTCCGAAGTTAACTTATGGTGTCTCTTTAATAATGAACAATACAACAAAGTTACCGCGGCACGTTACCGTTCTCATTGTTACTCCGAATGTGTATGTGTGTGTGTGTGTGTGTGTGTGTGTGTATGTGTGTCGGATCCTAGTTGTTCTGAACTGTTGGAGCCCTGTCACGGACCCAGCCTCCGCGCGGAAATCTCCGCCGGCCGGCCGGCGCCGGTCCGTCGCTGACGTCACAAGTTGACAGTGTACGGACAGTCGCACCACCACTCGGCGACCCGGGGTCGCTCGGTACGTTCTGGCTGGGTCAGCTTCAGTGCCATCTGCCACTCGGTGCCGCCCATGGGCACTTCCACCATGCAATATGTGCACTGAACTTCCGCCATGTGACATGTACACGACATTCATGTATGATATATCCGGTCAAGTCATCGAACGAGTTCCCCCCCCCCCCTCTGAGGGGGGTTAGTTATTGGTTTTACGACACGTCGACCGTTGAGTCATGTAGCGTCGCCAATCTCTCACGCCGATTGGTCGCGGGCGAAGAGTAGCGACAGGTGAGACTCGAACCCACAACCTTTCGATTGTGAGACGAGCATCTTACCCCTAGACCACTCGTCCCCTAGGGGGGGGGGGAGACTTGGCGAGTGTTGAAATGGCATATTTAGTCGGCTTGATATGGGTCTGTGCGGCACCAGATTATCATGATGGTGTGTGCTGCGATGACGCTTGAGTTGTTCCATTTCTGAATCTACCATGACGTACATCAGCGAGGAAAATGAAACACAATTGCAGTGGACGTTACGCGAATGCATACGTCTATCTACCTATCTACCTATATTAGTGCGTGCACGTGACTGGCGTGTGACGTGTGAGAGGGTACCGGCTCCCCGCCCGAGCAGGGCTCGCGGCTGGACACGGCCGACGGAGAGTCGAGTAACGTGCCCGAGCAGACGGGCAGCTGGACGGCCGACCGTAACGCTGCCGAGAGGGACGTGTGTCGGGGCCCCGAACTGTGGAGAGATCGGCCACCGTGCCTGTGAGACGACTGTCGGAACTTAGTTCGCGCTGTGTAGTAAGCCGTCGGCGTTTTCCATCCATGAGCACCCTGACAATACATTGCAAATATCGGCAGTTCCATTGTCGCGACAAGTTGTCGCGTGCTTGGTCGGCGTCAGACATCACGGACCAGGAGAAGAACTCTCCCACACTGTCAGCACACCTATCCAGTTGGCACAACTGCCATTTACGGTACTGATTCCTATTCTGCGTGTGTCAAACTCCGTCAAGCTGTAGCTGTTGATTGGCTGTTGGCTGTCACACATTGGGATATCTGGATGGTGATTGGTGAAGGGCGATGGCTTCTTACGGGTTCTGTTCTGGCTTTGGGTGCTGGATATATAGTTCGATATCGACACGTGTCGCCCCTGCTGCCCGTCGGTGTTCTTTCACCTGGGAGTGGTCATGGTGGTGGGCGGGACGACGTGTGTCTGCATTATACGCCGATATAACAAAACAGAGGTCGTAAAGCCTCGTAACCTAGCAACGACGCTGATGACAGAAGCTGCCGTTCAGGGACCTGTGCCGGGAGACAATACGAACAAACCCATCCCATGCTACCATAGCAACACCCCTGCCGATATTCCGGAGTGGTTTTGTATGGTGGAGGCGGCAAACGATGGCCTGCCGTTAATCATCTGGTTTTAATTTAAATTAGCATAAAAATGCTTGAACATGCCAGTGACCTCGCTCTTAATGAGCTCAGCGACTGGTGATGTGGGTTTAGCTAAGGCATACCCCCGCCAAGTTCATATCTTGGCGGTTACCGCTGGTTTGGAGACGCATGCTTTGGCAATGACTGTCTCCAAAGCTAGGCTACCAATCGAACGATTCTGACCAGCCCAGCATGACGGAATATAGCCAAGAAATGGACTGCATGTAGACGGAATGTTGAAACAGGTGTTGATTTCTAGGCTCCGAAGTCGGCAAAACCACTTCCGATTTTCTACAGCCACCCAGCGATTCGAAAATACGCGACACATATACCCATCTTGGACTCACCCCGCTAGACTAGATCTCCATTTTCACTAGCATATAAACATGATTTGCAAAAAAAACAACAGAGTTGCCACGTTACCCTCCCACGGTTCAACGGAACGCATGCAATGTCGGGACAAAGATGGTCGTGGGTTGGATCCGGAGCTGCGTATGTAGAATGAACGATAGAGTTGATGGGAACACCCCAGCAATTGTTGGCAATCGGCGTGCAGCGCCGTGCACCGGTAGGTGGCAGCACTACCTGACAAATGTTCGGTACATTGCACAACGAAGATCGCATTTCGAAAACAATATCTTGGGTCATGGAATAGTTAACATTCATCATACCTGACAGGGCACTTGCTGTTTGGGGAGAGTACACAGAACTAAGCTGGGGGTACTCGTAAATTGATGGAGAACGACGGATTTTCTAACATGGAATAGCGTACATATAAGCTGACGCAAAAACCATCTGAAAGTCAATGGTAACGAACATCGAATGGCCGGAGTACGGTCCGTAAATTAATGACAAACTACGCAGGTAGACAGTTCACCGAAAATATAATTTTGGAGGAGGGAGTCAATCTTATTTCACGGCGGCACTTCGGATCCTGCTCCGATATGACGCCAGCAGGTGGGGAACAGTGATCTGGGATATTTTTTTTACAAAACGACGAGGGCACGGCTATGTAAGCAGCCTCAAATGAAGAACTGCAAGGACACGAGTCGCAGCTCATTCCCAACTAATGACGACGAAAAAATGGCAACGCTCACAAAGTAATTCAACGCAAGAATCTCTGAGCTGAATGCTACGTAGCTTGGTCCCTCTGTAAGGGGGACTGGGAACTGGAAAATCCCGCCCCACCAAAAAAAAACATTGGACAGAGATAACAGAATGCGACTTTTCACCCTGAAATTAATCATAGCGGGAAACGTAACCCTTCCGCCGGGAAGGGGTTACGTTTAGGAATTCACTCTTAAGGAAATAACTCTAAAACTTGGCGTACCTAGCCAAAGCGTAGGTATGTTGCTGACGTAGGTACGAAGAGCCATCCGGCCTACGGCAGGTGCATTCATTCCGGTGGGGGCAAGCATGTTGCAGTCATTGCTTGATGATTTATACCTTTACCTATTTACCTACCTCTTCCATCTGGCTGCACACTCCGCTTAGATTCTCACCGCGGAACCTCGTAGGCATCATTAATGGCACTCATCAACTATTGGTGGCACGTCGTGGATGGTAATTCTACTGAGAGGCAATAGTAATCACCCTGGGGTAGCACACTACAGGCTACCCTGACATTGCCCATGCACTGGAATTGCACTATTGCTTACCGTAAAATACCGAGATACTCTGGAATTGCACTGCTGCTTACCCTGGAATGCTGAGATACCCTGGTATTACACTACCGGTTACGCTGAAATGCTCAGATATCCAAAAGTTATACTACTGCTTACTCTGAAATGCTGATATATTACGGAAATCCCAGAGTTACGCTACTGGTTACGCCGAAATGCTCAGGTACCTAGAAATTGCACATCTGCTTCCGATGAAGTTATTCGAACGAAAATGAGCGAGGGGAGAGTGAAGAACAGGTACCATTTGCGATGGTGATGTGATTCAGCTTGCCCGTGAGCCAGTGCGACGACGTTCGTCCGTGGCCCGTCCCTGCGGGGAGCAGTCGTGTCCCCCCCCGGGACCAGCGCCAGCAGGGTGCTGCCGGCACCACTCCAGACTGGGTGGCATATGGCGCCCTCGCAGAGGCACAGCATATTACGGAGCCCGAGTTCCACCGAGCGCCCCAGTGTAAAGCCCGGCTCACACAGACACTGGAGCAGCGACAAAAAAAAAGAAACAAAACAAACAAAGAAAAAAACACAAAAGCAGTCGGCTCCGTCCGCCCGACCGGACGCCATCCAACAGGTTTCCGTCGGTTTCCCCGCCGCCCGGAGCGGTTCGCGCTCGGCGACCTGGACTCGGCCGGCCCCTCCGTGACGTCACTCCCGCACGGGGCCGCGCGCTCGATACCGTTGTGAGTAGGTCAGCTGTAATTTTGTTTCTTTAGCAGAGGCAGAGTGCAATCCGCTAGATATTTATTAACGTTAAGGAAAGGGTTACGTTGATCCGGCTTATGTGGCATCCGGTTATATCAAATAAGCAAAAGAGGAAAGATGAGACGCCGGCAAACAAAGAACGTGGCGTAAGGGGCCGATACACATATGGTATACAGGTTCATGTACAGACATACATACATGCATAACGACCAGAAGGACATTTGGAGGGTGGGCAGCCTCGTAGCTTACGAACAGGCTCCACTACCCACCTGCGACCTGAAACGAAGCGGAGGCCCGGCGCCCAGAGCGAGTCGTGGGCGTCATGCCCGACCTTGTATGTGTAGGTGTATGTTTAAGTTAAAGCTTGGAAAAACCTGAGAAGGGGGAAAATCAAGCTGTTTGGAAAACCCGTAGGTAAAACACCAAGCGCAATCTATAAGGAAAACCGTCCATTTTGGCCTAATTGGATCGGTCCCTGCCGACCTGGTGTGAAATAACCTATATATATATATACATATATATATATACATACATACATACATACATACATACATACATACATACATACATATATATATATACATACATACATACATACATACAAACATACATATATATATATATATATATATATATATATATATATATATATATATATATATATATATATATATATATATATATATATATAGGTTATTTCACACCAGGTCGGCAGGGACCGATCCAATTAGGCCAAAATGGACGGTTTTCCTTATAGATTGCGCTTGGTGTTTTACCTACGGGTTTTCCAAACAGCTTGATTATGAGACTTGATTATCATACAGATTGGTATGAGACGGACACAACGGCATCTGGACCGTCTGGTATGAGACGGACACCTGGACCGTCTGGTATGAGACGGGCACTACGGCACCTGGACCGTCTGGTATGAGACGGACACTACGGCACCTGGACCGTCTGGTATGAGACGGACACTACGACACCTGGACCGTCTGGTATGAGACGGACACTACGGCACCTGGACCGTCTGGTATGAGGTGGACACCACGGCACCTGGACCGTCTGGTATGAGACAGACACCACAGCACCTGGACCGTCTGGTATGAGACGGACACTACGGCACCTGGACCGTCTGGTATGAGGTGGACACCACGGCATCTGGACCGTCTGGTATGAGGTGGACACCACGGCACCTGGACCGTCTGGTATGAGACGGACACTACGGCACCTGGACCGTCTGGTATGAGACGGACACTACGGCACCTGGACCGTCTGGTATGAGACGGACACTACGGCACCTGGACCGTCTGGTATGAGGTGGACACCACGGCACCTGGACCGTCTGGTATGAGGTGGACACCACGGCACCTGGACCGTCTGGTATGAGGTGGACACCTGGGCCGTCTGGCATGAGACGGACACCACGGCACCTGGGCCGTCTGGTATGAGGTGGACACCACGGCACCTGGACCGTCTGGTATGAGACGGACACTACGGCACCTGGACTGTCTGGTATGAGACGGACACTACGGCACCTGGACCGTCTGGTATGAGGTGGACACTACGGCACCTGGACCGTCTGGTATGAGGTGGACACTACGGCACCTGGGCCGTCTGGAATGAGGCGGATACCACGGCACCTGGACCGTCTGGTATGAGGTGGACACCACGGCACCTGGACCGTCTGGTATGAGACGGACACTACGGCACCTGGACTGTCTGGTATGAGACGGACACTACGGCACCTGGACCGCCTGGTATGAGACGGACACTACGGCACCTGGATCGTCTGGTATGAGGTGGACACCTGGGCCGTCTGGTATGAGGCGGATACCACGACACCTGGACCGTCTGGTATGAGACGGACACCACGGCACCTGGACCGTCTGGTATGAGGCGGACACCACGGCACCTGGACCGTCTGGTATGAGGCGGACACCTGTACCGTCTGGCATGAGGCGGACACCACGGCACCTGGACCGTCTGGTATGAGACGGACACTACGGCACCTGGACCATCTGGTATGAGGTGGACACCACGGCACCTGAACCGTCTGGTATGAGGTGGGCACTACGGCACTTGGACCATCTGGTATGAGGTGGACACCACGGCACCTGGATCGTCTGGTATGAGGCGGACACCACGGCACCTGGGCCGTCTGGCATGAGGTGGACACCTGGACCGTCTGGCATGAGGCGGACACCACGGCACCTGGACCGTCTGGTATGAGGTGGACACCTGGGCCGTCTGGTATGAGGCGGATACCACGACACCTGGACCGTCGGTATGAGACGGACACCTGGACCGTCTGGTATGAGACGGACACTACGGCACCTGGACCGTCTGGTATGAGGCGGACACTACGGCACTTGGACCATCTGGTATGAGGTGGACACCACGGCACCTGGACCGTCTGGTATGAGGCGGGCACTACGGCACTTGGACCATCTGGTATGAGGTGGACACCACGGCACCTGGATCGTCTGGTATGAGGCGGACACCACGGCACCTGGACCGTCTGGTATGAGGCGGACATCATGAGGTAGTATGTGGGCGTCGGCGACGGAGGCGGTCATCCTGACTGTGTGCCAGTTCATCCCCTCATTTTGACGGTCTTTGTCATTTTATCCAGTCATCTTGCAGTGTTCGCTAGTTCATCGTTCAGTTTAGCTGTCTCCACGAGCGTTCAGCTGCATAGTATTATTGTTATTCTTGCGATTGGTATTGAGATCCAATAGGCATATCTGTCATCTGAGCTGTGTCTTACATGCAGTACAGCAGCCGCCATGACGTGACTCAGTAGCCACGGTAGCACTACTGGCGTCGGGGCGTCACATAACGGCCCGCACCGGCGAACGCCGCGAGACAGCGTGGCTGCGGCAACGCATTTCCGCCGCAATCGCGCGTGGCAACGCGGCTTCTGTGCTCGCCACAGCCCTGCCCACGGACAGATCTTCGGCTGGCCGCATAGTTGCACCAATTTCGAGAACTGGCTCAGTCTCCCGTAAAGCTGTGGTTGAAACGTTTGCTGCGTGTCGCAGCGACAGTCTGATTGACGACGGTGGCGGCGGCGGCGACGGCGACAGAGGTGGTGACAGCGCCAGAGGTGATGGCAGCGGCAGCGGCGATGGCAGCCGTGGCGGCGGTAGAGGCGGTGACAGCGGCAGCGGCGGCGGTAACGGCCGCAGAGGTGATGGCAGCGGCAGCAGCGATGGCAGCCGTGGCGGCGATAGAGGCGGTGGTAGCGGCGGCGACGGAGACGGGAGCGGAGGCAGAGGAAGTGGCTATGGCGGCAGCAGTGACGTTGACAGTGACTTCGACAGCGGCAGCGGTGGCTACGACAGTGGCAGCGGCGGTGGTGGTGACGGCAGCAGTGGTAGCGTCAACCAGCTGCGCGGCCTCATCGAGCTAAGGAACATAGGCAACGCATGCTTTATGAACTCTGTGCTCCAGTGCCAGAGCAACACGCGTGTGCTGCACGACTACTTCCTGTGCGACCAGTACACGTCCGACATCAACATCACAACATCGGCCATGAAGGGAGCACTTGTGAAGTCGTTCGTAACACTCATGCGCGACCTGTGGCGGCCCTCCGACAAGTTGCACCGGGTGGTCAGCATGACGCCCTCGAAGTCGCAGGACGGTGACGAGGCGACTTGGCGTGGCATCGATCTGCTCTGCGACCGGCTCCTGCTGTGGCCTTGCTGCACGCAGCTGGCCACGTGGTTCGGCTGCCTGATGAGGAAGCTGGCCTCTCGGAGACACACCGACGACCTCGACCAGCTCGTGATCGACCGCGTTGATAAGCTGTTCAGGGCGCTTTCTCTGCCGGCCGATCGCCGCTTTGTCTTCCGAGTGGTTACCCTGATGCTGCTGGGTTTCCAAAACTCACCTGGAGTCTTCCATAAGGTGCTGCCCCACCTGCCGTCGCTGCTGGACCAGCTGAGACAGGAGGCCAGCCGCACGGCGACGATTGCGCACAGCTGGCCGACGTGGCCTACACACTGATGAGGCTCCACCCGACACTGACCGCACACCATCCGACGCTGACGCTCTCGCTACAGAGCCGTACCCGACCGTCCCAGGCCGCATGGTCCCACCCGTCCGGTCCCGGTCCGGGTCCTGACCCCGGCCCCGACATCGACCTCGGCTGTGACGTGAGCCACACCGCCATGTCGTCGCCACCATCGCCGAGGCGAGGTCTCAAAAACCTCGGCAACACGTGCTACATCAACGTTGTGCTGCAGGCGCTCTTCCACTCAGAACATCAGAACAGTTCCGCTACGGAGTGATGACGTCACGGCCCAGTCCGTGCCAGCACCACCTGGCGGCACTGCAGCGGGTGTTCGCGTTCCTAGCCTTCTCGGAGCGGCCCGCCTTCTCACCGTCGCCCTTCACACGCACCGCACTGCCGCCCTGGCTGGAGGCGGGCCGCCAGCAAGACTGCTCGGAGCTGCTCAGGTACCTTTTGGACGCGCTTCACGAAGAGATGTCCGTGGCTCCACCTGGCGTTGGTCAACCACAGCCGCATACGTCCTCCAAGGCTTCGCAGTCACCACGGCCTCAACTGGCGCCGTCGCTGGCGGACGGTGGTCAGCAGACACGACCTCCGTTTGCCCTACCTGCCGCAACTCGGGACGACAGTGCACTGACGCGCCCGTCCGCCGGCCTCAAGTGTCGGCCTCGATGGTCGAGCGGCGGCGCAGCCCCGTGTGACGCTCGGCTCGCCGGACAGTGCGGCGCGCCCCAAGCCAACCTCAGCGGGGGTCGTACTTCACAGGAACCACCACCGTCCCGCCGTGGTGGTGATGTCCTGTCCGGCGACTCTCGACAGCCGACGGTCGGCGGCGGCCGTGCCACTGACCCGCCGCCGCTACCAGCTCCGACTCTGGTGCAGCGTCTGTTGGCCGGCAGTGCCGAGACGACCTGCACGTGCTGCACGTGCGGCTCTGTGTCGCGCCACCTGGACAGCATCACCGACCTGCACTTGGCCGTGCCGGACTCTCTGCCGTCTCAACCTCGTGCCGACCTCCAGGTGTCTGATCTGCTAGAGCAGTATCTGGCAGCCGAGCGGCTGTCCGGCGAGAACCAATACCACTGTAAGCGGTGCTCTGAACTGCGCGACGCCGACCGACAGCCCCAAATGCTGCAGCCGCCGCACTACTTAGTCATCTCGCTGGTGCGCTTCCTGTTCGAGCGTGGCACGGGCGCGCGCCGCAAGGTGCTGACATCCGTGGCGCTGACGGAGCAGCTGTGGGTGCCGGTGCGCGGCTGGCCGGCCGTCCAGTTCCGGCTGTATGCGCTGGTGGTGCACCGCGGCGGCTCGCTGGACGCCGGTCACTACTACTGCGTGGCGAGGTCATCCGACGCCACCGGCCCGGACGCCGCGCCATCCGTCTGGTGCCGCCTCGACGACAACTACGTGACACCGCTGTCGGTCGGTCACCTGGACGCCTGGGGTGGCCGCGGCGGCGCCGGCGCGCCAACCGACGCGCCCTACATGCTCTTCTACCGGCGGTGCGACGGCGACGCGGCGAGTCCGCCACAGTCGCGGCACGAGCAGCTGCCGGCGTCGCTGTGGCTCGAGGTACAGAGCGACAACGGCGCGTACCGGCGCGGTAGCCGACCGGCGGCCGGTGCTGGCAGGACGGTCGGTGGGCCCCGTGACGGCGACGACCGGCCGCCCCAGTCGACTGGCTGCGGCGGCGGTCAGAACGCTCCTGCGCCGAACTTCGCGTGCTGACGCGGCAGGATCGCTGCTTGGCGCGACCGCTCGCCGATTATAATACATGGGCTGTTGTTCATATTGTTATACATCCGCATTGCAGTCATTAGACCTCATTAACATTAAGCATGCTCGATAATTAGTATGTGTATGTACATATGTGTGTGTGTCTATGTCGTGTACCCAACGAATACTATTCCTCTGTTGGTATACCTGGAAAAGATTACGTCAAAAACATTTGTCCGTCTTCACCCTTTATTGCATTCACAATTGTAAAAATATGTGAAAGTTGTCCTTTCAGTCCATGTCTTTGTATTCTGATACGGATTTTGTGTGATGTCCACTCAGCTTCATATGTAATAACGTATTGCCTATCACGGTAGCACCGAACCCAGATGTAAGGAAACTTGGGAAACAAGTCGATAAGTTATACATAAATTGTGTCATATGACTATTCCATCCAGCTGCACGTCGGCTTGAGCTCTCACCCTGCCGCGGGAGGGGGAGGGTGAGGGTTGGAGGCAGCCCCTGGCAGATTTTCGCGATATCTAAGCGGTTTGAGATATCGATGCGGCACGTTCAATGCGTATGCAGGCGGGTCTCTGCCACTGGCGTGGGTGTGAAGTTCGCGAGGGCGTGCTGCGTGCATGCGTACGTTGCACTTCCGTCACCTCTTGCCCTTCCCATTCTAGTGGGCTGTAGGTGTCGCGTGCACTACCCTCCCTGCTGCGTATTTATTTCCTAGGCCATCATTTTTGGGATCACCACCTAGATAGAGAGTTTCCCCCCAGCGAATGATACGGATGAGGAAACGCTGCGGGAAGATGCTAAAACATCCATTTTGTTGCGATAGGTCAGATCTCCAGCATGTACCACCGGCGCCTGGGCACTGGCACCGACCGCCAACGAAGGAACACTTACCCCTCCCCCTCTTTCTGAAAGCACCCTGTGCGGCTCCGAACCACTGCTGCCGCGGGTTGCGGCAGCAGGTCAATGCCTGGTCAAGTTAGGTGTTCACAGGTGGCGCTACGCACACACGCTGAGCTCAAACATGCCCGCACCAACACTTATTGCTGCCCTTCATTCTCTCCTTCTGGCAAATCACTCACTCTTGCTGTGCAGGCATCACTTTCATTCCCCCTACCATTCCACCATTTCCTTCCATAGTCATCGAAGCTTTTGGCGCACAATTTGACACCTGAAACATGACCACCTGCCACCTGAAGGAGGTACCTGCCCCACGAGAAGAAGAAGTAACTGTCATCCCATGACAGCCGTCAATCGCGTTCCACTTGGCCATTTAGTCGCCTCATCAGCCGTTTCGGTGGCTTAAGTATAATGTGGGCTCAGCTTACATGCTAGGTCTTGCATCAGTATTCTGGTGTGTATGACCGACCTATCTAACCTTGTGTCTGTCGATGTTCGCCAGGGCTTACTCGCTAGCATGTGCAACCAGCCACTCGTAGCAAACGGGTGGGCAGTGAGGGCACCAGTCCCTACTTCGCTGGACACGTCCCCTGGTCGTCTGTCCACCCCGGCCGGCCCTATCCCTTCAGCCTCGGAACTTACGGTATACAAAACCCGTCCTGAAATCCTCCGGAAAGCTACACAATCTCTGCTCGCGTACAAGGAAAGGATGAGTACACACATTGCCGCTCCGCGTTTTGCTTCTATTCTATCGCCGGGAGTCCGCTTAACAAGAGTGGTCGGGGCTTCACGTGCAGTGGCCTTACGTGGCCACCGGTTTCGCAGCTCATCCACGCCCCTGGTTCAGAAAGGCCAGCGGAGTCCTCATCGTCGCACTATTATCTAGTATTTCACCAACATCCATACACAAAGCGAAATTTGTGTATGGATGTTGGTGAAATACTAGATAATAGTGCGACGATGAGGACTCCGCTGGCCTTTCTGAACCAGGGGCGTGGATGAGCTGCGAAACCGGTGGCTACGTATGGCCACTGCACGTGGCCACGTGCGACCACTGCACGTGAAGCCCCGACCACTCTTGTTAAGCGGACTCCCGGCGATAGAATAGAAGCAAAACGCGGAGCGGCAATGTGTGTACTCATCCTTTCCTTGTACGCGAGCAGAGATTGTGTAGCTTTCCGGAGGATTTCAGGACGGGTTTTGTATACCGTAAGTTCCGAGGCTGAAGGGATAGGGCCGGCCGGGGTGGACAGACGACCAGTGGACGTGTCCAGCGAGGTAGGGACTGGTGCCCTCACTGCCCACCCGTTTGCTACCAGTGGCTGGTTGCACATGCTAGCGAGTAAGCCCTGGCGAACATCGACAGACACAAGGTTAGGTAGGTCGGTCATACACACCAGAATACTGATGCAAGACCTAGCATGTAAGCTGAGCCCACATTATACTTAAGCCACCGAAACGGCTGATGAGGCGACTAAATGGCCAAGTGGAACGCGATTGACGGCTGTCATGGGATGACAGTTACTTCTTCTTCTCGTGGGGCAGGTACCTCCTTCAGGTGGCAGGTGGTCATGTTTCAGGTGTCAAATTGCGGGCCAAAAGCTTCGATGAGTATAGAAGGAAATGGTGGAATGGTAGGGGGAATGAAAGTGATGCCTGCACAGCAAGAGTGAGTGATTTGCCAGAGGGAGAGAATGAAGGGCAGCAACAAGTGTTGATGCGGGCATGTTGGAGCTCAGCGGGTGTGCGCAGCGCCACCTGTGAACGCCTAACTTGACCAGGCATTGACCTGCTGCCGCAACCCGCGGCAGCAGTGGTTCGGAGCCGCACAGGGTGCTTTCAGAAAGAGGGGGAGGGGTAAGTGTTCCTTCGTTGGCGGTCGGTGCCAGTGCCCAGGCACCGGTGGTACATGCTGGAGATCTGACCTATCGCAACAAAATGGATGTTTTGGCATCTTCCCGCAGCGTTTCCTCATCCGTATCATTCGCTGGGGGAAACTCTCTATCTAGGTGGTGATCCCAAAAATGATGGCCTAGGAAATAAATACGCAGCAGGGAGGGTAGTACACGCGACACCTACAGCCCACTAGAATGGGAAGGGCAAGAGGTGACGGAAGTACAACGTACGCATGCACGCAGCACGCCCTCGCAAACCTCACACCCACTCCAGTGGCAGAGACCCGCCTGCATACGCATTGAACGTGCCGCATCGATATCTCCAACCGCTTAGATATCGCGAAAATCTGCCAGGGGGCTGCCTCCACCCCTCAGCCTCCCCCTCCCGCGGCAGGGTGAGAGCTCAAGCCGACGTGCAGCTGGATGGAATAGTCATATGACACAATTTATGTATAACTTATCGACTTGTTTCCCAAGTTTCCTTACATCTGGGTTCGGTGCTACCGTGGCTACTGAGTCACATCATGGCGGCTGCTGTACTGCATGTAAGACACAGCTCAGATGACAGATATGCCTGTTGGATCTCAATACCAATCGCAAGAATAACAATAATACTATGCAGCTGAACGCTCGTGGAGACAGCTAAACTGAACGATGAACGAGCGAACACTGCAAGATGACTGGATAAAATGACAAAGACCGTCAAAATGAGGGGATGAACTGGCACACAGTCAGGATGACCGTCTCCGTCGCCGACGCCCACATACTACCTCATGATGTCCGCCTCATACCAGCCGGTCCAAGTGCCGTAGTGTCCGCCTCATACCAGACGGTCCAGGTGCCGTAGTGTCCGTCTCATACCAGACGGTCCAGGTGCCGTAGTATCCGCCTCATACCAGACGGTCCAGGTGCCGTAGTGTCCGCCTCATACCAGACGGTCCAGGTGCCGTAGTGTCCGTCTCATACCAGACGGTCCAGGTGCCGTAGTGTCCGTCTCATACCAGACGGTCCAGGTGCTGTGGTGTCCGTCTCATATCAGACGGTCCAGGTGCTGTGGTGTCCGTCTCATACCAGACGGTCCAGGTGCCGTGGTGTCCACCTCATACCAGACGGTCCAGGTGCCGTAGTGCCCGTCTCATACCAGACGGTCCAGGTGCCGTGGTGTCCACCTCATACCAGACGGTCCAGGTGCCGTGGTGTCCACCTCATACCAGACGGCCCAGGTGCCGTGGTATCCGCCTCATTCCAGACGGCCCAGGTGTCCAGCTCATACCAGACGGTCCAGGTGCCGTAGTGTCCGTCTCATACCAGACGGTCCAGGTGCCGTAGTGTCCGTCTCATACCAGACGGTCCAGGTGCCGTAGTGTCCGTCTCATACCAGACGGTCCAGGTGCTGTGGTGTCCGTCTCATACCAGACGGTCCAAGTGCCGTAGTGTCCGCCTCTCCACGCCGTCCCACCGCCACCGCCGGGTGCCGAGCTCTCCCGGGATACCCGGGGATGACGATGTGCTCGCCGGCGGCCGCCCAGACCACCGACGATGCACGAGAACAGCCGCCAAATGGATCCAGTGAGCCGGCACAACTACGAGGGTCACACCAGGGCGATTTCACCCCATAGAGCGCCACAGGGAGATTCCGTCCGCCAGATGCTGTCAGGTTTCTCGCCGCCCCGGTGGCTCAGTTGGTTAGAACGCTGGCCTGCACAGGTCTCCCCTGTCCTGGCAAGACAGGGTTCGAGTCGCTTCACGCGCTCGCATTTAAACCTCCGGCTGGGAGGGTCGGTTGACAACTGGCCCGATAAGGACGGGGACGAGCTACCGGGATGGCCGTGTCGGTGCATTGACGGCAGGTTAAACTCTCGGTCAGAATTCTGCCGTTGAACTGGAATTCATGAATCGGATGGTTGGGCCAGGGTTCACGCAACAAACTCTGCTTAGCAATATAATCCCGGTCCATAAAGCCACCCGGCAATAATTCGAACTAAATTTCTTTAAAAAAAGAAATAAAAATGTTGACACCATTCGGATACCGTTAAGAATTGGTCATCGCGTAGCCGTTTCCTGTAGCTAGTCATTGTGGATGCTGCACTGTTGGCCATTATTGGGCTGAGGTGAATGCATACACTGCATCCGGCTAAGGAATCTTTTTCATGTGATCTGAAGTAGTTACAGACTGTTCGAGCAAGCGTGCCGGAGAATGAACCAACTACGAAGCAAGTTTGCCAGCATCACGCGAAGCTCTAAACAGCTCACGTGCGTCGTGCTGCGCCACCAGTCTCCTGGGCAGGGCGGACTGAGAGGTTGGTCAGGGAATGGGCGCATTGTGCAGAAGGTGTCAAAGAGCCTGAACAACACGGCCAAATATAAAGTCTCCCAGACTATCAGATATGAAAGCACCCATGCTTGTTTTTGGATCCTCCACTAGTGGGTCAGAGAACCACAGATGGTTTGCCGAGTATTGATATCAGAGAGGTGGGCGAGCAAAGACGTGATGGAAACACTCGGGTCAACGCCCACTACTGCATATGTACGCAAGCACCCGACGTGGGGGTCAGGTCTGCGTGACGCGTCCTTTTGCGGCGAGCGGAGATCGGCGTTCCCATAATGAAACAAATTAAATTGGGCATACAATTGAATTTACGGCATGAAGCATTATGTGAATATTACCACCAGACCGCATCATAGAATATGCACTGGTTCTCACTCTTGTGGGTAGAACAAATGGTATATCTGGTTTGAAACTTAGGCGATATTTAATTTAGCATGGAAAATTGTCATAAAGCATGACATTTGATTACTTTCCTGGTTCTCCTGACCATAGCAAACAGTAACGCCACCAGGTCGCACGCTAAAATGTACGCCGTTCTTTCACTCTGCAAATTAAATCAATTTCACACAATTATCGTTTCAGGCGGTGTTTTGAGGGTAAGTGCAGACAATAGACGAAATTCCGTCTTCTGGTCGGGACTCGATCCTGAAGAACTGCGAAATTTTTCGCCACAAATATTCGCAACCAGCTCCCGCTTCCCGCTGAAACCTTTCCATCTGATTGTTTCACGCTCCTTTGTGCCGCGGCCGTCATTGATCGCAAGTCAAGTATCGGATTGCATGTGGCGACAACCGCGTGTTGGCAGCGGAGTACATGGAAAAAACGTTAGCGTGTGGAAGGCGGGGATCATTCTTTATTTATCATTGATTATAGGTTTCTGGACAAGCTCGGGTTTTCCTCATTCTCAAGTAAGCGTGTTGTCATCGATTCCGTGTTGTGTGTTGTCAATATTCTCCCGGTGTCTGGCCCGCCAGATGCTGGCAGGGCACGCCAGATACCGTGCCCCATCGGCACCGCCAGATACCGTGCCTGCCACCGGCACCGTCAGATACCGTGCCTGCCACCGGCACCGCCAGATACCGTGCCCCATCGGCACCGTCAGACACCGTGCCCCATCGGCACCGCCAGATACCGTGCCCCATCGGCACCGTCAGATACCGTGCCTGCCACCGGCACCGTCAGATACAGTGCCCACCGCGGGGCACCGCCAAATACCGTGCAATATGCTACAACTTGAATTCATCTACATACATTAAATATCAAGTGCATATTACTGTCAGCGGCGGCAAATTACAGTGATTGACACTTCCATTCCAGCAGGAGCCAGGCATATCAGTGAGCACTGAAAACACCCCCATATGCACTGCCTATACCTATGACATAACTAGGTAATAACACCGTGTACGTCTGCTAGACAGCAGCGAATATCACCAGGGGTTTACTCCAGTTCACTTGACACCACATGAACATCTTCACGTGACAACACCGCCTCTGCGATGACTGTCCTCCCCGTCGACACCCTTCGCTCGCCTCCCCTTCAATATTCCGGCTATGGTACGTGTCTTGTCTTATTTATATTCGGCAGAACTAAGCCAGTATCTTTCATAGTCTTTTCAGTGCCACCCTCCACTCGACTTGTCCCTTCCGTCGCCGTTCCTTCAGTGCCATACTCGATTAGACCTGTCTCTTCCTTCCCCACCTCTACAGGAGACGTAACCTTGTCTCCTGTAATCTGCAACCCCGGGGGCGGACCTGTTCCCTTGGTCACTGCTTTCACGCTTGTTGCATCACTGCCTCCGTGGTCAATCCCTTCCAACGGCTGATCTGCGTCCTTCTCCGATGGCTCTTTCGACGGAGGGCTGGCACCTTCCTGCACCGGCGCCAGCATCGACAGACTTGCCTGGTCCTTACCGTCGGAGGCGGGTAGCGTGGCGTTGCTGGAGAGCGAGCTGTACAGAGTGGTCATCAGCGACGGCGCGTAGCTCATCAGGTATTGCGACGAGGCGTTCTGGCTGGACAGCAGCTCGCTGCCGGTGGCGCGCAGCGCGTGCGCCAGCAGGCCGGGGTGCCACAGCGGCGTGGGCACGAACAGGTCGATGCCGACCGAGTCGCTGGCCATGTAGACGCGGAACACGACGCCGACCAGCAGCAGCAGCGGCAACAGCACCATCAGGCCGCCGAACACGGCCGTCCAGTCGGGCAGCCGGTGGACGTCGCGCGTCAGCGACTCGCCCACGTGGATCACCACGCTGCACATGAACAGCACCAGCAGCAGCAGCGGGCACGCGTACCGCCACGTCAGCGACCAGTAGGTGCGCGACCACTTCATGTGCACGGCCATGTGGTCGGTCATATCGTCCAGCAGTCGATCAACTCCGAGGACGGCGTTCACGGCGAAGGACAGCGCCAGCGACAGCACCATGCCGTACAGGCTCACCACGTAGGTGTTGATGGTGAGGGAGGCGTAGTAGCCGTTGGGAAAGGTCATCAGCAGGTCGACCATAAATAAGCCAATGCAGAGCAGCACGACCACCCAACGCGTGCTGAGTGTCTTGAACAGTGCCAGCTCGCGCAGAGTGGTCTCGATGGCCAGCAGGGCTACCTGGAGACTGCCGAGACCGAAAAGCACGATAGCCGAGAACAGCAGCGACGACCACAGTTGGCTGTTCTTCAGCTTGCCCAGCGAGGTGGCCAGCAAGATGATCGGATGGTGGTGCTGGTTCTCGCGCAGCAAGTCGCTCACCTCCGCGTCCAGGTCGTACGCATTCTGGCCCAGGATGAACGTGAAGGTGAAGCCGAAGAAGCACGTGAGCGCCAGCATGATCAGCGTCACCTTGAAGGTAGACCGCTTGCAGTCGTGTGTCAGCAGGTTGCGGCTGTAGATGACGGCGTTGATGCCGGTGCCGACGCCGAGCGACTGCAGTGAAAACGCGCCCGCCTGCAGCCAGCACATTCCGTTGGCCAGCTGGCCGACATCGGGAATCAGATTGCGCCAGATCTTCTGCAGAGTGCTGAACGAGAGCACCATGTTGACGGCCAGCGCGACCACGATGAGCAGCGGCAGTCCGAACAGCAGCGGCAGCGTGCGCCACACGCCGAGCAGGCCGCCCTGGGCCATGACGGCGGCCGCCAGCCACATGCCGAGCAGCGCCAACAGACTGGGCGCGCTGTGCTGGTCGCGGATGTCGCGCAGGCGGTGCGGCACGCTGCTGAAGTACTGGCTGCCGGCCGTCTGGCGCAGCGACCGCACGAGCTCGGCGTCGAGAGAGGTGGCGTTGCCGGTGCCGCGGCAGCCGCGTCGTAGCTGCCGCAGCGTGCTGGAGTTGTCGCGTGGGTGGGGGCCGCAGACGTCGCGCTCGCCGACGCAGCGTCCGGCGGCGAACAGGACGGCGCCCGCGCGCCGGCAGCGCAGGTCCAGCTCGCGCGTGAAGCAGAACGCGTCGTTGTAGCTGGCGCCGCACGACATCCACGGCTGCGGCCGGCGCAGCGCGTCGGCGCTGTAAACGGCCAGGCTGCTCATGTCCGACATGTGCGCCACGACGGACGTGACCAGCGACAGCAGCAGCGCGTACGAGAAGCCGCGCAGCGCCGGCCCCATCTGCGGCATAAGCGCGGCCATGCCGTGCGCCGAGTACTGGCCGAGTGTCGCCTCCAGGCCGAGCAGAGGCAGCGCCAGCACCGCGCACGACACCGTGTAGGCGATCTGGAAGGCGGCGCCGCCGTGCCGCAGCCACAGCAGCGGGAACGCCAGCATGCTGTCGATGCCGCACAGCGCGCTGCAAATCACCAGCAAGAGTTCCCGGTCGGATCGCCACGTTCCGCGGTCCAGCCGCTGATGCCGCTCCTTCACAATATCCAGGACGCGCGACGACGTCTTGGACGTATTCATCACGTACATGCGCGAGCCCATGTAGTGGTCCGTGAAGTGTTTGACATCGCCGATGCTCTCCAGGGTACGTTTGGTGATCGATGAGTTTGTCTGGGTGCTCACCGCGGGCTGCGACTCGGTGACATCAGAGTGCAGCATGATGCCGCGATCGTCGATGATGATGGTGCCGAATTCGGTCTCGATCTTGCGGTTCTTCCTTTCCTGCAACGCTCTGATTGAGGGCGGCAGAGCGCTGACGAGCGAGGGCAAGTCCAGATTGCAGTTCTTCTCTTCACTGTGGCTGTGGTTGCGAGCACGGGCGTCGTTGGGGGACCTCGTCGCGCAAGACATCTCTCCTTGGAGGCCATCTCCTTCGTTGTCCTGCATATCGTCACGTTTTGTTTTGCGACAGATAGCTGCATAAATAAATAAAGAGGACGGGTTATTATCAAGAGCATAACATTCCGAACTGATTCTGTGGCATTAGCATGAGATGAAAGAATACAAAATCATAATCAACTGACGATAACCAATGTATTCATTCCAAGAAAATTAACTGAGTACAGTGGGATTGAACTACACACCAATGAGTAATGGAAGTAACCCTGATGACCACAAGCAAGAAAAGACGGCTCATTTTTTGTATTGCTTGGCACATATCCAAATATTATTAGGCGGTTTGTAAAGGAATTATCACAACGTCAATCGCAGCACCGTGCGCTTACCGTATCACGGTTCCTCCACTTCAAGTTCACTTAGTTCTTAGATAACTGACAAGGGAAATGAATGGTATATCTGATTGCACATACATATGCAATTGCAGTCGTTGGATTTAATGACACGTTTGATGATATAATATTGTATTTTGCTGCATGACGGGAGATGTGAGGACTTCAGAGCTCGATAAATGCTGTCATACTCTGATACTACTAGCCATTTTCCTGTATTTTTTTCTTGCAGTCATAGTAAGTGTAAATGTCGGTGACCGTCGAAACAATTGCGGGGTTACAGTCCAAAAGGTACTTTCGTTTGTGCTACCCTACACGTATTTGCTAATTATGGAACATCTCATTTCGCTAAAAACGCTGTAGATTTAGTATCACTCAAAATCAAATTTCCAACGGTAGTCAAAATAGTCTGTCGAGGCAGATACAACCTCAAGCCGCTATGTCAATGATAGGTGGTCTGCCATATTCACATCATGTGTGGCTGGTGGTATTTGAGACAACCCCCCCTCCTGTGCTGAGGCGCGGCGACATCTGGTTCTCTCTTGCCGAGGAGGGTTGAATATCACCCCAACCAAGTATTTTTGGCTCAACCACCATAATACAGGACGGATAGGGCACACATAGATAGGCATATGGCATACATCACACATGCTTTGCGAATCGCTTGATAATACAATACGAGGCAATAGGAATACGAAGAATACGCTATAATTAACCTACGATGTCATTGCAAGGGCCAGTTCTGGACAGAGACGCACCAAAGCCCCCCCCTCCACACACTTAGCAACCAGAAATGCACTAGATGAAACAAGAAAATTTGAGATCTTCACCATTCAAAACAAAATGTTTTCGGCTTGCAAAGCGCGCCGAAAGGATTTCATTTTCGGTTACAATTTTATTACAATTTTCGGTTGGCCTCTCCTTCAGAAAATCCTGACTGCGCCCCTGGTCCTAGACTATGAGATGTCATTTTTTTTTTGTTCGCCATTGTCCGGATTGTACCGGGGCTTTATTTCTGAAAATCGCCACACAGTAAACTTACATACACATATACACATACACACCTACACACACACACACACGGGTGAGTGCACTCATATATCAACATATACATATTGCACAAGCGGTTGCTACCTATCCGTAAACTTTTACATTGCTTCGTTCTTGAATGCAGTACATTTTTCGATTCCAGGCATTGTCCTGATCTTTCCCATAAATTCCGCCAGTCATGGGTGTAACCACTGGGGGATGGGGAGACATGTCCCACCAATTTCTGAAAAATGGCGATTTGTCCGCCTCAATTTCTTTCGTGTCCCCCTAGCCCCACCTACCTGAACATGATCGCCTTAAAATTATACTTAATAATTTATAAAGTGAAAATATATATGCAAGAGGATCACCGAAAATACTAGAAGCCGATCTAGCCAATCAACGAGCTCCACGGGCGTCGTCGTCACACAATCTCCGAGTGGTAAATCAGCAAACGTTAGAAATGTCTGCTACCGGGCCATTCTTGAATAACATGAACCTTGACCATCTTGTCTGTTCGCTTGGGTGGAAAATTGAGCTTTGCGAGGCAACAAATTTGCATTATCGCAAGGCTTTATGCGTCTTAGGTTGCATTCCCTTGCGCATATATTAATATATATTGAGCAAACGTGACTCTGGGTGTCCTTGGGTATCGTCAGGACCATGGAGGGGAGTCATGGGCAGCCTTAAGCACGTACGTCAAGGTAACGTCGTATTCGTATTCGTATTCAGCGACGAGTTCGTCATCGGCGTATTTGTATTCGCATTGGCATCCAGCGACGGGTTTATGATCGTTCGAATCAATTACCACAAATGCTTCTGCTTGCACTGAACACGGTGGCAGCAACTACACAGGTCGCACAGTACCACTTTAACGGTCAATGTCCAACGCAAACCGGTTTCTTCGGTCGCCTTCCATTTCTTTTTCGTTTTCACCAAAACCTACCCAAATCTGGTATCAGGCGATAGCCTGTGGTGAACCATCGTGTAACATTTCAAACCGGTCCATGTCAAGGTTAAACCTCAAGGTCAAAGGCTAGTTTGAAGTTTTCCGAAGTCCTCGCGATTCGTCGCTATAGGTTCAATTTGCACCAAGTGGGTGTCATTCGACGTGGCTTTCGCCGTATTATAATCTTTATGTTACAAATTCGAACTAATTTCAAAGGTCAAAGGTCAAACCGATTTCTTTGGTCGCCTCGCATTTTTTTATTCGCCCTAACTTACCCATATCTGATATCAGGCAATAGCCCGTGGTGAACCTCGAGTAACATTTCGAACTGGGACATGTCAATGTCAAACCACAAGATCGAAGGTTAGCTTAAATTGCTCGAAGTCCTCGCGCATCGTCGCTGTCTTCAATTTGCATTAAGTGGATGTCATTCGACGTGCCGTGAGGTACTGTAGCAAACTGTTCAGAAATCACCTTAATTTTCGAAGTCAAACGTCGAACTAATTTCTTCGATCGTTCCGCGTTTCTTCGTATTCTCCAAAAGCTACCCATGTTTGGTATCAAGAGATAGCCCAAGGACAACCCTCCAGTAAGATTTCAACCCGGAACATGTCAGGTCAATCCTCAGGGTCAAAGGTTACTTTAGTTTTTCAAAGTCCTCGCGTTTCGTCGCCATGGCTTAAATTTACATTATGTGGGTGTGATTCGACGTCGCTTACCGTACGGTATCATAATGCTGAGATATCGAAATAATTTCGAATGTGTCGAAGGACCGGTGTGTGTACAATGATTGAGTGTAATAGGAATAGGAGGATCAAATCTACTTTTGTTTGCAGCCGTTGTGATAGCAGGCACTCATATCCCATACGACTAGGAGTTCCCCCAATAAATCCGTCATAATCTGGTCGGACGGCGCTCTCATCACTGGTTTTTAATTTCCACTGCCACATTGTTGTTCCGGACATATAAAATATAGAACTTTTTTCAAATTGCACGCTTTCCTCTTAATGGTTCAACGGAAGTTGTCAAATTTGCAAGAGAAGCCACACGTGAATGCGCACGATTGTGTTGCCATGTTCGAACAAATCCCCGAGAAATGTAATGCCATTCTCAAAGTGATTGCACAAATATTGGTCGTGGATCTATTTTAATGTACTTATAATGACATGTCATTTCTAGAGATGGTTTGGATACGCATAATAGTTTCTTATTTATTTATTTTCAACTAACGTGTACTCATGATTAGTAGCTTATGCTTTTAGGTATTCAAAGATAACGGTGGATACTTTAATACAAATTCAAAGATTATGGTTTAGATTACCCGGGAGCACTTCGAGGTCATTTCAGGTTGGGAATAGGAGTGCTGTTTTGCGAACATAATGTGAAGGGCTAGAAAGAGGGAGGGGGACTTGAAGAAAATTAAACTTGCACTCTCAATTTGAACTCATGCCCTCCTTCATAGCAGGCACATCGGAAGGAATTGAAAAGTCCCCCGGCTCCCAAGTGCCCCGCTTCATAAGTGATAAAATAGGACAGATTTTGTTTCAGAAGTGCTAAAAGTTGCCAGTAAAATTATAAAATACCAGGGACAGGGTGAGCTCACAAGTACCCCAGCGCCTAAGTACCCGGTTTCGTAAGCGCTAGCGCCGCCGGCGAGCTTATTTGCCTCAGCCGTCAAAGTGCATATTTGCAGAACTGCATTATATATTTACGGGCATACCATTAGTTTCATCACACGTATTTGTAGTGTTCGACGGTGCTCGCAACCAACGCGAATACCGTGTCGTAAAATGGCTACCACTCAAACTACTTTCCAAGGTTTCGAAGTTGCTCCGTTCGGCGTCATGAACGTACATAACACCGGTCGCGCCGCTCTGGTGGTGGGTTTGTGAAGGAACACCACCAGAGTTGGCTTGCTACGATTGGCTATCTATTCTAGTTTTTAGAGGAGGTGCAAGCAAATTCCAATCGTCAAATTTGGACAACATTGAAACAAGTTCTCTTATGATGTGTAGTTCCTTTTATTATTAAATCATTTCACCCTGTCACTGCCCTCGAAGTGAAATGGGAGCAATTGGCTACTCAACATCTTGTAATAAAATTGCGTCATGCATCTTCTGTGTAATGCGCTGACAATTCCCAATATTCTTACCCAAGCAAAAATCGAACGTGCTACATTCTGTTATCATCTTGAATAGCTTCCATGAAGATTTAACTCCGTCATTTGGGCACTCAATTCCAGCATTTGTGTCCAATTATCACGTTGTACTCTTTCAAATGGTATATCAGATATTCTACATTAACGAATTATTTTCCAATGGTCTCAAATAAACCTGCATAAAAGCAGCTGCCTTCTGATACCATACTCGACTACTAATATAAATATCCAACCCTGTCATTCTTTACCTTTTGACTTGAAGCTTTCAGGCATTGTTGAGGTTCTGACATGGCTCGATACGTGTCAAGCGCCGACAATTGCTGCCCAAAAGATTCGTAGGGCGGACGAGCGGCGGCACGGCAAAAATAAAGTTCCAGCCTTAATCAATAACAAGCAGCATCGGCTCTGCCACGCAAAAATTGTGCATGATAAATTCCCGGTTGCAGATGAGTTATTTCCATTCAACGCCCCTGAGCGTAATGTTCTTACAATATCGAGGGAGGGAATCTGTCGGCCTCAACTCCAATTTTGGTGGAAATCATGCCAGGCACATCACATATGGTTTCAAATATGAAAACATACTTGTAGTTTTGATGTTTGGGCCCAGCAACGTTCAGGGAATGGTTTAGCGCCCCGCCATATCACGAATGGCGAACGGTTGGCGGGGGGCGCAAGCCGCGGACGACCCGCCGTCTATGGTGGATGAGGATCAGAAAATAGTTTCAGAAGACAATAGGCAAAGTAACAATATGCGCAATACATCACTGTAAGTGGCAATGCAATTGACATCCGAAGGCAAAATAACTTTCATAAATGCACTTCGCATCATTTTTTTATGGAGACAGTGTCTTATTATAAATTGCAAGTGCTTCTTCGCGCACAAACTAGTGAGCATCCAGACCCGCTTGTCGCGGGCACATACTTCGGAGTTCTCGAATGGCATCAGGCATACTAGTTTTCATACAAATTTTCTTTCTTAGTGGCATACTAGCTTTCTTTCCTTACTGGTGGTGGTGGTGATGGTTGTAACTTTACGACGCACTCAGCAGCTCAGGCCATATGGCGTCGCCTGCCTCTCACCCTGGCAGGAAGGACGGGCGCCGCAGGGAATCGAACCCCGTAACTCTGGCTCGCCAGACGCTCAGCTTAACCACTGAGCTACCGACGCCCCTTTTTACTGGAGATCCCCCAATGTCCGCATTGCGGACCCATTGCGTCTGGCGCCTAACGCCAAGTTCGGATTTCCGGAATAGTGGGGCGGTCTCCTGCGCGTAAAACCTCCTGCGTCATGGATTGCATACTGCAGATATCTGATCTTCACAAATTCAAAACAAGCTCTGTAGCACAGCAACCGAAGAAAAATGGCATGGAAATAAACAAAGAAATTAAAACATTGATAAGTCCGTGCCAAGGAGGATGGATCATGGGTAATTAACTTCGGGGTGTGTGGAACATTGCTATACATTCCTGAGTTTGTGTGGCGTCATATGTAACTTCAGATGCCCGACGACCAATTGGTTCGTGTGCGCACCATACCAATGACACGAATGATTGATAACTGGGCGTGGCTGGCCAAATTAAAATAATCGAACAAGGATGTCAATGGCGCATAGCACTTGCTTTCGTTGTGTGGGCAGCGCGGGGAATCGAACACTTACCTGCACGCCAGGTGTGACACTAACGCTTTTGCTATCAGATATTATAATGCACCAGCTCTTTTGCTACTAGCTTTTTATGCGAGCTGAGCAAACTACGCCATCACAGCCACGTCACCCACCTTGTGGATGACGTCGTCCACCTCGGAGCCGACGCTGATGCGCAGCGCCGTGCCGCACTGCCTGTCCGTATCCTGCAGCCCGCCGCTGGCGGCGCTGCTGCTGCGCGCCGACCGGCCGGCGGAGCTGCTGCCACCTGTTGTTGACTCGGCGCACTGGTCCGGCTCGAACACGTCATCGTCCAGCAGCGAGTCCTCCGTCTCGATTCGCCGCGTCATTGCTGCACCACGCTGACTCGCTCGCGATTCTGAGTCGCCTCGGAGAAGCGATTCTGAGTCGCCTCAGAGAGGCGATTCTAAGTCGCCTCAGAGACCGTGCCCGCGCTGAGTCGGCCAATTCTGTCTAATGCTGTACCCCCGTTCCAGCTGTATCAGTCTGCCAGAGACCGTACCTGCACCACGCTACCTCAACGTTCCGGAAGTAGCACCAGCTTCAGTTGTCTTTCCAAGTGCTGCACACCCACGCACGGCAAGTCGCCTCCGCAAGACAGCTTTCACTGCACAGAGGCTCCGGTCGGACGCCCAGACACTGGCGGACTCTCTGTCGAAAGGGAGCGATCGTCAGGGTGGCCACGGCTATTGTCGCAGGGCAAGAGGGTACGCACGGCTCACCTACCATGGCCCGGTCACTTGCGATGACAGACAGGGACGTCACGGAACCTCAGCTCGGTTAAAGCCTCTCAATCATCCCGCTCCACCCCTCACTCTTTCTTTGTCACCTTTCGCTATACACCAATTTCTTCATTTTCTCTGTCCCATGGCTCGAAACGTTCAGAGCTGGTCGGAGAGAGATTAATCCAACAACGAGCCAACTATTCGGGAATCGCAATGTTCACGAATTCCGTGTGCGTGAGCATGCCGAACATGTGCGACTAGATGTGGCTGGCGAGTGTTTATATATATATATATATATATATATATATGTATATATATATATATATATATATATATATATATATATATATATATATATATATATGTGTGTGTGTGTGTGTGTGTGTCATGTACATGTACGTGTAAGTGTACGTGTACGTGTACGTATACGTATACGTATACGCATACATATATACATACCGGGTGCAACTGCGCACCAATGGGTATCTTGGTATCTGGTAAGGGTTCCCATAGGTAAGGGTAAGGGTCTTGTTTAACTAACCTTTTGGAGTTCATGGAGTATGTTACTAAAGAAGTAGACAATCAAAGCAGGATAGATGTTGTGTACTTGGACTTTAGCAAAGCTTTTGATAAAGTTCCACATGGGAGGCTAATTCATCAACTACAGCAACATGGGATTGTTGGAAAAGTTCTAGGTTGGATTGAAGCATGGTTGAGGGGAAGGACACAAAGGGTAATGTTAAATAGATGTAAATCTGATTGGAAGGATGTTCTGAGTGGAGTACCACAGGGCTCTGTTCTAGGGCCACTTCTCTTTATCATCTTTGTGAATAACATTGAGGTAGGGCTGAGGAATAGTGTTCAAATTTACGGATGACATCAAGCTGGTAGGAGTGGCAAACAGTTGTGATCAATCTATCAATATTCAACTAGACTTGGAGGACCTAAAGAAGTAGGCTGATCAATGGCAGATGTATTTCAACTATGACAAGTGTAAGGTTATGCATCTGGGGTGTGGAGGTGAGACTTTCAGATATACAATGAGAGGGAGGGAACTGGATGTTATTGAAGAGGAAAGGGACTTAGGTGTGTTGGTTTCAAAAGACCTTAAGGAAGAAAAGCAATGTAGCTCAGCTAGGAACAGGGCACTCAGAATGATGGGACTCATTAATAGAAGTGTGATGTATAAGAGCAAGGAAGTCATGAAAAAACTGTACTTAGCATACGTGCGACCCCACTTGGAATATTCTGTACAAGCTTGGAGCCCCTACCTAGAAAAAGATATAGACAAGTTAGAGAGAGTGCAGCGCAAAGCAACTAGACTCATCAGTGGAATGGGTAACTTAGAATATGGAGAAAGGCTCGTAGCATTATATATGTACTCGCTCAAGTATAGGAGATTAAGGGGGACATGATTGAAATGTACACAATTGTTAAAGGACTAGATCAGGTCAATTTAAATGGCGCTCTTCAGTTTAGAGTATCACATAGGGGTCATCAATTCAGGTTAGACAAGTTGAGGTGTAGGACAGTTAAGCGACAACAGGTCTTCAGTCAAAGGGTTGTTGATCAGTGGAATGGGCTGCCTGCTGATGTTGTGGGGAGTTCCTCATTGAATGTATTTAAAAGTAGGGTGGATAAGGTTTTTAGACAGGAAAATCTTGTTTTTGAGTTCTAATTTGTGATGGATGGGTGAGATGTATGTTAAGTAAGTGTGCACGGCACAGACCCCTTTAAGCAGGCATGGATGCAGTTTGAAAATTATTGATAAGGCATTCAATCCACATGTGTTAAGAGAGATCACGGGAATAGGGCTGGAAAGCTAGGGTAGATAGGCATTGATAGGTGTGTGGAATATTGGAGGACTGATTCTTCAGGATGTGGGATTGTTGGGGAGGGTCTTTTTACCAGGCTTATATTATCTTCCATTTACAGACTTAACTGGATGGGCCCTTGGGTCTCTTATTAAGTCTAAACGCTTTATAACTTTATATAGGGTGTACCAAACAGTGGATTCAGCACCTTCCTTCGGGATGTGATACTGATGAGATTGTCTATGGTAGCACAATGGGTATGATGGGAGGAGTTTGTAATTGTTGAGTGTTTTATGCAATAGCAAGTGAGTCTCTTATTAAGTCTAAACGCTTTATAACTTTATATAGGGTGTACCTAGCAGTGGATTCAGCACCTTCCTTCGGGATGTGATACTGATGAGATTGTCTATGGTGGCACAATGGGTATGATGGGAGGAGTTTGTAATTGTTGAGTGTGTTATGCAATAGCAAGTGAGTCTCTTATTAAGTCTAAACGCTTTATAACTTTATATAGGGTGTACCTAGCAGTGGATTCAGCACCTTCCTTCGGGATGTGATACTGATGAGATTGTCTATGGTAGCACAATGGGAGTGTGTTATGCAATAGCAGGTGAATTGGTGCTAGATAGGCTGCGATATATAGCTTCTTAGGAACTTGAGATAAGGGATTGATTGGGGTGAGAGTATGTACATTTCTAGTACCTTTTCCAGATAGACTTAACCCAGATGGGCCCATGTGGCTCTTATTAAGCCTTAACACTTTATGACTTTATGACTTTATCGGCCCAGCTAGGCATTATGCATTGGTCCAGCAGCATTTACGCACTTGAGTTATTCACCTATAGCATGAGCACCGCTAACTGATTATATCGTACACAGTCTGACAGCTACATGGCCTGAAACATAACGATATTAGTCGAAATGTGGGCGTAGTAAATTGCGGGCAGGCACGGCCCACTTAGCAAAGACGTTTGATTTTTTTTTTTTTTAAGATAATCCATATTTTCCCGGTTCGCCTACCTCTTGTGGTTTGGGTATTTGCTTATGGGCTACATTGCCATGCAGTTGATTGTTTGCTGTGTTAAAATAGCTTGGCGGCGGCATTGCATGGCGCATACAGATTTCGTCGGCCGTCGGTCGTAAAGCCGCTGGTAAATTGAGGACAGACGTGGCCCACCAGACAAAGTACAACACGATTCACATTTGCCCAGCATCGCGTCATAACATCGAATACGGTCGCCGGTTCATATCACTCACTACCCCGAAATCATCGATGACGGGTGTGGCAGGCTGCTTGACAACTCAGCTAACCTGCCTACATACGTCATTCATCTTGCCTAGGTCATCCGAGGTCAATCACATTGTTTGACCGCAGATGGCCCTACATGGAGTAGAAGCCACCATATGATTAATGTGATACTTGTGAAAGATGTTTTAGGCGCCCACACTGTCAGTATACCAAAAGGGTCTTAAAATGTATTGGCACAGTTCAAACAACATTCATGTTTGCATTTAATGCTTGCAAGCAACCTCTCTCCAATACGACGACAGACCAAGCATTTAATTTGTGACCGATAGAGCAGATCTCAATTATTGTTGGTCCATTCATCCGAAATCACGAGCTCGAGTCACACAATGGCAGCACTGCCCATATCCGATTGGAATCCAGTCCACCATAACAAATAATTCAACCATGACATCTTAATTTCGATATGCAACAGTGTCAACTGCACATGATATGCATTATGGGAAAGTATTCATGTTGCACATCAAATCGCCGACGGTATATGTCGACAGAACATAGACATCTTTGCAATCCGCATTGGAATCAGCATCTCTCAGAACGATGGTGCGATTAACAGTACGCATACCTTCGGCACGCATGAATGAGTGATGGGTATCAACACCTGGCAATATGCACTTTCCTGCATGAACATCAGCATGAATGCATTGCTCACTAATTTAAGTATGTATCGTCGACCTCAGCCAGACTACCTGCGTTAATTAACTGCTGGGTTCTGGTTTTCTTTACATGTTCCATACAGTTTTGATACTCGTCACCCCTGCGCCACATTTCCATACTTATCTTTTTCGCCCCATTATTTTCTACACAATCTTCATAACATGGTCTCGAAATGAGCAGAAATGGCCTGAATATTAATTAACAATCCAAACCAATCGTAATCGCACCATAAGCAATTCCTCACTCCTTTTCATTTCCTGATGTGTTCCAGCGATAGCGAATATATATGATTGGCTATAGTTCGGACACATCAGGACATTGAATCCTTGCCGATAGTTTGAGGCGTCGGCAGCTCAGTGGTTCGCTGTGCGTCTGGGACACGAAAGCCACACAAACGCAATCTTCCTCACAGTCTCGACCCATCTCGGGTTCTTCTCAAAGCAAGGCGGATATTAGGGTTGCATTCACATGCCCATTACCGACCACACCGCTACACCATTACCGACACCAATGACAACAAACTCGAGGGTGACAGGGAACCTGAATACACAGCATCCCATGTCAGTTCTGTCCGAACGAAGTTACAGGAAAACCGATAGGGTTTCATCAGAAAAGTTTCGAAAATAAGAGGGACGTGCAGGTTCGAAATGAAGCCGTACCTACTTCTATCACGCTAAGGATTTAGATCAGGACAGATTTCCTATCGGAAGAGGTTGTTTCCCATTCAAATAGCCGCATAACAGACACATTGGGACACTTTCATTGATTAGTTGCATGGACAACATGATGATTTCAGCTAGACAGTTCTGTACAAAATAGCTCTGGACAGAAATAAAAACAGACAGAATCACATGTCAGGAACGACGCAAGGCTAAAATAATCACTTTCGAAACAAAACGTCGCGTGGCGACCAGCGTCGGCTGCTGCGAGGCTGCTGCATTCTGCTGCATGTCATCCTGCCATGCCATTCCGCTACGCTGCACCTGCCATGCCAGTATGCTACGCTGCACCTATCGTGCCATTCTGCTACGCTGCAGATTGACAAGGAATAGTCCGCTGAGGCGAACCATGCTTCGAATACATGACAGGCATCAACCGCAGCCAACGAATCGCTCTGGGTCAGTGTCTCACAAACACCAGCCTGAAGCAGGAGCAGTAGGGGCATGGCCAGACTGACAGCGTCTGCGTGCCGCCTTCTCATTTTGCGAACCCCCCAGCTGGCCCCGAAGAGCCAAATTTGATGCTCACGTGATGCCGAGCATGGGTGTAGCCACGGTTTCGATTTTTTTTGTGGGGGGGACAAACCAGGGACGCGTTAAGTTTGGAGAGGATAAAGGGATAGCTCACCTACCCCCCAAAATCCCTGGATTTCAGCCACTTAATTTTTAAAGGCTGTTTTTTCAGATTTACAATTGTACAAAAATAAAATGAAAACAAAATGTACAAAACTAATATTTTGGGGACAAAAAGTTCCACCAAAATTAGCAAGTCTCACTCCTTATCACTGCCTGTGAACATTTAGCTTCATGTCGTACATGCTGGGCCCGATTTCATAATCATCATAGAGCAACGATGTAAATACGTTAAACGTTGCACTCTTGGAGCAGGAAAAACAGAAAATATTGGACGATGGTTTTGTTGTAGTAAATATGGACATACAATAATCTTTCCCATGCTTTCCAGTTTTACGGGGAAACATTTCGATGCAATGACAACCAGGGTGGCTAAAGGGTGTGGCACTGAGGGCATGTACCCCCCCCACATGGAAGGAGGCGTCCCTCCGGCCGGGAAAAGGCGGCCCTCTGAAAAGATTCCAGTGCATCCTCTCGATTTTTTTTTCAGCCAGAGGCGCCCTTGTGAAAGAAAAAAGCATCCCCTGGAAGGAAAGATGCCCCTTCGGGAAGGACCGAGTACAATCTCGTGCAATTTTTCAGCCAGAGGCTTATAGGTGCTTTCGCAGTGGCGCTGCTCCAAAGAAATTGCACCCCTCCAGACAAGTGCCCCCATGACAATTCCTAGATCCGCCCCTGATTACAACATTGCTCTCTCGTGGTTATGAACTCCGGCTGGTTATAAAATCGTGGGCATTCACGTATGGTTATCTTAGAATTTAGACAACTTCCGTTGAACCATTAAGAGAAAAGCGAACAATGTGAAAAAGTTATGTATTTTATATGTCCGAAACAGCAATGTGGCAGTGTGAATTAAAAGCCAGCGATGAGAGCGCCGTCCGAGCAGGCTATGACGGATTTCTTGGAGGAGCTCCTAGTCATATATGAATATATGATATGAGTGCCTGCTATCACAACGGCTGCAAACAAAAATAGATTTGGTCCTCATATTCCTATTACACTCAATCATTGTACATATGCCGGACCTTCGACACCTGTGAAATTATTTCGATATCTCAACATTCGGATATCGTACGGCCAGCCACGTCGAATAACACCCACATAATGCAAATTGGAGCCATATCGACGAAACGCGCGGACTTTGCAAAATTAAAGCTAACCTTTGACCTTGAGGATTGACCTGACATGTCCCGGGTTGAAATATTACTTGAGGGTTGCCCACGGGCTATCTCTTGAAACCAAACACTTGAAACCAAAGCTTTGGGAGTAAACGAAGAAACGCGGGGTGATCGAAGAAAATAGTTCGACCTTTGACTTTGAAAATTAATGTGATTTCTGAACAGTTTGCTAGAGTACATGACAGCACATCGAATGACACCCACTTGATGAAAATTGAAGACATAGCGACGAGGAGCGAGGACTTCGAGCAATTTAAGCTAACCTTCGATCTTCTGGTTTGACATTGACATGTCCCGGTTTGGGATGTTACTCGAGGTTCACCACAGGTTATTGCTTGATACGAGATGTGGGTAGCTTAGGGCAAAGAAAAAAATGCGAGGCGACCAAAGAAATCGGTTTGACCTATGACCTTTCAAATTAGTTCGATTTTGTAACATTATAATACGGCACAAGCCATGTCGAATGACAACCACTTGGCGCAAATTGAACCCATAGCGACGAATCGCGAAGACTTCTAAAAATTCAAACTAGCCTTTGACCTTGAGGTTTGACTTGACATATCCCGGTTTCAAAATGTTGCTCGAGGGTTCACCATGGGCTATTGTTTGATAGTGAATCTGGGTAGGCCTGGGTGTAAACCAAAGGAAGCGAGGCGGCCGAAGAAATCAGCTTGAATTTTGACCCGGCGAGATTATTACGAATTATGAATTTTCTGACACCGCTCAACAAGCGACGTCGAATGACATCCATTTTCTGCAAATTGGAGACATAGAGATGAAACGCGGGGTCATCGAAAAACTCAATCAAACCATTGACCTTGACATGTCCCGGTTTGAAATGTTACTCGAGTGTGCATCGCTGGCTATCGCTTAATACCAGATTTGGATAGGTTTGAGCGAAAACGAAAAAAAATTGAGGCGACCGAAGGATCAGTTCGACCTTTGCCCATGAACAACAATTCGATTGCTTAGCTTCCTGATACCGCATAACAAGCCACGTCGAATGATATTTGATTTGATAGATAGATAGATAGAATTTGATAGAAATTGAAGTGATAGCAACCGAACCGCGCATTCGGTCGATATCGCTATCTAATAAATCAAGCTACCTTTGAACCTGAAGTTTAACCTTGACATGTACCGGTTTGACATGTTAAACGATGGTTCATCACCGGTTATCGCCTGCGGCCAGATTTGGGCAGGTTTTGGTCAAAACGAAAACACAAATGGGAGCGACCAAAGAAACCGGTTTGCGTTGGATCTGGACCATTTAAGTGGTAATGTGAGACCTGTGTAGTCGTTTCCAGCGTGTTCAGTGCAAGCAGAAGCATTTGTGGTAATTTATTCGAACGATCATAAACCCGTCGCTGAATGCCAATGCCAATGCCAATGCAAATACGCCTCTGGCGAACTCGTCGCTGAATACGAATGCGAATACGTTAACTTGACGTACGTGCTCAGGGCTGTCCATGACTTCCCTCCATGGTCTTGAAGATACCCGCGGACACCCAGTCACGTTTCCTTAACATATATCAATGTATGCGCAGGGGAATGCAACCTAAGACGTATAAGGTCTTGCGATAATGCAAATTTGTTGCCTAGTAAAGCACAAATCTCCACCCAAGCGAGAACACAAGATGGTCAGGGTTCATGTTATTCAAGAATGGATCGGGACAAGACATTTCTACGTTTGCTGATTTACCATTCGGTGATTTTGTGACGACAGATAGCCCGTGAAGCTCGTTGATTGGCTACATCGGCTTCCAACATTTTCGGTGATTCTCTTGCACACACACACACACACACACACACGCATATATATATATATATATATATATATATATATATATATATATATATATATATATATATATATATATTTCACTTTATAAATGATTATGTATAATGTTGCGGCGATCATACTCAGGTAGCTGAGGCTTGGGGGGGGGGACACCAAGAAATTGGAGGGGACAAATCGCCACTTTTCAGAAATTGGGGGATATGTCCCCCAGCCCCCAATGGTTACATCCATGATGCCGATGGCCATGACTGGAGATTCCCCAGGTGCACGGCGTGTTAGTGTGGCTCGGGGACGCCTCGGCCGCACAGGTCATCCACTACAGTGCCCATAACTTCGTCATTCGAATAGAGAAGCAGGAGAACGTCAGTGCAGACGACGAGCTACCTGTCACGATGTCGAATCTTTCATGTGTGCCTTTTTGCATTGTTGCCGAATTGACTCATGTGTGTCGCACTGTGGTTTGTGTGGGTCACCCAGGACGCAATGGCGTCTCATCACCACTCAGAAGGTAACGGTGTGTCGCGTGTGTCCGAAACGCAGGCAACGCGGCGACACATCGTTGCGTCGGTTTCGACGTGAAGATGAAGGCCACTCACCAATACAGGGCTTGACAGCTTGAAGCATATTAAGGTCCGTTATGGACAGGAAGGACCGCCTTGGAGCTGGAAAGGTCGTTGAAGCTAAAGGAGCTATCGAAGCTGGAGGGGCCGGCCAGCATCACAGTCAAATGAATAGGGATAGAGGTGGGATCAGAGTCTCACGTAAGAGCGGGGTTGGGAACGGTGCCGACACCTCAGGCTGCATGAGTCAGGATCAGGTCCGAGAGGGCAGGGGGATCATCGCTAGAGCCGGGACAAATGCCGACACGGCTGGTAGGCATGGAATGGATGTCTCGGGCCGGGACAAATTCCGACAGGGCTGACAGGTATGGAATGGATGTCTAGGGCCGGGAAAAATGCCGACAGGGCTGGCAGGTATGGAATGGATGTCTTGAGCTGGGACAAATGCCGACAGAGCGGGTAGGCATGGAATTGAGGTCTAGAGCTGGGACAAATGCCGACAAAGTGAGTAGGTATGGAATGGATGTCTAGAGCCGGGACAAATGGCGACAGCGCTGGCAAGTATGGAATGGATGTCTGGGGTCGGGACAAATTCCACAGGGCGGGTAGGAATGCAATGGATGTCAAGGGCCGGGACAAATACCGACAGGCTGGCATGCATGGAATGGATATCTTGGGCCGGGACAAATGCCGACAGGGCTGGTGGGTATGGAATGGATGTCTAGGACCGGAACAAATGCAGACAGGGCGGGTAGGCATGGGATGGGTGTCTTGGGCCGTGACAAATGCCGACAGAGCTGGCAGGTATGGACTGGATGTCCAGGGCCAGGGAGGTGGCTGGGGGCGGGTCAGGGTCGTGCTTGGCACGCGACGTCTTCCGATGACTTCACGGTGTCGCCATGGCTCACATTAACGCCAGCGCGTGTCTCCGGCGGCGTGCACGCTATGGCAGCAGCGTGCACGTCACGCTCACGAGACGCCCCGTCACGCTCACGAGACGCCCCGTCACGCTCACGAGACGCCCCGTCACGCTCACGAGACGCCCAGTCACGCTCACGAGGATACGACTACTGGCGTGAGGAGATCTCTCACACTGCGCTGGGATTGGATTTGTGCTTTGTAATCCTAGATGTGGAGAGGAAAACATTGGGTGACCGAATACGAATAGGATGTTGGTTTTCAAACCCATGACATCACAATCTGATTCTACTTCCCAGTGGATATTGAACACGGCATCCAAGAGCAGTTCATTGTCAAACAGCGCCATTTAAAATCGAAATGGGGGAAATGAGAGGACAATTTTCTACAGATAATGCTCTGGATGCCAATCAACCAGGAACAACCTATTCTTCAAACATTGGCTACCTAGCCGAGCACACATGCATGGAAGAACGCGGCCTATCGACAGCCAGCACCAGGAGTAATCTTTAAATACATTACTGGGAGAACTCACAAGACCCATGTCAAAATCTGCATTAATTAGAGGGCCTCGACCGCGCGCTGGAGAGGCATGCACCTGAGAGACGAAAAAGTCCCCCATGTGCAATGTTTAATACCCAGTTCATACGTACGGAGAGCGGGATACGTTCTGTGTTCATTAGCTCAGTCGCTCGTTTGAGAAATGCCAACCAAATTATGACCGCGAAGATCACGATGCAAGCGAAAGCGGTCACGTCGTCGGAGACAGCTATAGCAGGCACGAGCTCTCGCACCACAGTGCATGCAGGGAAATGGCTGATGACAGCACAGCCCCTCCAAATCAAAATGATCTCAAGCTATTTCGGCCATACTTGTAGAAACAGATGCACTATCACAAGCGCGAGTGTTGTTTTATATACTTTTCCGGGGAAATAGGCCCCCTTGATGCTGGCTTCCCCCAATAACATCAACTTTTAACATGGGACACTATGGGCTGTGCCCCCAATCCATTTGGACTGTTCATTGCCTTCATGTACTCCCCCAATCACTTTCAGAAATCAACACCCGTGATCACAAGCATGAGCATCGGTTGAGCAGCGGCGCAGCGGAGACTGGCAGCATGGCTCAATTGACGCCTCTCACCAGTGATAATATGTGTTTCGCCATATTCTCAGCTGGATCATTGTCAACAGGCTGTAAAGACGCACAACTTCACCCATCGCTTGTAAGAGTCCTGGTCAACATCACCACCATACGCAGGTTCATACCGGCATTTATTTCTGAAAATTATGTGGGTGGGGGGACAATACATGAAGGCAAAGGGCGGACCACAAATGGATTGGGGGCACCACACTCCATGGGATCACGTTAAAAGTTGAAATTATTGGGTGAGGGAACAGCCAAAATTGAGGGGACACTCCCCCCTCAAAAGCACACAAGTCCTGCATATCCAGTTTCGCGAAGCACATCGGGGAATCAACATAATCCAAGTCGCAGACAAAACTTGTTCTTGAATTGGTGTTACTCATGAGATTAATTATTAATGACAGAATCAACCATTTCCATTTCTGTTCCGCTAAATGTCCACCTCTGCTTTCGTCCCCCATGACCGTCATTGTCTGCCATTGGCGTAGGAGCGACCTGGGATGTCTGGAGAGGTGGAAGACGCTGATCTCTAAATATTTATTTCCGGTCAAAACCATGGCGGTAATGGTGAAGATAAAAAGTGCGGGTGAAAGGAAGCATGACCTCCCGGTCCCCTGTTACTTCACATACCTACCCTGCCTGTCTCAGCTGCACCAAGCACACAACTCAGCCATTGCTGCCCGCCTCGGCCGCACTCAGCACCACACTCACGAGGACGTCGGACGTCGGAGCGCCCTCCAGCGACTCTCCGGAACGGAGGAGCGTCCCGGCGCGGGCATACCGCGCGCCGCCTAGCGGATGGTTGCACGATGCGCAACTGGTGCCGTCTTCTGCTGCCAGCGCATGCGCACCGCGCGTCCGACCGCAGAAGTAATCAATGACGCCGGCCGGGCGGTTAGTTATGAGGCCGCCGGCGCCGCTGTGGACGTGACCGTCCCGCAGCACGACTCTCATACAGCGCGGTCGCAAAACGTACAGCCAATGATCTGCCATTTCAGAGCGAGGTGTGCTTCGGCGCGAGGCGACGGAGCCCGGATAGAGCTTCCGCGGGGTGGGGGGGGGGGGGAGCACGGGGGCCATGGCCCTGTAGTTTATTTGTCCATCGACTCCATAGCCCACGACTGCCAAGACATATTTTCCCCTCAAATTTTGCACTAAAATGGGGTTCTCGAAATCCCCAAAACATGGTATGATTAAAAATCATACAAATATTAAAAAATATAAAATATTGAGATAAAGTGCTCCAAGAGTATGCAAAATGCAGTGTTTTGCTAGTTTAAGCTACATTGCCCTGAATAATAATTTTTCCCAGTCAATGGGAGGGGCGAATTGCCTTTCAACAGGTAAGGTGCTATTTAGGTTCCTGGTTGCAGCGGTGCTGCTTTATATCTCTTCGTGGGTGCATAAGCATCCACCTTCGGCCTCTGACGCGGTCCGAAGGTGCCCTAGGGAGGAAGTACCGCACCGCCGCCCCCTTGGCTACGTCTCTGGGCCAGCTCCCTCCGATTTCTGATGTTCTGCCACTGTAGGCAGAACATCAGACATGGATGGAACATGGATGCAGGCCGCATTAAAAATAATTGTGTTCATAAAATGTCGAAATTTCTGGAAAAGACTTGTTCATGTTCGTTTCTCATCCACAAAATCGTTCACACGGGGAGTCAAACAAATGGTCGGGCACTGAAGTCAAACGGCCATGCACCGAGGTCAAACGGTCAAACACCGAGGTCAAATGGCCTGGCACTGAAGTCAAACGGTCGGGCACTGAAGGCAAACGGTCAGGCACCGAGGTCAAACGGTCAAACACCGAGGTCAAATGGCCTGGCACTGAAGTCAAACGGTCGGGCACTGAAGGCAAACGGTCAGGCACCGAGGTCAAATTGCCTGGCACTGAAGACAAACGGTCAGACACTGAAGTCAAGCAAACGGTCAGACACTGAGCCAAACGGTCAGGCTGTCAGGCACTGATACAATGGAGGACAATGCACGCTTCAAAATGGCCTGATATATCCAATTTAATCCACTGTCTTATCCCACAGAAATCGCCTGTAAAACAATAAGCGCAGCGCTCATTCTCATCCCTGCATATTGTGCTGTTAGTAAGCCGTTCTGGGTAAAGGCCTCACAACTAAAAATGACATGACTCCATATAAAATAGCGCAACCAAAGAAATCGACGAAACGGACCCTCACAAAAAACAACCATTAGAGCAGGCATATATGAATAGATATTCATGCTTTGCGCATTTATGATTTATGTTAGGTTCGCTTGACCAGCTTCCTCACTCGAAACTATCTGATTTACACAATATTCATTGCACTACACTTTACGCCGTTTCAGCTTGAAGAAAAAAAACACTTCGTAAGCACAACTTCCCGGCCTTTTTTTTAACGTGATGAGGCAGCGAGCCTGGTACGACCTTGTGTGATCCCGACTACCTCTTGGTTTTTTTCACGTGATGAGGCTAGCCTGGTATAATCTTGGGTCCAAGCACTATCGCGACAATAGACGTGGCAACAAGACAACATCGCTCACTGTAGCTTGGTTTCAAGTTCACTTTATTGAGAGACCGAATGCCCACTAAAGAACGCCGATATCGCTGCGCTGCAAAAAAAAACATGGAGCAAGACTGCCTTGTTGCACCGTGTCAAACCGAGTCGTTTAGCGGGCCGCGCGAGGCCAACACATCGATGTCAGAACGCCAGCAGCACAGAGACGCACAGAGACGCGAGGAGCGGGCGTCCAGTCCCTCGCGAAGCTGCGCTCCCAATGCAGACACACAGCGCCGCCGGCATTGCGAAGGCACGTTTGATTCTCTCGCGGAGCACGCGCACCATTCATTTCCACGCAATGGCTCTGGTCCCGGAACACACACAGCGCTCAGCCGAGCTCTGCGCCCTCAACTCCGGTTCTGGGACGTACATGACGACACTGAGCCACGCGCGGCGCCCTTTGTTCAGCTGTTTGGACTTCCGTGGGCGCCCCGAGCCTTTAAAGCCCTCCCCACCGACATGCTGATACACGGAACAATCGCACAGCCGTCAGCGCGGCACGAGGCCGTCGCTGCACATCACCGCCGGATGACACCACAGCTCAATTCGGTTCGGCATCGCATTATCTGGACACGAGACGCGCGCATCTCGACGAGCCGGGCGATATCCGGAGGAGTTTAGGGGCGCATCGACTGCGTCGGCCATGCAGCCCGGCCGAAAACCAGGCCGTCGCGAGCTCTCTGGAAGGCTAAGACAACTCGTCCAGCCCGCGCAAGCACCAGGGGCTCCGAACACTGAACAACTGGCGTCGACACAGGCGTAGCGCCAGTCAATGCATTGGATTTAATACCCGTGACTCATCACACACACACACACACACACTACCTGAGTGACTGAAACCTACGTCAGTGGCTGACTGAACGAGCCTGCCATGTACCAGTGACTGAACCCGATCCATTTCAATGGTCGGCCACACCCACACACACAATCGGGCTGCCTCAACTGCTCTCGATGACTGACCTTTCCTCACCAGTTGACTCCTATTTCGGTAACCACCATGCCCGAAACATATGTCTGACCCACCCTTGCCAGGCGACTAACCCATTCTGCTTCTGAGCAACCTGACCTTTTCCAAGTGACTGACCCCACCCATTAGTTACAGTCACGAGACTGGCGACGACTCAACGAGACCCGGAAACCCGTTCTCGGCTTCGTCGTTCACAATGACCTGCGATTCGGCTCGAGCGAGTGGAGCGCCGCTACGTACAGCAACTGGAGAGCCATCTAACGACGGTGTTTCACACTGCGAGTTGGATTGGCGGTCGGCAGGTGCCGCACGAGTCCAGGCACCATCACTGGCCACCTGCTGGCTTACGACAGCGAACGCCTCGACATCGGGGTCACGCAGCTTCTCGGACAAGTACTCCAGGAACGCGTCCTCCTGGGAAAAGCCAGATATTTAGTTCAAACAGCATCAGATCCTGCAAGTAACTCGCAAGGCCAACTATGTGACCCATGGCCACAATAAAAGTCAGGTCAAGGATGCTTAGAAGCATTCGTGTTCTAAGATCCTCTCCAGCAAATTGTCCTCTCATAATTTTTTCTCATTTGGAGGTTGAATGGTGATGCTTGACAATTAACTGCTCTGTGACGAATTGCTCAATTGACTGGAAAGGGCAAGATGAGATTCCGATGCCACAGGTTTGAAGAAAAATGTACTCTCCTTATTCGATTACTTCAAAATTTCCCCTTCCACAAACAGGATTGCAAAACACAAATACAACCCTGCTCACAGGCATCATGAACCCCTGCACATGGACTAACATGTGAGCTACACAGACCAATGATGGCAGCAGCAAAATCACAACCAATGGTTTGTTCGCACAACACGATTTATTCCCCACCTCTACAGCACATTCTGTACAACCCTCCAACACAGACATGTGGCGGCAGCAAAATCGCAACCAATGGCCTGTTCGCACAGCACGATTTATTCCCCACCTCTACAACACATTCGCTCCAACACCCGGTGCGGTGGCAAAAGGCTGAATCGGTGGCGCGTCGGCAAACGCTCACCGAGTGCACTGAATATCAAATATTCAGATGGCAGGCAGCAAGGGCGTCATAATCATCAATTTATTGATTGATTGATTGGGCTTAGGGGCGCATCAAATGCTACTGGTTATGTAGCGCCCAGCGTTATAATCATCAATTTCCAGGTAGGTCCAAACCCATTTGCTTAGGAATGGAATTCAGGCCGAAGGGGTCAGACAGAAGCTGCTTGCGTGTGACCCGTCTTTTAACAACTAGCAAATACTGAGAACGTTCGCGATTGCCCTGGTGCATCTTGGGTGCCTATAAAAAGCATAACAAGCAAACCCAAACCAAAATCCAGGTGGGGTCCAGACCCTGTGCACCTAAACTGAAGCGACATCCACGGTAGACAGCAAAAGCAAGTGGGAACCACATAAAACATAAATGAATCATGACGTAGTCTTGCAGTCAGCTGGTTGGTTGGTTATTGGTTTTACGACACGTCGACCGTTGAGTCATGTAGTGTCGCCAATCTCTCACGCCGATTGGTCGCGGGCGAAGAGCAGCGACAGGTGAGACTCGAACCCACAACCTTTCGATTGTGAGACGAGCATCTTACCCCTAGACCACTCGTGCCCTTGCAGTCAGCTGCAACACCAGTCATGAAACACGGCGTTGGAGTGATAATTCATGCACTCATAAAAAGTATTTTGGTGGCCATCTTTTTGGGTTGAGGAGTTATTTAGGCTTAGGGGCTCATTGACTGCCTCGGTCATATAGCCACCCATCATTACACTTCTTCATATGGCATTTGTTTTTATATGTTGAACCACTGACAGGAGGGGCCATGATACATGACACACTCTCGCCCCTGGCCATCATTAGCACGGGGTGGCTGTGGAAACCGAGGACCCCCAACACATCAGACGCTCCAGTACATGCAAATCATTAACCTGGGGCGGCTATGGAAACTAACGGCCCGCGATATCTCAGACGCTCTCGTCCCTGGCAATCATTAGCCTGGGGCGACTATGGAAACTGAGGGCCCACGACACCTCAGAATCTCTCGCCTCTGATATCATCAGCCTGGGGCATCTATGGAGACAACGGGTTTGGACTTCAGGACCATCTTCAGCCCAGCGCAGCTTTGAAACCGAGAGCTTGAACCTTGGGACAATCACTTGAGATGCAAACTGAGCCGGATCTCTATTATAGTGCACCATTAAATAGTGAATTATTGGACTATTCAACACTGCAATACTGGAATGAAAGTCCAAACAATAAGAGCCACTAGGCATTACTGGTTTCTATAAACAAGATGTAATATTGGATCAACTCAATACCGACCAGTTCAGCGTATTATCAGAGAGAAACCAGCTTTCAAGAGGAAATACGATGCTAACTTCTGGACAGCATGCTGTTTTGGATGATTGACAGGGAGGGCAGGGCTGTTTCTCCCATCCTGGTCTCATTCCTGGTATTGAGTTGGCATTTTTTATTGCATCAATGACCCAGAGCCATGAGGCAGTTGCAGCATTTCTGAACTCGAGAGGAGGCATCATTTCGATTATTAGGATCCGCCGACAGCGAGGCGACATGGTGGCAACGCTCCCCAATTCCACCTCCACTAAACGGCTACAGCAACCATCGGCCAGCGACCATCCAGAGGCGGCATACGACCAGAGACGGGCAGGGGCCCGGGACCAGCGAGCTGCACTGCGTTTCTGGCCTGGTGGGTGGGGGGCACCAAACGAAGACGTGAAAAATCGCAACGGTGCCGACAAAAGTGGCGACATGACATGCATAGGTGTCAAAGTGTACGGAAGAGCATTCACTCGCAAACAATTCATGAAAATATACCAGATATCGATAATTGTGAAACTGGCAGCTATTATTGCAGTAGAATGCTGTCAAATTTCAGAGTAGTCGATTTACAGATTATAAATTTGGTTCCCAAGGAGGTCGACACAAATGGCGGCTCTGCATTAGTGTCCACTTGATTCATCTGATCTTGAACACTGTTCAGGACAGAAGGGATCCATGAATCCATGGAAGCCTCAGACAGGACAGGAGTTTGGGCCACAAAGCTGCAGATGTGGGATAATTTTCAGCTCCGAACAGACCACCGGAAAAAATAAAACCGTCACGACCGGAATCCTAGTTTCCCTGACTATCGGAAGTTGAATGTCCCAGCTCACCCCATGTCTCAAAGTCCACAGTCGACCCAGCCTGTCTGTCATCTCAGCAGATAGTCGACCCGGTCTGTCAGACACCTCAGAGCCCATAGTCGACCCGGTCTGTCAGTCACCTCAGAGTCCATAGCTAACCCAGTCTGACACCTCAGAGCCCATAGTCGACCCAGTCTGTCTGTCACCTCAGAGCCCCGGACAGTCTGTGGTCGCCATTGCGAACACAAATCCAACCTCGATCACGTCTGTGATGGTCATGGTCTATGGGCAAGCATGGGCCCTGAGACAGTTCAGGGCAGGGATGGATTTGTATTTTATATTTCCGGATGTGGAGAGGAGAATGCTTGGAGAAGCAAATATGGAGTCTTCAAATCTGTGACTTCCAAATCAAACTTGCACATTCCAGCGAATCTTCGACAATATCACCAAACGGCTAATTTTCAAGCAGCATCGTTTAACCTCGAAATGAGATTACAAGAGGATAAAGTTTGGGAAAAGATAGTGTTCTGGATGCCAAAATTCAACAGCAGCGTATTTTTTTCCAATGCTTGTTAGGGGCAACATCGACGTCGACCGTCGAGTCACAAAGCGTTGGCAATCTCTCACGCAGATTGGCCGCTGGTGAAGAGTAGCGACAGGTGAGACTCAAACCCATAATCTTCTGATTGTGAGACAGGCAACTTATCCCTACTACTCGCCCCCTAGGGGCAACGTTAGAACAACACTAATATGTCTGCATAAAACACACCACACGAAGATGTGCTTGGTTTACCACTGTGCCCAGGATGTAGCATCCGTGCTTCCAAAGTGTGACCTTAATAATCCATGTTTACTCATTGGATATATTGGCTTCATTTTACAGTCGATATGCAATGGCAATTACATTCAGTTTGGCAACTCCCTACCTGAAATATAAAATACATTTCGAAATTAGTAGTTAGATTTAATGTTCCACACGGTCAGGGGCAGGGTAGGAAAAATAACTTCCTGGGTTTTGGGTATACAGAACAATAATCCTTTTCAGAAAATTATCCTCTCATTATTCTCATTTGGAGGTTGAATGGTGCTGTTCACAATAAACTACTCTGTCATAAAGTACTCAAGCTTCACTGGAGAGGGAAAACTATGATTCTGATGTCACTGGTTTTCAGAAAAATCATCTCAGTATTCGATTACCGAAAAATTTTCCTCTCCACATCCAGGGTTGCAAAGCATAAATCCAACTCTGGTCAGGGATCCCATGTGGGTCAATTTCTCTAGGTGAAAGAGGCACATGGGCACTCTCGAGCCCTCTCACAATAAGTGAGAACACACCCCAAAAATGAAACGTTTCCCAGAGTCCTTGGACATTGCTTGGCAGCACTGCCAAAGCGTACCAACGCAGATAGGACATACCGAGCCGATTCGCAGTGGCGCTGCCAGCTTGGAGTCCAAGTTGTAGTACGCCGGGTTGCCGCTAGATGTCTGAGTGCACGGAGCGAGTCGTCGCAGGGCGATCCAGTGTCGACGCGAAAAGGGCAGAGTGAACGGCCCCAGCCGGAATTCCGTGGACAAATTCAGAATGAAACCATCGATCTTGTCCAGCACTAAACTCGAGACCGACCTGCCGATGACGTCAGATAGACGTCACTGGACCTGACAGACGGACAAACATACTCGGGAAAATAGGCCGATACACACCAGAACAGCTGATATACAACGAGGCGAAACAAAAAGACACCTAACAGAAGCAGACCTCAAAGAAGGTAGCGCAAAGTGGATTGTGTATTGGCCCAGAGTTGAAAAGGGATCAAGATAATTTATATGTTGGGATTCTGGATTGAGATAAAAATGTCGGATAAATCCAATTAGGAGAGGACAATTTTCCTTTCAGTAATCACATTGGATATACCATTTTGTACCTTCCAGTGAGCTTCAAATATCGTTTAAAGAGCAATGAATTTGCAGTTATTGTCAGCCACTGAGCCCGCCAGCAAGAAAGATGGAGAAGATAGTTTTCTGGAGAGGATAATGTTCTGGATGGCAGAAATACAGGACCAGTACGGATTTTCAACCCCGCAGGGGACTGACTGATACAGAATAGATGGAGAAATGGCCGAGACCAACACAGAATCAGTGTTGGCAGGGCTATATATAATTATCACTACAATGCAAGTATATGTTCATAAGGCAATAGGTTTGAACATTTTTACCTGAGAACAAGTTTGCTCCATTTGTCAGAAACACATTTTGATGTCCCAGGGGAAAAAAGAAAACTATGGTTTTCTAGATTTTTGGATGACAAAAAGCCACAAGGCTGTTTTTTCAGCTGCATGTGAAGCGGCTGGGAATGGCCAAGACTAGTGAAATGGCTGCTGAGCTGTGGATCAGCTGGAACCATTACAGAGCCGTCCGTGGAGCAGCTTAGGCTAGCATAAGGTTGATTCTGGACTGACGTTAACCCAGGGATGAGCATGAATTGGTTGCAGTGTCCAAGGTTCCAGAGATAGCAGTGAACTAGCCAAAAATTCCCCAGATCCCAGGTATGACTATGAACTGGCTGAGACTGCTTCAGGTCTTATGGTTGATAGTGAGCTGGTTGGGATTTTCCCCATCCCCCAACCTCAACAGTGGACCAACTAAGACCAGTCCCAGTACCAACTGAGCCAGGCCTGGTTCAGACCCACCACCGAGCCAAGCGTGTATCACAACCTCCAATGCTAATAACCCACCTCCAACCTCCATTTGAGGTTTTAACACATTGGAGGTTATGAACATTGGATGTTATGCCCATTGGAAGTTATACACATTGGAGGTTATGGACACTGGAGGTCAAGAGTAGTAGAGGCTACGAACAAGGTTTTGACACAGACCCGCCGGACGTGCCCGGCACCGACCTGCGCCGGTCGAGCCAGCAGGCGTCGCGGCCGGTGTGCTGCAGCGCCGTCAGCAGCACGTTGATGTCGAAGTTGCCGGTGCCGAGCGGCGAACGGTGCGGGTTGAGCCAGGCGGTCGGCGCCAGCCGCTCGCAGATGTCGTGCAGCTGGCGCTCCGAGAACTGGCGCCGCTGCAGCACGTTGTTGAGGCTGTGCAGAGCGCACAGCTCGCGCACCTGTCGGCGCCACACGGACCGACCGGTCAGACGTTCGACACCACGCATGGACCGGAGATTATACACCACTTGCAGTTCAACACACAAAGTCTATGTTCACTAACATTTCAAGTCAATCACTCACAGTTCAGCATTCAAAGTCCTGTTCAAGCCAAAGAGCATGTGCTAACTCCAGATCAACAAAAAGCTCCATATCGGAAAGAAGTCATCATAGAGGAAGCGTAATCGAAGCTGTACACAAATATAGTTCACCAGCAATAAGTCAGACTCACTGACAAATATTCAGATAAATGTTATGGATGGTATACAGATTTAGTAATGCCAGGCTGTTAAGCAAAATGCATTCCTATGAGAGCATGCTGGATATTGCAAGACAATAGCCAATCTGAACTTACTGCAATTACTCAACAAATTGATCTGACAAATACAGCTGAATACCAGAAAAGCTGTTATCTGTGGACATGGATTCCATCAACTGCAATGGTGGTACAATGTTTCACAAAACAGCACTGCATCACTGGCATCAATACCTGTGTTTCATGGTAAATACCATCCATCAAATCTTTTCCATTTTTTGCTGACATCTTCATTCATCACATCTGGAACAAAAGGATGGTGAAAGAAATGTCATAGCTGAACCTGCAGTCTGCATTGAATGCTCACTTCACTATCAGAATCAGTGGTTGCAGTCCTAGGATGAAAAACAGGTGTTATTGTTTTTGTACCCAAAAACAATACACTATGAAATAATAGTTATTTTCACCTGCCAGAATAATTTTACTACCTGTACTTGAATTTTTGTTAGTGACCAGATTTGTTGTATATTGGGTGGTTCACAACACACATTGTATGCATGATCACAGCTAATGGCACCACCTATTGTTTTGCCAGTGGGCCACAGGATTAGGCAATGGCCAGTGGCGTGTTAAACCCAAGACCTTGATATCCAGAACTCAACACCTTAATCACTTGGCCATCCCTGTCCCAGTGACTAAAGGTCACATGCTCACTGAATATGACAGCTAATTTAATGTCCTAGTAATCATAGTCCTGGTCACCTAATCATTGATTGTGGACACCAAAAAAATACACAAAACACCATCAAGCAGTATTTTGCCATAAAATGGCAAGGAGAGGTGCAGCACCATCCACAATACGATCAGATGATTGACATTCCACTTTTCTAAAATAGATGTTTAGAGCAAACCACTACAATGGTGAATGTTTTAAGGTTATGCAAGGCAATGTCTGTTGTCATCCAGATGGATAGTTCAACCAGAAGAGAATTATGAAACTTTTCACATGGCTTGAATTCAAAATCAGTAGCTGCTCTTATTCTCAGGAATTTCAGAATAGACGTTGCAAAGGCTTTCCAGCTTCTGTAGCATTCTTGCCCTTTGCATGAACTGCAAGGCCTGGCCTGCCCTTGTGCTTATGTCATATTCTACGAGGTCAAATTAAATGTAAATAAATTGTGACATGAGCCACATATTGTGTTTCATTTAGTGGCTATATCTAAAACAAATTCAGTGCACTGCACAGTGGAATTTGTGAACCCAGATTCCAGTTTGCAAAGTATGGCAAGCTCAACAAGATTTTGTACACATCCAGTGTGCACCTGGCAGATAGTGCACCCAGTTGCCTGGTTGGTGCACCACCGCAGGTGTTGTGCATGGCACTAGGTGGCTTTACAGCAGCATTTTGCTCCTAGGTTACGTGGTCTCAGGAACAAGATAGAGGGAGAATATCTGGCATAATGATCTGCATAAATTAAAAGTGACCACCAAATCTAATTCTCATATGAGTTTTAATAACAAAATAGTTTTTACTATCAATGCTGGTGAAATAAGTAGAATTAAACTTAAAACATTAGCAAATAGCAATAAGCTTTTTGATTTCCATGGAGACTGCACCCAGCTCTACTGTACCTGGCAGCCAACAAATGACTGCCAGATGATAAATTGGCACCATTGTTAAATTAGCAAAGGATGCGGTTATAAGCCAACTTGAGCAATGGTAGAGAAAATGCTAGCAAAAGTATACTTAATCGATGTCAACCAAGATTATAAATCCATACCTAGAGGTAAGCAGGTTAGGTTAGGTTAGGTTAGGTTAGGTTAGGCTAGGTTGGGTTAGGTTAGTTTAGGTTAGGTTAGGCTACTTTGACAATCTCATTAAGGTATGTGAACAGTTTGTAGCATTAGCCAGTCAAAGCATCAGTGCCATACCTATGACATCATTACACCATATCAATGTGATGTCATCATCCAAATTGAAAAGTAAGCATCAGCACCGAAAATGAGTGGTCGCATCTTCTTAGTCATGTTCATAAACATCATATTCTGAAAAAGTGTTCCAAAAATACCCCAGAACACCTTTTATGAAAAAAATTGGTATATATCAAGATCAAGGTAAAATGTGATTTTTTTTTAATACAGGGTATTTTAATGTAAAAATGATGATGCGACAGTGTTGGAAAAACTGGCGTTTGTTGGTGTTATGCATACCAATAAATTTTGTACTCCCGGATTGTGACTGGACAAAATGAAATATTTTGTACTCCAGAAGGGAAAAGGAAGAACAACATTGTTTGGTTGAGTTCTACCACTCTAAGTCCATACCTGAAAACAACTAGCAGTTTCAGCAGTCCGTATGCGCCCACTCACCAACAATCCCTGTCGACCATAACAAAACTTTGAAACGCGTACAGCCTGTATAGCATGCCATACCAAGACATGTTTCTCGGTGTTGCGCTAAAAACGTCTCCGCTGTCCAGTTACAACTGGCGGCATGTGACGTCATGTGAGAAGATCCTACTTTTGTGTCACTATATCGTCAATATTTAATTAAATATGTATTCAATATTTATTCAATGTTTATCAATATTTATTGTTATATATTATGCATTTATATTAATCAACATTTATTCAATATTTATTATTCTGAGTCATGGGCAAATATCCCTAGTTGGCAAAACTGGCGGTACTTGGTATCGCCGGAGTAAATATTTCAGGCCCCGTTTGGCAATTAAGATGCTTTGAATGCGCAATCGAAGGTCATTTTGTTAAAGAGACAACTTTTTTAGACACCATAAGCCCGTTCAATGCAAAAAAGTCACTTTATATTTCCTCAAAGTGGCTTTGGAGCAATGAAGTTCTCTGAGGTGACAACACCAAGAAACCAATGCCATTTGTGAACTTATGAATGACTGTCCAATAATATTTTTGAAATCTGTGCTAAGATAAATTGTGCACCTTGAAATATAACTGCATTTGGAGTTCATCAGTGTCGGTGAAGGGTCTGTAATACCTGTTCCGATTTTACTCCGACCCATCTGTTGCCGGCCCGGTAATCCGCCGTAGTTCTACCGCTGGGGTAAGCGAATCAGACCCGGCTCTATTTTCCAGTACATCTTTGACAACTGTTGGGAGGGACGGGCTGACGCAGTTGGTGAGTGTTTGTGGGTTGATTATTTTTTAGGTTTGTGGTGTGGGTACCCAAATGTGTACTGGCAGTGATAGCTAAGTGTGCCCATTCGGTTTCAGTAGTCGGTTTTACAGCGGAACTTTGCTCCCAGGTCATGTGGTCTCAGGAACAAGATAGAGGGAGAAGACCCAGCATAGTGATCTGCATAAATTAAAAGCGACCAGCAAATATAATTCTCACATCAGTTTTGATAACGAAATACGTTTTACTATTGACGCTGCTGAAATAAGTAGAATTAAACTTACGAATATCAGCAGATTGCAATACGCTTTCTAATTTACGTCAAGACTTTTAGACGGGAGAGCAAATTGCCGCTGTAAAACCGACTACTCTCTGTCGATTGTCATCATGAGATGTGAAGTCGTATTTCCATAAGTTTGGATCACACTGGCGAGTGTGGCAGGAAGTGGCGCACAATAGAGACCATTGTTCAGAGAAGTAGGGGTTGGCTGTGGTGTTTGCCACGCCTAGTTTTTCTCCCCTGTTGTAAATAGATCAGCCAGGTTTTGTTTGCCTGGTGCAGAGGTTGGTGGTGAAGGTGGAATGGTGTAAAACCTTGGCTCGGCGGGTGTCATGGGTTTCGATTCCTCGTGGTGCCCGCCATCCCTCCCAGGGTCCACTGATGGGGTCCACCCCCAGTTAATTGTATCTTGCTGTGAGGAGCTTGTAAAACCATTTTCATCATTTTAAACTCATCTTTCTACTGGAAGTCTTCCTGATAGTTAGAAAACCTCACAAGTTATTCCCATTTTTAAAAAGGGTTCAAGGCATGATGCACTACATTATTGCCCAGTGAGTCTTACTTGTGTCCCATGTAAAATTCTGGTGTGGTAAAACGTGCAATTGTTGAGCATGTAACAGCATGAAATGCTAACATTGATTTGTAATTCCATTAAAGCAATGCTACCTAATTATGGACAACTCATTTTTTTACTGCAGCAAAATTTTGGACATGGATGTTTGCCAAGATGTTTATGCATACAACAATGCTAACATTGGTTTTCAGCCCCATTAAAACAAGGTTAATTGTTGGCAAGTGCATTGCTATTTTTGTATTCCAGCTCAACATTTTGTACTCCAGTTAAAAATTATGTACTCCACTACCAAGAAAAAATATGGAAATCCTACACTGTGATGCGACCACTCATTTTCTCCACAAATGATTACTTTTCAGTTGGCAAACAAATACACGATCATAATCTTCACTCTGCAAATATAACACATCACGTATAATTATCCGTACCTGGTGTGTCAGATGTGATAAAGAAGATATCCAACACCTCATGCACTCGATTTAATACTCTTTGACATCAAAAACCTTATGTTTCTGCCTTAATTCTACATTATCTCCGATAATGAATACTCGCAACACATCGCACCAGCAACCGTCAATAAGGGCAGGAAATTCCTTGCTATGCATATTATTTTATTTGTAATATATTTGATGACGTCATGGCCAAAAAATTTGATTCGGACGATTCTGGTTTTCCAGTTAGGTTAGGTTAGATTATATTATGATGGAATATATTTTATATATTATGGTATGTTATCTTAGTCTATGTTAGGTTAGGTTAGGTTAGGTTATTTTTTTTGTCCCCGACTTAATGCATGACGTCATCAAATCATTATGACATCATCAACTGTCGCTGACTTAAAAGTAATCATTTGCAGAGAAAATGAGTGGTCGCATTGTCATTTTTACGTTAAAATACCACGCATTCACAAAAAAAAATCCAAAAAATCGCATTTTACCTTCGTGATATCTACCCAAAAATTTACCAAAAAGTGTAAAATTGTCACATGTGCCTATACAGTAAAGCACAATAATACCAACAAATGATAGTAAACTACCTATACAAGTGATGAGTCATGACCACTAGATGTTATTTTCCTTGTGCAAAAGCAAAATGCATGTAAAGCTTGTCCTTGGATACCTTAAAGTGCCATAACACCCATATTATATAGCCAAGTTAAAGCTTAGTCGCAAATGTAGGCTATACAGATCAATAATAGTGTTTCACAATCAGGGGCAGGTAGGTAGGTACCTACCTAGGTACCAATCCCTCAATAGATACCTACATAGGCACCTACCTACCTACCCACCTACCTAGGTAGGTGCCTACATGCCACCTAACATTGGCAATACTTCGTTTGACATACCCTGGGCAAAATACCGGCAATGTACCATACAGGTAGTCGATCCCAATTCTTCACTCTCAACGGGCATTCAAACATTACAATTGGGTTCCGTGCATCCCGCTAACTCCCAAATACAAGGCTGAGCTGGCCTTGGCTGAGCTCAAGGCCGCCGAGCTTCATCAGGTTCAAGCCCTTAACATAATCAGGTTGGATTGCCAAGCGAGTTCAAGTTTACATCGGAAATTTATTACTCCCCGCCAGGTGGCTGAGAAATACATCCAAGTTTAATGCCGTATTTTTTGTTTTTAATTAAAGCATTCATATATGAACTAAAAAGGAACAGCATAGTATGTAGAGCATTAATAAGTAATCAGTTTCAAACAGATATTACAGTATTCACGTCAACAACCGCAAGCATTTGCATTCCATTAAGCATAAATAAATGCTAGGCGGACTTTGTTAATGTCTTTCTGGTATAATTTTGAATAAAACCCTTTATATGTGGATGAACACGATTAAGACGTCTATGAAGAATACTTTTGTAGTAATTACACTTACTGTTGCTCCGCAAATGTTACGGCTGTCTTCTTCGCTAATTTATACGAGCGCTAATTGTGTAATCTGACAGTAGTCGGTTTTACAGCGGAACTTTGCTCCCAGGTCACGTGGTCTCAGGAATGAGATAGAGGGAGAAGACCCGGCATAGTGATCTGCATAAATTAAAAGCGACCAGCAAATATAATTATCACCTCAGTTTTGATAACGAAATAGGTTTTACTATTGACGCTGCTGAAATAAATATAATTAAACTAACGAATATCAGCAGATTGCAATACGCTTTCTAATTTACGTCAAGACTGCACTCAGCTCTACGGTATCTGGCAGCGGACGGATGACTGCCAGATGACAAATTGGCGCTGTGGTTAAATTAGCGAAGGATGCGGTTATAAGTCAACTTCCTGAGCAACGGTAGAGAAAATGATAACAAAAGTACACTTAATCGATGTCAACCAAGTTTATAAATCCATACCTGATACTGCCGACATGCTCACGCCGCACAACTAATAAATAATCACAACACATCCCACGAGTAGGACGCTCATGCACCGACTGATTTGTTGCCTGCCGCGTACTGGGATATAGGTTTCGGAATATAAAATGGTTTAAGGAACATTATACTAAAACAATCAGTCTAAAATAGTTTTATTCTCACCACCCAGAAACAAGTTTTGTCAATGAAAAAGTTCAGAAAATTGAGTGAAATAAATTCTTGTTAATAATAAATGTTCTTAGATGTACTTTTTTAGTTCATGTCTGGAATGTTTAGTTGAAGCAAGGAATGACTCGGAAGGATGTAAAGGGACTAGACGGGAGAGCAAATTGCCGCTGTAAAACCGACTAGTAGCCGGATGTACGGCGGCTTTTTACTTCCAGATGAAGTCGGTTGAGAAACAAAAAAGAGTGAACAAACCTGGCATAATGATTAGTATAACTTAGAAGCGATCAGAAATTATAATCTTCACAACAATTTCAATAAGAAAATAGTTTTACCAGCGACGCTGTTGAATTAAGACAAATTAAACTTACGAACATCAGTAAACAATAATATGGTTACCTTTTAACGCGGAGATTGCATGCTCAACTCTACGAGCCCCACGCATGACTGCCAGATAGCAAACTTCGCGCTCGGTTAAATTAGCGTGAAAAAAAGGTAAAGATTCCTTTGCGCAGCAGTAAATGAAAGTAGTACAAGAGTATAATGTATGAATGTGAACCGAGCTTATCCATCTAAATAGGACTCAGTATGCTCGCACCACCCAAGCCATAAAGCTAGCCAGCAATATGCTCTGGAGGGGAGTTATTTTGTAAAGAGTGCCGGACCATGAAGGTCATTTGCGCCGCCTTTAAAGCGATTGTGTTTTGCAAACAAAGCTAAGGCAAGTGTACATTTATGTTAAGGGAGCTTTACGTTATGGCGTGTGTGTGATATTTTAGGTGGTGAAGGCAGGGGCGGGGTGGAGGACATCTCCTGAATGTCTAAATAGTTTTAGTTTTACTGTAAAGAATGATTATTACGAACACTTATCGTATTCGGCCGGAGCACCTCTGCACTGCAGCAATCTCTCGAACCGACTGACAGCGCACGACGAACCACACTCGTCCACTTCTCCCGAGCCCATCCCGTCCAAGTTCCGCAGGTCACATGAGGTCACACCACTCCAGGCTCCGCCTATCAGCAGGCCAGCTCACCACACACCGCAGCTACCATATGCGCGCGACAATACTGCTACATTTACTTTACTCCTCCCCAAAATAATTTGTAGCCGAGATGGAAGGGTGATTTTGATACTGAGCAGAAAATATATGTTGTCAGGGTGCAGGCATTAGCCTATTCTTGTCAAAGAGCACCGAGGGGTCTTTACCGTGGGTAATTGTCTACATTGCCTATTACGCCGGCCGCCGCATGTTAGTTGTCACTGTCAGTGGGTGGTTAGTCTAAGCATGCCATGCAGGGTTGTCTGTGGGGTTAGTACGGTGATTGGCAATTCGGCTCATCTACGTCCGCTGTACCACTGGGTAGCCGTTTTACGTCATGAGTTGTTAGGTAATTCGGCTCATATACGCCCGGTGGTTACTCGCGTTTACCAAAACGTTCATGTTCACGTTCAACGTCTTGTACCACGTCAACGTTCGTGCACGTGTACACACTGGCAGATCCGATTTTGTCAACTCTTGCTGTAAGCAGAACTTGAGCAGCATAGAACCCTCGATGCGTGTCAGAATGTACTATGCTACCATATTGGCTTCCAAACAATTATAAAAATACCTTTAAAATTGGAGATACTTTCATCCAGACGATATTTTTTAACCTCGGCAAAGGTTACTGCATTTTCATTCAGTTTACTTCTGTTGGTTTCGGGGGGCCAAAAGACCCTTTTAAGCGCTTCGGGGGAGCCATGGCCGGAATGGCCCCTCCCTGGATCCGCTAGTGAATGTAGCCTGTCTCTTCATCTTAGCAACCCAACACCAACATACGAAACATGCTGCTCAACTGGGCTCAACTGGTCACTCGCCCAAAACATCCTGTTCAAATTCCGCTTTCGAAATCTGGCTCACTGGGTCCGCTTGCCCGTTACTGGCTAAACAAACTTCATGAGCCTATCTGACGAAGGAATAATGAAACTGCTGATTTCGTCATCTCTTGCTGTAAGCAGAACTTCAACAGCATAGAACCCTGGATGCGTCAGAATCTACTATGCTACCATATTGGACTTCCAAACAATCATAACAAAATACCTTTAAAATTGGAGATTATTTCACCCGGAAAGCTATTTTTTAACCTCAGCAAAGGTTACTGCATTTTTATTTAGTTTACTTTTATTGCTTTGGGGGTGGGGGGGGGGGGGCAAAAGACACTATGGCCCCCCTTTGAAGCGCTTGGGGGGGGTCATGGCCGGAATGACCCCCCCTCCTGGATCCGCCAGTGCCAGTGATGTACCTATATTTGCGTCAAGGGGAGGGGGGCAAACGTATTTGGAGGGGTCCACCTACTCAATAAAAAGTCTTCCGATTTCGACCACTATTTTGTCAAAGGGGACCTTTTTATATAAAATAATTAGTGACCAACTAAACTATCCTATCGAGTGGCCTAATCTACCACTATCGTTTCCGATTCGTCGGATTTCAACCCTGGCTCCCCCATCCTGTTCGAATGTATTCTTTTGGTATCCCTTGATAAGTCACCTTGCACTGCTGAAATTACACGTACACAGATCACTTTAAAATGTAAAATTTACCAATTTCAGACATTCCAGTTCATAGTGCCCGGTCGCCACGACGCCAACGTTAGTGCATGTGCACACCCATCTTGCGCATTCGGCGCATTCGCCACACTTCGTGCGATGCTACGGATTCTGCTGGGCCTCCTACGCTTTGCTAATTGCTGCCACATGATAGATTTGCGCCTTATCTGACGTGATGAAATGCTTTGTATGGGCGTTCGCTGCGAAAATTCGATTACTTAAATTCGATCATTAGTTCCCTACTTCTCATATTTTATGATGAAGAAATGCGGATACCCGCTGAGCTTTGATGCACCTCATATCTTTGATTAAACATGCTTCCAGGTTGGCTACCGAACCGAGGCCCTGCCTGAGTGTACTTCTTTGGACCCGTTTCGTATTTCTTCGTCTACGGATGTGTCTTAGGGCTCCAATCCATTTTTCACCTACATATCAGCACTTTATCGGGTCAGTTACCGGTTCCAGTTGCCAGAACCGGGCCGCCCGCCGGACTGGCGGGCGGCCCGGCGCAATCGGCTTCACGCAGAAAGGGCTGAAGTACATGAATGAAGTATAAAAATGACTACGTTCACATTGACAAAAACGGGCTTTTTCAGTAGGGAGCAACATGCAAAATGACATGAATCGCATGACAGTCCTTTGCGTTTATGACAACCTTCCAGTTGACCAAGTTTGGTTCCAATGACCTGCCATGAAATTTACCGGCCTTGACCTTGGTGACCTGGCATGATATTGAAACAATATAGCATAACAATATACATCAAACAAGTCGCTAGTGTTGCTAAGAACATTCCCTTTTCCTGATATACGGGAAGCGCATCAGCGCCGATTTTTGTCGTCTGAAGCTACGAAATGTTGACTTTAACGGCCTCTAACACGAAAAAAATGTCGGCCGATTTTCGTTTTTCTTGTTTTAAGCGACGCGCCGAACATTTCTAAGCAGGCACACAAAAATTGTGTATATCGGTCTGTAAAATCGGGAGTTATCTACGAAAAATCGGAGGGGTGGGTGGATTTCGCCCCCCCCCCCCCTCTCCAGTGCGCGTGTTAACACTTCTGTCGCCTCCTGCGTGTTCCCTGTCTCGTGGAAAACTGCCTTTATTGCTCCACTTCACAATTCTGGGTTTCGCGATGTTGCCAGTAACTTTCGTCCAATCTCTATTTTGCCAGTCTTATCCAAGTTATGTGAAAAAGTAGTCTGTACACAAATATCCTCTTATCTTGTCACTAATCACATTCTTGCCTCCTCCCAGTATGCCAACAGGCCATGCCATTCGACGGAGGACGCCCTGGTCGACGCTGTCGAGTTGACGAAACGTCGTGTCGACACTGGTCACATCGCTTCGGTCATCTCCATCGACCTGAGCGAAGCATTCGACAGCGTTGACCATGGTATCCTCCTGCGTAAGCTGCAGCGGTGGCGTCGACCCGAGGTGGCTTCATAGCTACCTTACTGACCGGCGGCAGGTGGTGAGGGGAGGCCCTTTATCCCTTTCGCTATCCCATGGTGTCCCTCAGGGATCCCTGATCGACCCCTTGCTCTTTAGCATCTTCATGAATGACCTGCCAGCGTACCTTCCATACGGGCGTCTAGTATCATATGCCGACGACACCCAGCCAGCTAGACTCTGCACATCCTGATGACTTACTCGTTCTTAAAACCGGCAGGATAACTCCATCCATCCTTGTTATTCAGTCCTATTTCACATCCAACTCCTTGAAGATGAACCGCACTAAAACTACCCTACTCCTGTCTCCTTGTCGGCACGGCCCAATCCCTAAAAAAGCCATATCATACCAACTCAACATTGGCAGTCACGTCCTAGTCCCCTCGTCATTCGTGAAGATGCTTGGAGTCATCATTGACCGCACCCTATCATTGGAGGAGCACATATCCCACGTTGTCATTAAGCGCAACTCCATCTTGTTCTCTCTCCACAATATCCGTCACCACCTCACACCCGAAACACGCAAACTCCTGATTCAGTCTCACGGCTTTCCACACATCCTATACTGCCTCACCGTCTGGGGCGGGGCTGCCCAATGTCACCTCGGAAGAGTGCAGAAAGCGATCAATTTCGGGGCTAGGATCGCCGCAGGGGCTCGCCGTCGTGACCATATCTCGCTGACAGTGGCAACGCTGGGCTGGCGTAGTGTCCGTGACCTCGTCACCCACCGATATAACATCGCCGTGTTTAGAGCCCTGAATGATCCGCGAGCCCCTGAGGCGATCCGTTCTCTGTTCAGCCGGCGGTCGGATGTCTCCCGGCGCTCCACCCGTGCGACGGTGGCTGGGGTGCTGGAGCCACTGCCTTCCCGCCTCAGCATGTCACGTAGAGCCTTCTCCTTCCGGGCAGCCTCGGCCTGGAACCTACTGCCGCCGGCCACTTCCGCTTCTCGGACACGGGGCGAGTTCGTCGCGATGCTTAACAACGTCTTTTAAATTGACTGTATGTGTTTCGGTGTTTTCCCTGTATTCTGTTGTTTTGCTGCTTCCATTTTTGTTTGTGAAGTGTATCTGACTGTAATCTGACACAACCCAAATATTAATCCATTTTATGGAATCTGTTTGCTAACTCACAAATACAAATACAAATACGAATAGCGAGCCGATCTGCTTCTTCGTTACCTGTGATGTTGGCGTGGCCCAGTATCCAGGGGAAGAAAAAGTAGTTGTTTATGTTATGGGACACGATTTGTCGGATTCTCTCAAGGAATGGATGTGGACAGTCGCAGGTGTTGCTTATTGACTGAAGGACATATTTTGAATCTGAGCAAATTACTACGTGTCTAGCTTTACGCCTCATGAGAATGGAGATAGCGGCCAGAATGGCCAGTGCTTCAGCGGAGTAGATGGAGAAGTTATCCGGTAGACGTTTGGAAAGCCTAAGGCCTGCTCCAGTGATGCCGATGCCTACTTTGAACTCGTGTTTTGACGCATCTGTGAATACGAGTGGTTTGTGATTGTTGAGTTTGGCGAAGTTGTTAAAGGTGCCAATAATTTCAGCCGGTGTAATACCCGATTTCTTTTCCGAGAGCAAGTATTCGACCTTTGGTTGATGGAGGGTCCAGAATGGCCTAGTGGGCGGTCGAGCTGCGGTGGTTGGCATTGTCAGGTTAAGATCTGAGAGAGCTGTGGCCATTTGAATACTTTATGGTGGAAGTTTGCACCCAAATCGGCTCTTGCCAGGCTTAAAGCAGCACTGTGCCGAGTGATTTTTAATCAATTTGATTTTAATTTGGTGGCGGCAGAGCTGTTGTCTTCCTGAAGCGGAGTGGAGGCGATTCTCTGGCCAGGGCTGTTGTTTTATATACTTTTGAGGGGGGGGGGGGGGAGTGTCCCCTCAATGTTGGCTTCCCCTAATTATTGCAACTTTTAACATGGTACCCTATGGAGTATGCCCCCCCCCCAATTGCATCTGGGCTTGCCCATTACCTTCATGCATTTTTCCGCCCATTAAAAAATACATTAACACCCGTGACAGTGGGTGTGGACTCGTTCATAAAAGCAAGCCAAAGACATTGAAAAAGTGTCTGCTGTTATGGGAGTCATCAGTGAGGCAATTTCTGTGAGATTAAATAGTATTTGCTAGGTTCAGGATAGGGCACACGCACGCGCCACTCAGAGTTACCTGTTGATGAAGGAGTCGAAGCCGATCTGTGACCATCGTGGAATGCCGTTTACAGTTGGCCAGGCTCTGCTGTCATGTCCCCGCTCTGGAGTACAGCGGAGGAAATCGGAGACGGCATTTTAGATGATCCCGTGAGGTACATTACTTTACGATATCTCCGACATAAAGCGTGCTGTCGTCTGTCCGGCAGTGTAGCGTGACATGATCTTCTCGTATGTATACAAGCCTTAAGTGCGTCTCCGGCGTACGCAATTAAGAATCCCTCGAACTGTGAAAGATATCCTGGATATATTTAATGGAAGTGGGGAGGGGCACATTACTCGCTATTGGCGCTAAATGACCAAACATGATCGAACGCTCCAGAGCTGAAGTAACCAACCAAACCAGCTACCCGTGTTGGCGCCGACACTCTACCGCGGTATTCGCGCCCCGGCGGCCGGGCCTGGACTGGGCGGCGCAGCTGTCGCCGGGAGAGGCGGCCGTCCGCCCGCTCAGCGCAGCAGGCAGGGCGGGCGTGCCTCCGGCAGACATGTGGCGGCCAAATGCCACCGGCGGCCGACCCCCAGCCTGGCTATTGATTTTCTGTCGGCACCGGCGGCGCGGCCGGCGCGTGTTATGGGCGGCTGCTGCAGATCGTCGGCTGCGGCGCCCGATCTGACGTCTGATGAGACCTGACGACGCCAGCTGGCGTCGACGCCGACGCGCGGCCGGCCGGCGCCGGTGGCGCCGCGCGCGGCCGAAAATGAAGCTCGAGCGCCGACGGGCGCCGGGCAGCTGGTTCGGCCGCCGGCGGGCCCGACGAGAGAGGTGGGGAGGGGGGGGCGACACAGGGGTGATGATAGATCGCAAGCGGAGAATCAGGCGAAGCCAACAGCCGGATGGGAGTAACAGACGAGGCCAACAGCTGAACGAAAGTGTCGGCCCATAACGTTTCCCACGAGGGAAGACTATTGGTAACTGGATTCGCAGAGGTTTCGAGGTGCACCGATGGAAGGGCACCGCCCGGTGCTCATGGAAATGATTGCAGGTGGACGGGAATGAGGATAGTGGTGAAAATAGTGGCCTACGTGTACAGCCAGCAGGTACAGGGACTACGGGGAAGAGAGGCGTTCACGCGATCGACCTCCACGAAAATAGAGAGGGAAAGAGGGATAGAGCTACTTCGCTACGCGCTGTTCTGAGCTGACTGGACATTTTTCCCAGGATAGTCTCATTTAATGCCATCGAACGTCTATTTCGGCTGCTGACGACGACTAAGTACAAACAACCGCTGGAACACCCATGTCGTGAAGCGCCCGTGTCGTGCCGGGCCGACTGTTTCAAACGTCGCATGGATCGAATAGATTGACGCTGGGAAGGGCGACTACGTTTTACCAGCATACGGTGTGGGGTAATTTTCTGCACATCTCAGCGAGGGGGCCAACTGGACGCCCGAGCTTTCTTTCTAAGCACGACAGATGCCGAGACACCTATACAGATGCCTAGATACCTATACAGATACCGATACCTACAGAGATACCTATGCGGCAGACAGCATGGTGTAGCTACATCCTTGATCTTTTCGAGTTACTTGGAACAATTAATATTTTCCATTATATTAGTATAAAAATATACTAATATCAAAGTTAGGCGCAAACATTTTTTTACCTTAACACTACCGACCGACCGGCCGCCGCCTGGTCCATCGACTTTTCACCCCGTATTTGCTATATTTACTGATTTCGATGTTTGTATTGCATAGGGTGCGCTGATCAATTTTTAACAAAACCACAAAATTTATGTACAATATCGCCGCCTGTTTTTATGAGATATCGTCGAAAAACAGGCGGGTGCGCGGATTCCCGGCACCCCACCTCCTCCGGTCCGCGTGTTAACCCTCGCCAGGCCGAACGGCAAATCCACCTTCACAGGGCCGATGACGGGGGGGGGGGGCTCTTGAAAGCCTCCGACTAACTTCCGATCTGCGTAAGCTAGGATAGCATGCAAGACACCGTTAGAAAGTCTTGGCCATGGGGAGCCCGCAACATCACCACAATTGCATTTTGACCGATAATGAGGTCATCAGATATCGTATTACATCAATCTACGGACATCAACTTAAATCTCTGGAAATAATTTACGGAAGGTAGAGCATGTTTTTTCGGCAGTTTTTCAAGACTAAACATAGATGAATGTATTCATATTGATATGAAAGCAAAAAGGAGTCAATGCAAGGTCAGTTCGGATCAGAATCAACATTAGAACCAGCCTCCGAAGTATGCATGTTCGGGACACCGGGGAAATGTCATTGGCAAGCCAATATAGCCTGGGGCTTAGGTTAGGTCATTTCCTCATGTCCGACCATGCGGAGGTCCTTAATGGTCATGATAGGTCAACCCAATGGCATGACATTTATCTTTCAGAATGACCTCGAAAATAAGTATATATATATATCGGATTCTTCCAATGTAGCCATTCCAGACAAATGTGTGCATCCCTTTAATATTAGAAAATCCTAAGCTCAGGTCAGCTCACGCTGTATACTCAGGTCAAGTATGTGCAAGCCTGCATATTCCTGGTACATCACTTAAAGTCAAATCAGGTCAGATCACACAGGGTCAGGTCATTGGTTGCACTCATCAATTGATGGCCGTTGAGGGGCCACCGCAACGAAATGCATGCTCATCAAGGTCTCAGAAATTGTGGCAACTAATATTAACAAAAAAGAAACTGATCATTATTTTTGCTAGGAAACACTCTCCCCACGAAAAAAAAACATTTCGCCGTAATTTCGCATACCAAAACGTAGAAAAAAGCAGGTTCAATCTGAATAACTGATAGAGCAGGAGCTTAGCCAGGCGAGCGTTGTGGAACTCTTCACGCCACAATCCAGCATACTTCGTGATCTATGCGGCAAGGATACCGGTAGGATTTCCTGAGTAGCCCAAATGTCACAGGAGCCTGCTCGCGCCTGTCATAAATGTACAAAACAAAGTATTCACGGTGCGTTTATTACGCAGCTGGGACACCCATGTCATATAATGATACCACTACCACAGGAAAACACGATGAAAATAAGCTTAAGGTGTGTTCCTCTAGCTCCAAAAACCCTGCAGAACAATATTAACGCTCCCCTGTCTCACTCGGATAGCTTACCGTTTACAAGGCATTGCATGCCACTGAAAACGCTTCCCAAGACGCTGCCACCACACAACATCGGCATACACCACCAACACATCGCGTCACATCACATCACATCGCCAGCGGATCACGGCATCGGCATCGCCAGCGGATCACGGCATCGCCAGCGGATCACGGCATCGGCAAGATGCCGACGGTGCATCGTCCATGGCCTCGGCCCGCAGCGGGTGGTTGTTTTCCGAGACAGCGTCCACCGGGTGACCGCCGGTCGGTCCCAGGCACCGGTACTTGGGTTGCAGGGAGATGCTGCGCCAGCGCTTGGCCCAGCTCCGGGAGGAGGGTGGGGCAGAGCCCCCGGCTCGACGACGGCTGGACTGACCCAGGTCCTGGTACGTGGGTCGCAGGCCAACACCAGATCCAGCTCCGGTGGAGGGGGAGGGGGCGAGACTACCAATATCATATTCTGACGTAAGAACTACACGAGATGCTGGACAATTCGGTGGCGACGGTGGCAGATGGTGGCGCTGGGTGAACCCCGGCTTGGCTCCGTGACCGCAATCCACACCGCACCGGCCTCAAGCCTGGGTCAGTGGACTGTGGGAGACGCGCGGTCAATCAAGACCAAAATCCACCACAAGGCCTGGACAAAGAGGTCGGTCACCGAAGGCGGTGTCGAAACTCGTAGTGGAAAATGGTTTATGTCACCTTTCGCAAATGATTCGATATTCACCGGGCCATAGGCGGGACTTTGCACACGCTGCCTCACAAAACAGCTCCTCTCATGCACGAAACACGACCAGGAACACCTACGGGTGGAGAGAACATATCTGCGTGGGACCGAGTCAGCCCCAGGCCTGTGTCCGACAGTAGTTGAGCACCAGCTTGTCTTCTGTGCCGAAACACTCGAGCAGGTTCCCGATAGTTTGGTCCGGCGACGGTGAGAACGCCTGGCTCACGTGCACGAACTGGCGGCACGACAGACGATACGTCACGCACACGCCTCATTGACGTCGACAAACTGGCGGCGGGGCGGCGACGCCGAGTGGTGTTGAGCTTTGGGTAGCAAAGGCCCCGGGTTCAACACTCGCACCGCTCGGGACATTTCCCAATCCCGCAGCCCATCGGCGAAACAGTGTGGGCGGCACCGTTAGCCGTGAATGAGCGTGACGTGAGTCGTGAATCACCCAATAAACAAACAACAAACGACAAACTGGCAGCATCTGGCGGCACGACGGACAATGCGTCACGCACACAACTGGCTGATGTGGACAAACTGGCGGCACGACAGAACAATACGCCACGGGCCCAACATGCCGGAAAAGAAAAAACGGACTGCGTCAGGGAAATTCGCTAGGCACTGAAAACAAATTCACAACACGCAACGGGGCCCACAATCCACATCATCGACGTCACTACAATTTTAACATACGCTGCAATCGTAGTAGAAACGTTACATACAAGGCCTGGTAGTGACACATGTAGCAGATACCATAACTGTTGCTACATTTGAAATGAACCCTCTTTACAATGCGCACGGTGCCTGCCATACGCGCCTTATCACACTGTCCCATGTTCAGAATATAATGCAATAGGGCATTCAAGTGCCCTAAGGAATGTGGTGGGGTGACGCCCGGAGGATGTACCCTAAGGAATGTGGTGTGGTGATGCACGGAGGATGTGCCCTAAGGAATGTGGTGGGGTGACGCACAGAGGATGTACCCTAAGGAATGTGGTGGGGTGATGCACGGAGGATGTACCCTAAGGAATGTGGTGGGGTGATGCACAGAGGATGTACCCTAAGGTATATGGTGGGTGATGCACGGAGGATGTACCCTAAGGAATGTGGTGGGGTGATGCACATAAAATGTGCCCTAAGGAATGTGGAGGGGTGATGCACGGATGATTTTCCCTAAGGAATGTGGTGGGGCGACGCCTGGAGGATCTACCCTAAGGAATGTGGTGGGGTGACGCCCGGAGGATGTGCCCTAAGGAATGTGGTGGGGTGATGCATGGAGGATGTGCCCTAAGGAATGTGGTGGGGTGACGCCCGGAGGATGTGTCCTAAGGAATGTGGTGGGGTGACGCACGGAGGGTGATAGCTCACCAGAACACATACTAAGCACACATGAATACAGTAGTAAACTTACTGCAGGACTACTGTACTGTTAGTGCACAACCAAATTGTCCAGATTTTGGCACAAGATGGAATTCAGAAGAAAACAGTGCTTCTCTTGTCCCCATTCCATTACTGACAGTCCACTTCTCACCTCTTCTTCCTCACTCAGTCCTCTTCTATTGTCAAACTAATTAATACAGTAGGAGCATGTTCATTGTGCTTTTCACACTGTCATATATTGAATCAGCAGGGTCACATCCTGACAATGTGGTCAAATTATGATGATTCCCTTCTAATTTTCACGATGATTTGCTCTAACTCCCCTTTTGCATTAGTATCAGAAAAAAATTTCACTCTCGACACCCTAGTACAAAATGAATATTGGAACACTAGGAAACACTGCAAATGGCACACATAGGATGAGGAAACAATCTTTTCAGATAGGCCTTACTGACTGAGTGGGTAGTTATGTCTGCCTATGTGAGGGAAGGTGCGAGGGGCTGGAAGAATGGCACACAGGCAAGTAAACATAACAAATAAGAGACAAATGGCCTGCATTAGTTATAGTTAGTTAGTTACTTGGGTTATTGGTACATCAATTGCACTGATTATACAGCACCCAAAGCCCATGGCCAGCATTGACAGACAGATCCAGACAGGCAGACAGACATAGACATGCAGGTGGATGACACAGATGACATGTATGAGTGGGAGGACACAGAAGAGAATGTGATGCAGGTGAGACACAGACAACAGAGCGAACACTCACCAGCGAGTCAGTGGGCGGCAGTTTGATGCGGCGTCGAATGAACTGCACCACCCAGGTGACTGGCTTATCTGGCTCGACCATCCACCGCTTCTGTCTCATTATTGGCGCATCGCCTGTTGCCTTCAGCAGGATGATCACTGTCAGAGCAGCAAAGCTGTCAGTATTGCTGAGTGGAGCTCGATAGATACTGTGTGGTTGGGTGTTATAGTCAGAATACAGACAACAGGGTCATACAAGACATACATACATAAAAGATCAGTGCAACTATGAGCTACAAGGGCCCTTCTTGGTTGCACTCTGGACACTGAACCAGTTGCCCACAAAATCCGTCGATCAGCCCTCCTGGAATACCGAAAAGCAAGCCCTCTTTTCTTATAATGTGTGTCTATGCTGTTTTTAAAGATGTTCAGTGTGCTGCTACTGACAATGGTTTCTGGCAGCTGGTTCCAATGTTCTACTACCCTATTGGTGAAGAAAGACTGTCTTAACCTTGTCCTGCTGTGATTAACTTTAATTTTGAATTGATGACCTCTAATTGCATCATTTCTGTTAAATTCAAACATTTCCCAGAGATATCCCTGTTCCTGGCCATGAACAAGTTTAAAGACCTTGATGATATCTCCTCTCAGCCTTCTATATCTAAGTAAAAACATATTTTCAAATTCTTCAATCTTTCCTCATATGCCAGGTTGCTTATACCATTAACCATTTGTGTTGCCCTCTTTTGTACTCTCTCTAAAAGCCAACAATCCTTTTCATAACTAGGGGACCAAGCTTGGACACAGTATTCCAAATGTGGCCTGACATATGCACAGTAAAGCTTCCTGATGACTTCCTCACTTTTGTATGATCCTTCTCTCCTGGTGGGAAGTCCTTCCCCTGCTGAGTCACAGATAGTACTTGGCCACCCATCAAATATGGAGCTTTCATATGCTGCCTACCTACATGCACGATTTTGCACTTACCAAAATAAAATTTCATTTCCCATTTTTCGGACCACTTCACAAACTCGTCTACATCTTTATGCAGCAAGACCTGCTCATTGTGTCCTGTTATTGCCCTAAAGACCTTCAAATCATCTGCAAATTTCAAAACCTTACTTCTTAGGCCACCTTCAACGTTATTTACAAATATAATGATCAATAGTGGCCCCAGTACTGAACCCTGGGGGACTCCACTAAGAACATTTTGCCATGCTGACTTTGTACCATTTAGCATCACTCTGCTGTCTATCTGAAAGCCACAACTCTATCTATTTTAGGATGCTACCTGCAATACCATGGCCCTGAAGCTGCATCATTAACCGTTTATGGGGTACCTTGTAAAAGGCCTTACTAAAGTCAAGATATGATACATCAACCTGATTTCCCTGATCAAATTGTTCTGTAGCAAAATTAAAAAAGTCCAAGAGATTTGTGAGACACGATCGCTCTTTTCTAAACCCATGTTCAGTATCTTGAATCAATCTGTTTCCTTCCTGAAAACTAACTATTCTATCCTTGATAATTGATTCGAGTACCTTGCAGACTGGGGATGTGAGGCTTACCGGCCTATAATTTTCAACTTTCCCTCTTTCTCCTTTCTTGATAATAGGAACTACATTTGCACTTTCCCAATCTGTTGGAATTTCATTTTGTGACACTGATCTACAAAAAATTATACTAAGTGGAATTGCCAGTTCCTTTTCAGCTTCCCGCAATACCTTAGCATACACTCCATCAGGTCCTGCTGCCTTGTTTGGCTTTATTTTCCTGATATAATTGAAAACAACATCACTATCAATTAAATCAACATCGTTTATCTGATCACCTGTCACTGAACTGTGGTGTACGGTTGGCAGATTAGTCACATCTTCCAATGTAAACACCGATTGACTGCTTGCTGCTCCTGCTTGCTCAGCTCCTCAACCATCTCACCATCCTCACTCAATATAGTCACATTTACTTCCAGTGGATACATTTTGCTTGAAACTTTACTTAGCTTGTAGAAACCAAAGAACTTTTTACTGTCCCCACTACAGTTCCTGGCCAAATCCAATTCTTTTGCACGCTTTGCTGCTCTGGTTTTCTGCTTCACAGCGTCTCTAGCTTTTTGATACGACCTTAGATTTACGATATTTGAAGCTTCCTTAAATACTCTAAATGCATCTTTCTTAGCCTTAATTGCTTTTATCAAATCTGGCATAAGCCATGCTGGCTTTCCTACCCTTCTTTTGTACCTTTGCTTTTGGGGGACATGTCTAATCTGAATTTCCCTGAAGTATGATTTGAACTTTTCCAACATTTCACAGGCATTTAAATTGGAGAATTCTTCTTCCCATTCTATGGCACTTGAAGCCGCTCTCATGCAGTCAAAGTCTGCCCTGTTAAAATTTGGAACCCTTGCCAAATTATCCTTGATTGTGCCCTCTACTTGTGCCTTGAATCTCAGTATGTTATGGTCACTTCTACCCAGAATTTCTCCTACAGTCAAGTCTTGAACTAAATCACTTAAATCTGAGAAGACAAGGTCCAAGAACGAGCCTTGCCTAGTTGGTTCCGTTACAAACGGCGTAAGAACAGGTCCTCTTCAAGGCATTTCCTAAACAGTTTACATGATGGGGAGCCAACACCAACATTTCCATATCCTTTTAGATTAAAGTCACCAAGAATAATAAGGCACTTCCTCCGAAAGTTTCTACTGATTTCGTCGCAAATCACCTTATCGAGCTCCAGTTGCTGAGAATGTGGGAAGGTTCCTGATCGGTACAAAGCTCCTATCCTCAGTTTATTGCTGTTGCCTTTTCCCACAGCAACATCAAGCCAAATGGACTCTACAGACACATTTTGTACCCCATCTGCTACTTTTTGAGAACTGAATAAGCTATTCACATGGAGCATTACACCCCCCCCTTTCACTGCTGGACCTCTATTGCATGAAAACATATTGTATCCCTGGATCTCATAGTCCTGCAAGTTATCCACAAAACACCCCTCACTGACCCATGCCTCAGTAATGCGAACAAAATCTGGTTCCTCCTCAGCAACATAACACTTGAACTCATCAAATTTGGATCGAATACTCTGAGCATTAAGCATCATACACTTAACAAATGTTCCATAACCATCTTTGGTTTTTTAATGTTGAGTAGCTCTTTCATCTCTGGATGAGCTACCACTCCACCCTCTTGAACTACTGCTATCCATATTTGCTGACTGTGAGGTTCTATTGCCTAGGCTGTTACTATTGGCATATCCCTGAGATGGCAATGCCACTTCTTCTCCTCTGACAGAGGTCCCATGAGCCATAAAACCTGGACCACTTGTCAACAAAGGTCAAACCTAACTCATTGCAGAGCCTACCTACCCTGGCATTGGTTGCCAGTGCTCTAGAGCTCCACTCAGGGGAGACTCCAGCCCTAGGCGAATAGCAGTCACGAAGACTCTGCTATTGCTTTGCTTCAGGGTGGCCAGAAGGCCCTGTAGTCCAGCAGCAGCTCCTCATTCCTAGCAGGACCTATGTTATTTACTCCTACCTGCACTACAACCGCACTAACCTGGTTCTCACTGGTGGACTGTGCCACCACTGGCACCAGGTCTTTGACCATGGCACCAGGCCTGGTGATACACATCCTGCCTCTCCGACCTTTACAGAGCACCCTATCTAAATGCTGCACACGAGAGTCGCCTACCACCAGCACTGTCTCCTTGCTACTATCCTGGGGGCAGTCCTCCAGGATGGGGTCAGTTCAATGGTTCACGTACATTCAGCAACACTAGCATTACATGCAGTAGGGACATCAGCATGATCTGACTCAGACTTGCATTTCTATTTTAGAATCCTGAATTTGGAGAACACATTTTTCTTACAATGGCTGTCAGATTTTGAGAGGATATTGTTTCTTCTTTGTCCGACATTAGACACTCCATTCATACTTTTGGACTTGGGGCACCTGCAAATTGATTATAATTTGAGAAGAAGAAAAAAATTTCATTGGGAATACAACTAGAACAAAAGAATTACAAGATTCCCAACAAAATAATTCCACAACCAGTGCATTATTACTGGAATGGAAGTCTTGGGTTGATGCCTTACAAAGATCATTTTCTTTTTGTCAAATAACATTTTGTAAAGAGAAGAGCATTTTTAAACAACAATTAAGCACTGTACCAGTTCATTCTAAAATATCACCATCATTATCCTTCAGTGAGGACAATGAACAGGTAACTTTCTGGAGGAGAACAAGCTCTGGATGATACAACTCCAAGAGTATTTTTCCAGCCATGTTCTGAATACATTCATCAGAGTTTATGTTATTGTCTAAGCAGTCCGTGTTATAGTCAATGAAAACAGCAGTACAGTATTATGAAATGAAAACTGACAATACTCAGGCATAACCACTGGGTTGGGGCTGGGACAAATTATCTTATGTTTGAGAACATCGAAAATTAACACAATGGGTATTGAAGGGAAAGAACCCACTTAAAATGAGTGCACTCTCCTCAGTATTTAAGGTGCAATTATATCCTATTACATAGATATACCATTATATAAGCCAACAGCATAATAGACAATCATTTCACTGTTGCAAGCAGCAATTCAACATGGCTTCTGCCACAGCATTGCCTGTACAACCATGCCTAATCAGGGTGCTTACTGATATGGTGTCATAATAGCTGTGCAGTGCAAGGAAGATCTTACTATAAAATACTTTTGCTAAAATAGTACACTTGATAACTCTAAAACACACAACTTCCACCCTGATACAGGACAAGCCTTGGTGCCCATGAGTGGCATAGTATTCACAACTGACACAGATAATGCACATAAACACTCATGTATGATTGGTCAGAATTACCTTTGCCCTTGGCTTCAGCATCAGACTGAGCATCTGCCACTTCCTGTGCTTTACTTGTTGATGCTGGCAGATGTGATGGGCTGTGCAGAACTGGCTCAGCTACCTCTGAGTCATCAGCCATATCTAATATTTATCTGTCTGAAACTCGATTCTGCCTGAGCAATGTTAACAGTAGCCAGCTGAAATCAATGCCATGGTAGAAGTGAAATGTGAGATATTGCTGCTTGAGTGCATAGAGGCATGACACCACAGCAGCTCTTGTGATCCACTGCTGCCATGGTAGTGACCATCAGTAATCTTCAAGTATTATGCCTAACACTTTCTTTATATCAACACTGTATCTAAGTTGCCATCAGCTGACTGCCAGTCAGCCATTGGTGACATCACTCAAACATACTGAGAAAAACCTCTAGCTGGGTACACTGAATGAACCCAGGGGCATTACATCAGGCTACATTAGGTTAGGTTAAGTTAGATTAGGTTTGGTTAGGTTAGGCTAGGTTATCCTGCTGATGCCCCTGACTGAGCACCACATCAGCCCCTTCAAAATACACTGGCCAATAACGAGTCTACAGTATACTTATGGTCTGTACTACCCACCATAGTGACAGTATGCACAGTCTGTACTACCATATGTAACAACCATACATACGCATGGTCTCAGAACAATTTGGGACCCCTGGAAATGCTGGCTGGGATGGAGTGGAGGCTGATTGTGATCTCATTTGATGGTGAAGACATTGACCTAGGGTCATGAAATGTATACTGCAGCAAGTTCACTACAGCCATAATTCCTCCAAATTGTGTGCTTCTAGTTTCAGTAGTTTCAGCATAGATCTTAGGGGGCTGGAAACCACCATCCTGGTGGCTGTTATGTGAGAGGCATGTTGACTGGGATCTTCTGCACTCCATATGGTAGTGTTGCTTGCACTCAAGATGTAATGAAATGCAGTGTATACCTACAGAATCAGGCTGTTGAAATAAACAACTGGATATGGATGCAATGTATTCATTACATCACAAACCCTTGCTGTGAGGTAGGTGCATGACTCACTTTGATTCAAGGATACCAAAAGTTGAATGCTGGTAGAAAGTGAGAGGTTTTACTGTAGGGCAGCATGAAGCTATCACAGAACCAGCTCAGTTGCTCCAGTTCATCAATATCCCTGTCAAATTACTCTGGGACAGGGGCAGATATGAGGGGTGCTGGGGGTATGTGTCCCCAGTGTCCCCTCAGGTTATAGGCCAGAGTTGTACCTTGAAAGAAGTCTGCCCTTCAGCACACTTGAATTCCCCCTAAAATTTGTCAACCAGAAGCACCCCTCCAGAGAGAAAGAGTATTCCCTCTTTACTTTCATAGACAAATATTAGTACATCAAGCAACTTATATGATGGTGTAAAATAATATAAAGTGCAACATTAGTGAAGAGCCCTGACCATTAACAACTGTGTGGTTGGGTTAAAAATGAAGTCATGCCAGGATTCTAACCAATCTCTAACAAAGTAGGGTATGCTCATTATGCATCACCTTCAAAATATCCCTGGTGACTCCCCTGGGTTCATCCAGTGCTCCCAGTTGGAGGTTTTTCTCTGTACTTTTAGTGATGTTACCAACAGCTAACTGGCAGTCAGCTCAGCTGGCAGTGACTTAGATACCTTTTTAACATAAAGAAAGTGTGAGGGGTAATACTTTGACTTGAAGATTACCATGACCAGCACCATGATCATAGCAACAGGTATTTGTTTTTCTGGTTGTCATGTGAACATTGGATAACAATGTAAACTAATTCACCATGTGGAAATTCACAGTTAATGTAAATATATTATGTGATCCATGTCTTACACATCCATCATTTGGTATATGTTTCAATCTAGGTAAAATTGGATTTAAAAAATAAAATACAGGGTATTTTAACGTAAAATGACGATGTGACCACTCATTTTCTCTGCAAATGATTACTTTTCAGTTGGCAAACAAATACATGATCATAATCTTCACTCTGCAAATATAGCACATGGCATATAATTATCCATGCCTGGTGTGTCACAGACGTGATAAAGGAGAAATTCAACACATCATGCACTCAAGTTAATACTCTGACATAAAAAACCTTATGTTTCTGCCTTAATTTGAAATTTATTTCCAAGAATGAATACTCACAACCTGAAGCATACACAACCATCAACCAAGGCTGGGAGTTTCTTGCAATGCTGTATTATATTTTTCATATATTTGATAACGTCATGGCCAAAACAATTGTTTCGGACGATTCTGGTTTTCCGGTTAGGCTAGGTTAGGTTAGGTTAGATTATATTATGATATAATATATTTTATATATTATGCTACATTATCTTAGTCTAGGTCAGGTTAGGTTATTTTTGTTCTATTATTTATCTATTCATATGTAATTTTTCAACTCTTGTTGACCATAAGCAGAACATGGCAGTGTTCTCCAGTATATGCAGTAACAATATGCAGTGTAAGAATGGCCGATAGCATATAATAATATAAAATATTTCTTCTTTGTCACGTCTGTGACACACCAGGTACGGATAATTATACGCGATGTGCTATATTTGCAGTGAAGATTATGATAGTGTATTTGTTATTTTGGGTTTAAGGGCGCTTTGACCAAAGCATAGTGTATTTGTTTGCCAACTGAAAAGTAAGCAGTTGCAAAGAAAATGAGTGATCATATCGTCATTTTGGTAATCTTTACCTTTTGGCCGACACATATTGCCAAGGTTAGTGATTTGGAAAGAGGTGTCGCATATATTTCATGACGTCATGGGCGAAAAATTTGCTTCAGAGGATTCTGGTTTTCCGGTTAGGTTAGGTTAGGTTAGGTTAGATTACATTATGCTATCATACATTTTGTATATTATGCTACATTATCTTAGTCTAGGTTAGGTGGTAATCTTTACCGACACCCGACTCCTGTAACGTCACTTGCCTGACTTCTGTGACGTCACTGTTCCCCACTATACACCTCTTTACAAATCACTAACCTTGGCAGTATGTGTCGGCCGAAAGGTAAAGATTACCGTCATTTTTATGTCAAAATACCCTGTATTCCCCCAAAATACAAAATATCCTATTTTACCTTCATCGATATACCTACTTACCCATCATTTTTCAGACATAATGCAACACTCAGTAGTCCATACAAAATAGTCAAAGTACTCTTTGAATAACATGGTGGTTAAATATTATTATAATCTGGTGCCCAATCTGACATGGGAAATATCATGTCACAGTATTCGAAGGCAATCAGTAAATTTACCAGGCCGAATCAAATCAAACTAAGGGAACTTGAAGAGCCATCTCGATACTTTTAATAATGCATACAATGACAAGGAGTAGATACCCAGATACCAAAATATAGTTTATATTAAGGCGGTTAACGTAAGCCAGTCTAGGAAAGACAATCTTCCCTATAACAATGACATAATCTACAGAAAAAGCCGATGAAACACACCCACCTAAAGAGAGGAGCTTGTGTTGAACATCACCTTTTCGACTGTCGCAAATGCGCAGTAACTGCCGGATGTGGCCGAAAGTTCCGGGTAAGTAAAGAATATCCAAATACATTTATGTACATAAACGAGAATGTCCAACAGCTAAGAACACTGGGGCATTGACCTATGTATATTAGCAGATACAAACCTCGGCGTATATAATGTGGTTAAGCCATGTGCACATTGTTTAACATAATTTCCTGGACACATGATCTGACACTGGCGACACTTATCATGTGGTATTGGACATCCAAGACGTCCAGCAGTAAAGCTTTCCCAATCCGGTCAAGTGTTGCTCCAGCTCTGGTGTAGGTGCAATCAGTAGCGCAACCAGGGGGGGCAAGGGGCCATGCCCCCCCGAATTTTTTTGGGGCCCGCTCCGAGCCAGGGGCCCGCGAAGCGGGCCCCTGGCTCGGAGTGGGCCACCCTACTCAGAGCCCTGGCTAGGGGCCCGCGAAGCGGATCTGTGGCTCGAATCAGGGGCCCTTTGAACCAACTGAAAATCTGGGGGCCCGTTTTAACCAGGGCCCGCCTCGAACCGGGGCCCATTTTGATTCAGGGGCCCGCATTGAACCAATATGCATGTATACATTGCATGTATACATATATCATATTATTTATCTAGGAGGAAGGGGCACGTAAAGGAAAAGTGCTTTTATTTCTGCGAAGTTTTACAAACATAGGGGCCCGCTCAAAAGTAAGTGCATGTTTTCCGCAGACTTTTAAAAACATGAGGGGGGCCCGCTTGCGAGGGGGCCCGCTCTCCAACCGTGCCCCCCCCCGAACTGAAATCCTGGTTGCGCCACTGGGTGCAATCACCTGGAAAATGCAATAGCAAGTGACTGCTGTCATTGGCTACTCGCAAGCGTATTGCTTTTAGCTGGAACAGATATCAAATTCCATGCAAAATGTCGCAATTTTGCGTGGACAGATTAAAAATTCATTGCTCGACGTCAATATTGTAATTTATTCCGAACGACAACGGAACAATGACCTGAAGGCGGGCATGACGGTCAGCGAACCTTGCCTTGCATCACACGTCAACTCATGCTACATCTCCCACACAGTTTTACATCGAGCGATAGGCACACCACACTTGATACCGTGAATCCAACACGTAATTCTGGGAGCACCCCAATGTCGCCTCACACCTCACAGAAGAAAAAAGAAGTTCGTGATACCCACCGTCCATGCCAATCAGAAATCAAAGTAATCACGAGAATCGTAGTCAAAGATGGGTATCTGCACACCGGAGAGTGGAATATCAAATTTGATGAGCGGGAACGCGAAGGCGACGTTCCCCATGAAAGCCAGCGACTGGCGTTCCGCATAGCTCCGGGCGGTGGCCTGCCCGTAACTGGTCACGCCATCTATATCGCCTGAGTCTCGACTGTGGCGCCGCCTAGCGGGCGACGGGAAGTCGGCTCCATCCGCGGCTGCGAAACGGAGCACCATGTCAGCGTATTCCTCTATTTCCACAGCGTCAGCGACGGGGTTCGACACAGCATGGGTGGAAAATGCGCTTCTGCCGGTCTTCAGCTGGATTACGACATTTTTCAGCTGCAGTATTGACTTGCTGGACATTTACATTTCTTTGGCCACCTTGGAACTACAAATTTCATGAATGTTGGGAACAACCGAGTTGCAATTTTCAGCAACTACTTTTATGTTACTGTTCCTCCTACGCGATATTGATTCATGTTCAATTGCCGCACGCATGACCTTGGTGAAGCTTAAGAATTTCGGCAGTGCGTCGAAAAGAAGGCCAACATTTGTGCTTGTATGTATATCATGCAGCAACGGCTCTTGCGAGCGCCGAGTCTAATGACAGCGTTTGCTGGCTGCAGAAGATTATGTAAATTTACACGGATGCTAGGCTTCAGCTCAAAATGGAACCAATGCTAATCCTATTTCCACGCGGATGTTGGAGCCCGCTTTCCGTGCAAACATGGATCCCGCCCCTAGCAATTATTGGAACCTATGCTCCGGTGATCTTGCGTAGCAGACCAAGCGAATCGCCCCCCCCCTCAAATGTGCCCATGAACGGCTTCATAATGAAACTAAAATAATAAGACACGCAGACTTAGGAACCAGAAATAGGGAGAGACTTTAGACTTCAATGCTCGGGAATTATCGGTCTCATATCGTTCCGCGACAAGCGCGGACATTTGACTGCTAGCTCCGCGGTACTGCCGGCGGGGAGAACTAGACGACATGCTGCAAATACCTGGCAAAACATGAAATCTTCAGCTTATTTCGAAACAAGCATCCAGTGCTTGAACAGTAGATGCCACTGCCTCATACATCCGGTTGGCTTCATAGCGATTTCCGACATTTCTGGCTCGGCAAATAACCGTTGAAGCTGAAGACACTTGCTTCTTCGAACTAACATTGAAGACATCCCACCACCTCCCTGGTTGGTCATTGGTTTTACGACACGTCGACCGTTGAGTCATATAGCGTCGCCAATCTCTCACGCCGATTGGTTGCGGGCGAAGAGTAGCGACAGGTGAGATTCGAACCCACAATCTTTCGATTGTGAGACGAGCATCTTACCCCTAGACCACTCGTCCCCGCCACCAGCTCCCTACCTCCACGGCTACACATTGTCTTGTTTGTAAAAATCCATGCTGTATGGAGATAGACAACCTTGACACCTGTTTTTTGTACTTTACCATCCTTTTCCTAAATTTTGTCTCTATACTTTGGGTTTGTTTGCAACACTCGGCGACAATTTACGTTCAACCTGACGAGTTTTTGCCACAGTGATCACTGCAGACAGGCATGGATAGAAAATCCGTACAACAGATAAATAGCACAACGTGTTTCCCATCTGCTGATATACATTTCACCACCCTTGATATCAGTTTAGCGAGGCGTATTACGTTTATTTGCACAGTCCGCATTCGCACGGTGTTTGCCGAGTGACGTCGTCGGTCTCGACAATCTACCCCACGCAAATCGTCGGTCAGCGACCCCATCGCGTGCGCACTCACGCGAGTCCGCGCGTCCGGCGTTCATCAGGTGACCGACGAGCGTCCAGAGGTCGTCGAGGTCGGCGTCCGGGTCGGCCGGCGCGCGCCCGCCGTACAGGTACTGGAACAGCTGCGAGCCGTTGCGAGCGGGCTGCGGCAGCTCGGCTGAGGCCGCCGGCTGCCAGCCGACCACCGCAGTCGCCGTCGCCTGAAACGCGAACAGTGGACGGGCTGTGGACGTGGTCCACGGCCGCACGGGGGCGCGGCGTCGACCGGCCGCTGATTGGGCTGAGCATTGACCCGACGTTGACCTGCTGCGGTCATAGCGTGTGCGGTCGGAGGTCGCCCGAGCTGCAGCGAGCTGGCGCTGCTGGTGATTGTACGCCGGCGAAGAGAGATCTTAAGCACTCACTTGTGGGTAGACACCGATCAACGACGACAATTACTTAATGCGGAGAAAATGCTCTCATACCAATTACGGACCGGAGTCAGCAGACGCGTCAGTAGTCAGTAGACTTAAGTAGACGCAGCTGGTATTTGCAAGCTGCTCGATCCGTTGTCTCAGTCACGAAAGTGAAATGCAAGCGCACGCGCGTGATAGTCTCACTAGACTCACCATCGCCAGGAGGAGGCAGCAGAGCTTGTGGTGGGTGTCCATGCTGGTTCGGCCGTTGGGATTCGACTGGAGTTGGTCGGCTGCCGCGCCGCTGCGACGTCCCTCTGTTTTCAACCGTTCTAACCTGGGATTTGCCGGCTTCCCTGTTTCGAAGACGATAGCTCCATCTGAGCCCTGCAAGAGCGGATACAAGGGGCAGGCATTGAGGGCATGTCCCCTCCCCACCAATGGAAGGTGGCACCCCTCCGGCCGGGAAAAGGCGCCACGCTGGGAAGTCTCGAGTGCACCCTCTCGAATTTTTCAGCTAGAGGCGCCCCTCCGGAAAAGCTCCAATGCACTCCGCTCGAATTTTCAGCCAGAGGCGCTCTCGGGAGACAAGGGAGCTCCCCCATGTACATTCGAAGTGGCGGCCCTCCGGTCATGCGGCCCATGACAGCTGCTGGATCCGCCCATGGAGCCCTGTTGGATCGGCTGGAGATAGCGATAACCGATCCCTCCAGAGACGAATGGTGTGCCAGCCCCTTGTGTCCGGAAATGCACGGGTGAGTGCCTCGGAGGGGTAACCGTGCAGCCGTGTTTCTCTCCTCCCACACGCGGCTCCAGCGGCTTCCTGCGGTATAATTCGCGTCAATGTTTTCAGTGTTGGGCTCGTCTTTGCTAGCGAACTCTTGCATAAGGTGCAGGGTGCGAGGTGCACAAGCCGATTTGATAGCGTCACTAAAGTGGACTTGCGACGCACCTGGGCGGTATTTTCACAATATTTTGCTGGCGCTGTACGGGACACGCATTTGGTGGGAAGCCAAGCACCGACACAGGCTCTTCTCTGGAGCTGAACGAGCTCCGCTTGTTGCAATCATCGCTCCATTGTAGCGCATATCCCCCGTCCGCGGGCAAATCTTCGCCATGGCTATGGATCGAATGCGTTGCTGCTGACTCCTATATGAGCAGAGCAGTCAGGGGTCGGTGCAGTTGTGCGCAAACATCACATACCGATGGGGATAGAGAGAGAGAGAGGCGCGTAAGTCGTGACGATTAGTTTTTACCAAACCATCTGACAATAATCAGTTGTTTTTATGCGATTCTGTGATTTGCGATTTTGTTGTACGATTTTGCACTAACAGCAGCTGTAACTTCAATTCGCCAATGTGGGTGTAGCTACATACCACATCCTTTGCACACAACGACGAAACCGATATTTCGATGGGGTGTAGTGGGAGGGGGAGGGGTAAGAAATACACGCGTCCTAACCACCGCCGTTACCATGAAGCAAAGAGAGCTCTCACCCATCGAACGCGATTCACGATTCACGATTCGCGATTCAAGATGAGTCCAACGACTTCGACTCTTGTAGATAAACTATGATTGGTGTAACTTAAGCGTATTTCCTGTGTGACTTAGTGATCGCGCATAAAGTGCGTAATGAAACACCCAATAAACACACAACTGTGTGGCTTAGTTAACAATTAGCGTTTTTTTTTATTGGGTGGTTCGCGACGCACTTTATGCAATCTGCTAATCGGCGCCGCCCACACTGTTTCGCAAGCAATCTGCACTTATTCCTGGTGATGTCATGCGAAATGACGGACATCGACATGAAGGATATAAACTATGCTCTCTCTAGGCCAGATATATTTACTCATGAGCTTTAGCACCATTTTCAATCAACACGAATGCGAACACAAAAAGATCATAAGAAGAATCGAACGAAGCAAACACAAAGAAACTAATCAACGGTAAATCCGCAGTGACCTTTAACCAGCAATGCTCATGAGCAATCTGCTTTCGAACTACATTAATTAAGATATATATATATATATATATATATATATATATATATTATTTATATATAATATATAATATATATATATATATATATATATATATATATATATATATATATATATATATATATATTTAAATATATTTATATATAATATTTAATAATAAAAAATATATATATATATATATTATATGTTATATATACATATATATATATATATATATATATATATATATATATATATATATATATATATATATATATATGTATATATATATATATAATCACCTACAGCACCACAAAACATTCAACCGGTTGCGAAACATTGCCGCGACAAATAACGTTCTACTTGTTGAAGAACACTACCACTTCCATTTTCATCCTCAGACAACAATGACCCCTCCCACTCCCAATGGTTCATCACTTCGCCATAACTCATGCAGTGGGAGTCGTGTCGGCTGCTTGGTTTGTATGTTGATGATAGGTGCGGTGTGCCTAATGTACAGTGTGCCTAATGTACAGTGTTTGTGATGCTGTGAGTCTTCTGCGGTCGTTGTATTGTGCGGGTATAGTGGTGTTGGATGTTAGGATGTCTCGCGTAATAACGGTGTTGTGCTGGTCCTGAAAGCGTCGCTTGGAGCCCCTCCCACAAATGCATCGTCAAACGCCTGCTCGGCGAAGTTGTCGTCAGACCGATGTTGTACACCTCATACGCCGAATATGCTGTCGTACTTAACAAAAAAAATAAATATATATATAGATATATAGATAGATAGATACAATACATAGTGTGGCAACGTCAGCTTTCGGCCGTCGTCACGAGGTGGCGCTGCAGGCGCCGGTAGTCGCTTTCACTTCACCTGAACGGTCGCGATGAAAAGCGATAGTTCGCGCTGGGACGGCGCCACTGGCGGATCCAGTCGACTTTCATCGGTGGGGGTGGGGGCAAACACGGTAGATAACGGCGGTTTTTGGCAAACTTCGAAAAGCTGCCAAATATTTTCGGGTGTGTTCGTAAAAAGCCGTTGAGCCCGGCTGTGGGACCTGACCGTATTTTCCCCCAGCTATACCCATCAGCGGGCGGCACGACCATCTCCGACCGGCAGGCGACGGCTTCGACAAGCTGAGTACGCAACAGGCTGCCGCTGCGGTGACGCCACGCTCGAAAACATGGCCGGCACACCGGTCTCGCCGCATCTGGACGCGCAGATCGTGCAGGTCGTGCAGCAGCCGGCGCAACCAGCTGCGGCCGGCGGTCCGGGCATCGCACTTCTCAACACCCGACTCAGGATTGTCCTCCCTGACGCAAGTCGATCGGGTCGACGTGTCTCTCGGAGTCGTCGTACCAGGGACGGCGTCATCGTGCCTTTCGTTATGGGTTGTGCCGCCAGACACGGCCACGCTATCCCTTACGAGTTATGCCATCCGTTACCGGCGATGCCATCCATTACGAGCTGTGCCATTCGTTACGGGCCATGTCATACATTGCCGGCGATTCCATCCATTACGGGCGATGCCATCCATTACCTGCTGTGCCATCCGTTACGAGCAATGTCACTTACGGGCGACGTCATCTCCTACGGGCGATGCCATCCGTTGCAGACTATGCCATCCGTTACGGGGTATGCCATGTGCGTCGTGTTGTGACTATGCATATCGCACCGTGATCCCCTTTGACCAGGAATCCCGTAGACTTGCACACCCGGACCCCAAGGCTTTAGGGCGCATTAAGGCTTTAAGATCCGAAGGCGGCCACTTGTCCCTTGTTCTCGCGCCGTGGCGGCCCCTGCTCGGCGGCCTCACCTGCAGCCACGACACCGTCGACTTGTTCCAGAACCACGCCCGCCCGGTGGCCGGGTGGGTACCTGTGGAAGCCGCTGGTCATCTCGGACGTCAGACCGGGCCGCTCCGGAGACGGACCTCGTCCGCCATCGCCCCCCCCTCCCCCTCCCCCATTGCCGAAGGCACCGCGGCGCGGGGCGCGGACCGTCACGGACGCTCGGCACAGTGACGTCACGCTCGGCCACACCGTGCGTCACCACCGGCCACCGAGCTTCATCACCGGCTGTCACGTGTCGGACCAGGTGGCGACAGCCTGGTCAGCGCTGTGGCAGTGCTGTGGCGGTGGTGCGGCTGTCCCGGCCGTCCGCCTGATCTCGCGCCGTCTCACAGCCGGCAGCCGGCCGAGGCTTCTCGCTCACACACTCACGGCCGGAGACCTGTCCGAGCTCACAACCGTGACCCGCCCGCTCGGGGCTCCTCACTCGCTCGCTCAGGCCGGGGACTGTGTCCGAGCCCACAGCCTTGACTTTTCCGATGCTCCTCACTCACCTACTCACAGCCGTGGCCCGCCCGGAGTTCCTCACTCACCCACTCACAGCCAGAGACATTGGTACTCACAACCGTGACCCGCCCGCTCGGGGCTCCTCACTCGCTCACTCAGGCCGGGGACTGTGTCCGAGCCCACAGCCTTGAATTGTCCGATGCTCCTCACTCACCCACTCACAGCCAGAGACACTGGTACTCACAACCGTGACCTGCCCGGAGTTCCTCACTCACCCACTCACAGCCAGAGACATTGGTACTCACAACCGTGACCCGCCCTGAGTTCCTCACTCACCCACTCACAGCCAGAAGCTGATCCGAGCCACCGTTTCCGCGACGTACATTAAATGTCAATGCCTGACCGGCCGCCAGACATTCGAAAATTGGACTGTCTTCGAATCTCATCCGGTGGTCGTGTCGAATCTCACGAGATCACATTGTCTCGCTGGGTGATCTCACCGAAGCAGAGAAGCTGGCGCGGTGCATTGATATGAGATGCCACCAGGGGTGTTGTTCGATATATTTTGGAGGGGGCAAGTTCCCACAAAATGTTGGCTTTGCCCCTTCCCGAAAAACTTCAACTTTAGCATGGGACCCAAATGGAGTGTGCCCCAATCCATTTGGGCTTCCTGATTGCCTTTACGTATTCCACCAAAATTTGTTTTTTTGAAGTCAACACCAGTGGATGCCACCTCAGAAGCCGCGCGTGGTCGGTGCCTACGCGCGTGGGATAGAGCGCTGGCTAGGCTGTCACCGCATACACTTGCCAGTCAGTATGCACCGGAAATCCACCACAACTTTGGTGCTGGAAGCACGAAATTGCCGTACGTTCCACGCGGATTGCATCTCTTATTAGAAAGGAACCCATGTCATACAATCTGTGCGCACGAGTGCATGCACAAAGAAGTGTTCAAAGCGAAGGCATTCCCGAGGTATACAGGTAGTGCTGTCGGCAGTAGCACCGGCAAATACGTATGTACGAGTACGTGCCGGTGCAGGCGGTCGATCGCGTATGTTGAATATTCACGCTTAACTGCCAATGCAGCATACGCTACATTGCACCGGCAATGTAAAATATTTCCGACTTCTGTAAATCCAGTTGCAAAATCCGGTATGGGAAATTCGTGCAAGCTGAATTATCACGCAACCTATGTCACCATCGTCGATGTTTTCGATGGAATTATACCTTGCACATGTAAGTCAACTGGTAAGCACTACCGGTGAACGGCGTAATTCATATGTCACCTCATCGAACGTAGTGGATGTTTGTTTTCTACTGTAAACTGACAGCTGGCGTGACGTGACAGGGTAGGATCGGGTCAGCGGCACGAGTTCAGCGGCACGAGGTCAGTGGCATGAGGTCAGTGGCATGCACATGCGAGTGGTGCGGCGGTGTCGCTTATATACCGGAGACTTCACGAGGCGACTATGGTGGGCTTGTAAACAACTACAGCTACTGCTGGAGCCGTGTGTTCACCGCATGCATGGTGGGCATGGTGGGCATGCTTGATATTTCTCTGCATTTGCAGAGCGGCTTTGGAGGCGCTCATGGCCGCTGAAGGAGTTCAAACTACTGTACAATACTCAAGCCACCGTAAAATGTGCATCGTGCTTGTGATACATAGGTACATACAACAGTGCCGAATGAAATACTCATCGGCATATTTTGCAATGACCCCAGGTCACCAGCCAGGTCTGCCACGCACCGGGTGTATCGCTCCTCAGACCAACCCTGTCCCAGACTTTCCTTTATTTCTAATTACCAGCAAAATGCAAGGCAGTATAATTCGTTCATATTACTTGCACAGCTCCCCTCGCACACTGTAACGTTAATGTTTTGTTTTCAGTTGTATTGTTGTTTCATGTACGCTTCCTCAGGAATATCATTAACATTCAGCACATAACATACGCTACACTGTTTTTGTCAGGTGCTTTTTCAGCAAAGATCCAACAGTGTGCATATTTGTGTGCGGGGAAGTAGTTCCACCAATCTTTAGTTTGAATATAAATTGATTATCTTTTGGTGACTGAAGCAATACATGTATTATTACTTGATGGACATTTATTGCCCAGACCACGGGCGTTGAGTTCTGAAAATTATGGGGAGGCTCAATGCATGAAGGCAATGTGCGGACCCAAATGGATTAGGGGGGGGGGGGGGCACACTTCATATGGCCCCATGCTAAAGGCTGAAATTATGGGGGGGGGTGCAAAACTAATATTGAGGAGGAATTTACGCCGTCAAAAATATATACAACACATCTGGCCCAGATGTAAATACCGAGCTTTTGTGTTGTAGAAGCACAAAACTAGTAGGTGGTGTTTTATCTTTGTGTTTTTTTTTTGACGTGAGGCTAGCAAACGATACTTAGTGGCTGCACTGGTGTACATAAAATGTTGGGTGAGTAAAAAGGTGTCCATGTCTCCGATTATGTCTGACTTTGGAGTCCAGAGTTAATCATAAATAGAGCTCTGAGTCGGAGTTTGACACACTAAGGTGCATGTTTTATGGGGAGCCAAGAGAGCGCAGTTGCGGCGATCAACAGCTTTTCGCAAGACTCTAGAAACGACGCCCCCCCCCCAGTATGCATATAAGATCTATATATTCTCAAATAGGGTTGGAGGCTAACTGATGCAAATTTCTTGATTTGAGGTTCTCGGTTCGTGAGACGCACGAACATCAGCTGTATTTCGCTAAGGATGACTTCAAAATGCGCTAAGCCCTTTTAAAGCTGCCATTCTACGACAGTGAGGCGGGGGTGGTCGAGTGGTTAGTGCTGAACTTTTGATATAATGGTTCCGGGTTCAACACTCGCGCCATTCAGAACACTTCCCAATTCCGTGTTCCACCGGTGAAACAGTGTGGGCGGCGCCATTAGCGGTCTTCGTGCACAAAGTGCGTCGTAAACCACCCAATAAACAAACAAGCAAACAAACAAAAGGCAGTCTGGTAGGGTCAGTAACCATAGACAGACAACATTAACGACATCACGAATCATTGCAGAATGAAATTCGCACGTCAAAGTTAGAAAAAGAACTGACGCACAAATTGCTATGTAAATAAGATTTCGTCGGATAAAATGTACGTATGGCAAAAAAGGTGAACTAATGTGTGGAACAGAATGAACATCGTTAGCAGAAATTTGTATGCGAACTTTCGAGGAATAGAAAATGTCCAAGGGAAACATTTTAAGTGCACAACTTCGACGAGGCAAAGCAGACGAGGCATGCTAAAAATGTCTTCGGAAAAAGTTTGTCCATAAATAAATAATAGAAACGCAAGATCAAGTTCTTCCTAGAATACAAGAGAGCCCCTCAGGGTTGACGTGAGACTCCCAGTAATTTAAGATTTTAGCATAGGACTCTACATAAACAGTGGGTTCTCTCGATTGATTCAGGCCCTTCCATTACGTACATGGATCCTTGCAATCATTCTGGAGATGTTCCGCCCACCAACGCCGCGTCCTTCCATGTTCTACGGCGACTTTCTTGCTGAGCCCAAAGCTCTCGCGCACACAGGTACTGCCTCTGACGTCACACCTGGTTTTGGGTGACGTCACCGGCGGTGTAGTGGCTCTCCAAGGTCAGCGTGAATGTGGCACTCGCCCCCGGGCCTGGATGAGCCGGCCGGTCCGGCTCTCTGTGTCTTTCTCTCTTCACTGGCTGCGACCGTGCGTGCGGCAGCGGACGGGAGCGCCAGTGTCGGTGTCGGTGTCGTGTCAGCTGTACGAGTGGCGTCGGTCCGTGTCACCGGCACGTGCTCCGTGTGCCAGTTGGTCTGGACGGCCGGAGGATACGATGGCGGTACAGTCGGCCGCCGGTCGGAGGGTGGTCCGCGGACGGGTGAAAGGTGAGCGGTCGGCGGCCGGAAAACATCCAGCCGGCCTCGGGTGCCGCGTGGCGCAAACGAAAGTGGGTCGTCTCGATGACGTCACCGGAATCTGCCGCCGGAGGCTGGTCCGGCCGTCTAGTTTGGTGTACATTGCACAGTGGCCAGTGGGTATTGCCATCCCACCAATGTCTTTTGAGGGTGGGGATGTGTGTGGGTGGATATGAGTGGGCGTGTTTGTTCTTGACAACGCTGCCCATTTTATTAGTACCGGTATCCATATCCATCCACGGAGAAAGGGGACGAGTGGTCTAGGTGTAAGATGCTCGTCTCACAATCGAAAGATTGTGGGTTCGAGTCTCACCTGTCGCTACTCTTCGCCCGCGACCAATCGGCGTGAGAGATTGGCGACGCTACATGACTCAACGGTCGACGTGTCGTAAAACCAATAACCAACCATCCACGGAGAAGTGACGCAAATGTTAAATATTGAACACATACCATTTATTGTATCGTCGTAGTTGGCATACCATATCATTTGTTTCGTTCTAACTCTTACTGAGATGGCTTTATAGATCAGGATCCTCTGTTAAGCAGAGCTTGTTGCACCCTGGTCCCACCGTTCTGGGAATTCCAGTTCAACGGCATAATTATGACAGAGTTGTACGTGCCGCCAATGCAACACTGCCGCTTCGGTTCTGCGTTCCGAGTCTCATCGTACCAGTTGCCCTCTCCCAAGTCGGGGGCTATGCGGGCATATGAAGCGACTCGAACCCTGTCTTGCCAGAACGAGGGAGGCCAAAGCAGACCGGAGCTCTAACCAGCTGAGCTATCGGGTCGGCTTTATGGATATATATATATATATATATATATATATATATATATATATATATATATATATATATATATATATATATATATATATATATATAGATGAGATTCACAGAGAACATGTAACATGGTATTGTTGCCGATAGTAGCATTCAATGTGAGTTCAGTGTTGATACATGGCAACGACATCATAAAACACGGTAATGACCATTCAGTTTTAGCTTGAGATGCTGATGTGCGGAAATACATCAGGGATGCAGGAATGCATGAAAACGCTCCGAAACGACCATGGTATCGGGTGGGAGCATGGAGCTTGGCTCGTTGAATTATTTAATTTCTAAGCGAAAGTGCCCTGATAAGACATTGCATCGAGTTCCTGGGGATTCTGCCAGTTAAATGGACGAAGCAGAGCCAAATAATCGATGGGATTCGTCAGATGCGGATCTAGGGAGCCGGTTTTGAGTCGATTTCGAAGGGAAATGGGGATTAAAAACGCACCTTTAAAGGAAATGAAGAAAACTTATCGGATTCGGATAACCTAAAGTGCATGAACTTGATTCTTGGAGTAAAACGATATTTTCAAGATGAAATGTTTAAGTTCTTTTGGAAATCGTGAATAAAGATAAATTTTGTACCAAACCAGACCATCTAAGGGTACATGTAGCCATGAGTGTTGTTTGTACACTTGAAGTGGCAATTGCGTCCTCAATGTTGGCTTTGTCCCACCCCCTCCCCAATAATTTAAACTTGTAACATGGGACCGATGGAGTGTGCCCCCTCTCCCTCAATAAATTTGGGACCTGCCCACTGCTTTCATGTATTGTGCCCCCAGATTATTTTCAGAAATATCCACTCCTGCATGGACCCCTGCCCTCTGGATCCGCATCTGGGACTTGTCCTCCAGAGTTCAAGAAGTGTAACATTAAGGCTATGTCATGGCATAGAAAAAGTGTGCCTAAAACCTTACCGCCTCACCCGTATCCCCATGCTCGTGATAAAAATTGGCGGTTCTACTTCCGCCTCTTCACTCTCTTCATACTCTACCCTCTTCACTCTCTAGATATGTGGCTGATAATTTCCGGTGGAGATGTTTACACAACTGAATGGGAGAGTACACACTACGGCGTGCCCACCAATCCGCAAAGAGGATTGAGCGGAAGTTCCTTGGACGGCACAGCCCCCTCCCCCTACACCCTACCACTAAGGGATTTAAGATTTTGCCACGGAGGCGTCATTTCTCCCCAGCTCTTGGTCCAGAATATTGTATCCGGGTACACTCCGATCTCTCAGGGGGGTACCATTTGTTTTTGTCTGAGCTCCTTTCGCTTTAAAAAAATCGCGGCGTGCGTTCGGACTCCCAGAGGACCGCCGTTCCCAGGCCGAGGAGCGCGTTATCCTGAAGAATTCCAGGGATGGGATACATTGGAACCTTCAAGAGAGGCGTCCTTCATGTCCTAAGGGACGCCACCTTCGCTTCTGCCCCCTTGGAATAACCCTTGCAACATGCCCTAGCTGGCAACGCCACTACCCCTCGCCGATTCGCTACCACTTGCCAATCGTTGACTCAGGCGCGTTGTTTTATTATATACCTTTGAGGCGGAAACTGCCCCCTCAATGTTCACTTTCCCCCGCAATAACTTCAACTTCTAACATGGAAGCCTATGAAATGTGCCTCCAAATTCATTTTGGTCTGCTCATTGCCTTCATGTATTCCCCGCCCCCCTCAATCATTTTAAGAAATCAACATCGGTGGGCCGACCCTTTGGGCGAGGTGGCTCCCTCTCACAGATGACTTCACTTCGCACGACGACAACTTCTGAACGGAACGTAATAAGTCAATAATGAAAGAACGGTAAGATTCTTTGATCAATTATGTATTGTGAAAGGCAGATGCAATCCTCCTGCGATTGCTGAATCAATTGCTGAATCAATTGGCGAAAATACGAAATGCGCACCACGAACTCCCATAGGCGCACGGCCTAAAAACCGGCCGCGTTTCCGTGTTTTTACTCACCGTCCCCTAGGTGGCAGGTTGGTGCCGCTGATACGCGCAGATGAAAGGCGCCGACGCGGAGTTTCCAATCCAGGTATGCCTGCTCCATGACCCGGGCTCGCAACGCGCACGCAGCCGTCCTATCCGCGGCGTCATCACCGGCGAGGCCTTCGCCCCACTAGTCACCAGCTTCACCACTCCCAGGCGGCCAGCCCGACCGAGGGGAGCGTCGCCGTAACAAAAACAGCGCCTAGAAAAACACGCCGAGGCAGGCGCGGCACCAGGGGCGGCAGAAGACGCGGATTGGTGGGCGGAACAAAACAGGTGACAGCTCAGCAGCGCAAAGGACGGCTTCACCTGGGACCCATCAATGCTCAGTCTAAGCTATTTGAGCTACAACACGACCTTCGTTCTTACTGTCTAGACCTAGCTGTGGTGACTGAGATCTAGCTGCGACCCAACATCCCACGCATCTCATTAACTTCCCTGGTTGCCAAGTAAAACGCGCGGACCGGCCCGATTCTAGTGGTTATGGTGGGGTGGCGATAATCGCCGAGTCAGCGCTGACTATTACCATACTGAAAATTTATACGCAACCAAACTCCAGCTACAAACTATAATCGCTCTGGGCCGAAGGGGAAGGGGAAAGCGAAAACGATTTCATTCTAGCGGCAATCTATCGGCCTCCTCCTCCTAACACTCTTCCTGCCTTAAATGATGACTTCGCTGAGCTCGAAAGACAGATTCAATTGACGACATTGAACCTTACCGGCACTTCCTACCTCGCAGGTGGTCTAAATTACAACCTCCTCGACACGGTCAATTTCCCCAGCAAAACACATCTGCTTGAGTTCATTAGCAACTATTCACTTACCGTGACAGTGAAGCGCCCTACATTCGCCACAGGTTCTTTATCGGATAACATCATAGCACACTCGCCCATCTCTGTCGGCAAAACCAGAGTGAGTTTCTGCCACTACAGTCCCTACCAATTTATCAGGTGTTTGATTAAAGTCAACAGGCCTGCCTCAGTTAACACCGTGATATAGTCACGTTCTTTCGGACGAGTGGATACCTCGGAACTGACCCTTGACCTTGGTGATATCGACTGGGATCAAGTCACTGGTCGCATCTCAGTAACTGACAAATGGGACACCCTGCTGAGACTCCTGACAACTATTCTCGACGAGCACCTGCCACTCAGAAACATTAAAATTTGGAACCCAACAGCACCACATGTTAGCGAAGCTATCAAGCAGCTCATGCATCGGCGAAATGTAGCTTTACACTTGCAAGATAGAAACACATACCAAGTACTTAACAGATAAGTTCGCTCAGCTATTAGAGCCAACTGTAGGGACAGGATAAGCGGGAAGATAGCTCAGGGAGGCCTATCAGCTACGTGGCGTGCTGCCAAGCCAATTATCGGCACCAAAACGCTCGTACATAGTTCAAACCTCAGGTCCTACCTGAGCAGCTAAATAAATACTTTGTAAGTGTGGGATCTAAAATATCAGCAGAGGTCAAACGCCAGGCAAACATGCTTGAACACACACCTCCCAGCTGCTGGCTGCCGCGCGTCTCTACCAGCTCCTATAAAGTATCACCCATATCCCTCGAACAGCTATCAAAATTGTCACGGACATGAGAAGCACAGATGCTTGCGGACCCTACGGGATCTGTATTAGGGGTATCAAATTTCTGTTGTTTTTCATCGGAGAAGTGCTGCTCGACATTATAAACACATGCCTGACTACGGTTGATATTCCCCCACCTGGAAACAGTCAATATTAATTCCCATTCACAAATCAGGAGATCCTTCGGGTCCTTCTAATTTTCGGCCCATCTCGTTGGTTTCGATTAACGCCAAAATCACAGAGAGGGTAGTGCAGAAACAACTTTATTAACTTTATATACGCAACTTTATACACGCTACCTGAACTCAAACCACCTACTAGACCAAACTCAGCACGGCTTCAGACCTCGCCACTCTACGGAAACCGCTCTCATCTCAGTCACGGACAAAATACAAGCAGCAATGGGCCGTTGGGTCTCCTTTGCATCCTGGACCTCGGACGCAATAGAACACACCAAACTGCTCACTAAACGAGAACTCCATGCAATCGGTACTGACTGGTTTAGGGCATATTTGGGAGGTCACACACAGACTGTTAGCATATCGGATCAACGCGAAAACAGGCATCTCTCCTCCTTTCCTCCAAACAACATAGGTGTTTTTTGCAAGGTTCATCACTAGGTCCACTCCTCTATTGCATCTTTTCGAACGACCTCAGTTTGCACGTCCCGGTCGCACACGTCACTCAGTTCGTGGACGACACCCAGATCCTCATCTCCGGTCGCAAATCTGATCTCCCGAATCTGCCAAGTCAGATGGATACATGTCTGAACCAACTCTACGACTACTTCCTGGATAACGGTTTGAAGGTAAGCCCGACCAAAACTGAACTTCTCACGTTCGGATCGTGTCAAAATCTTCGCAAAATTACCCCGACACGAGTGTGCTTCAGGGACGCAGTGGCAAATGAGAGCCATTCGTGTAGGAACCCGGGGGTGACATTTGATCGCCACATGTTATGGGATTCCCATGTAACTGTCGTGGTCCGCAAGTGCACTGGATTCCTTCTGGCCCTGAGCCAACTGCGCCACCATCTGTCCACCAGCACCCTCTTCACTATAGTCAACAGCCTATAGTTATATCCAACATCCGCTACTGCATACCTGTTTACGGGAACGGGTCGGGAGCAAACATCCACAGGCAAGACAACATCATTAATTTCGGCACTAGAGTCGTGTCAGGTCTACGGAAATTTGATCACACATTTCTGATGCCCATAACGAGCTGGGCCTTCTGAAGCCTTCTCTGTCAACACTGCCAACACCGTCAACACCGTCAACACCGTCAACACCGTCAACACCGTCAGCGCCGTCAGCGCCGTCAGCGCCGTCAGCGCCGTCAGCGCCGTCAACGCCGTCAACGCCGTCAACGCCGTCAACGCCGTCGACGCCGTCAACGCCGTCCACGCCGTCAACACCGTCAACACCGTCAACGCCGTCAACACCGTCAACGCCGTCAACGCCGTCAACACCGTCAACCGTCAGCGCCGTCAGCGCCGTCAGCGCCGTCAACGCCGTCAACGCCGTCGACGCCGTCCACGCCGTCAACACCGTCAACGCCGTCAACGCCGTCAACGCCGTCAACGCCGTCAACGCCGTCAACGCCGTCAACGCCGTCAACGCCGTCAACGCCGTCAACACCGTCAACGCCGTCAACGCCGTCAACGCCGTCAACGCCGTCAACGCCGTCAACGCCGTCAACGCCGTCAACGCCGTCAACACCGTCAACACCGTCAACACCGTCAACACCGTCAACACCGTCAACACCGTCAACACCGTCAACACTGTCAACACTGTCAACACTGTCAACACTGTCAACACCGTCAACACATGACAGTGTTGACAGGACTGCCCATCTCCCACCGTAGCCACTCGGTATGTCGTTCTGCCGAGCATCCTCTTCCTGTTCTAAGAGTATGCTTAAGAGCAACAGATTTCCGTGTACCCGAACTTCGTGCTCCTCAATTGCTCTTTATTTAGTTGTTGGGCATATACCGATGGTATTCAGTGTCAATTTTGATCAATTGGATGAAGTGTGACTGGAAACAAAGTGCATTGGCACGTTTGTGTCATCTTGATGCTGTTCTGCTTCCACTGCCGTCGGTATCAGCTCCACAGGAGGCGCTCTTCGTCCGGCCCCACTTCAGAGGAAGCGTGTACAGGTTTGTAAAAATATGCTGTCCCGGGATTTTTGGCATCCGGGATTACTCTCTCCAGAAATTATCCTCTCATTTTTCAGGTGTAGGTTGAATGGTACTGTTTGACAATGCACTGCTCTGTGATCAAGTGTTCACGATTCACTGGATAGCGCGAACTAAGATTCTGGTGCCAATAAGTAAGTAATTAATATTCTGGTTTGAAGAATAATGCGCTCTCCGTATTCGACTACCTCAGAAGTTTCCTCTCCACATCAGAGATTACGAAGTGCAAATCCAACCCTGAGTGTGTTCTTCACCTTCACTGTTCCACTGTTTTCTTCACCTGTTCCAGACATGTCTAACGGCGACTCCAGTGACTACGAGTGCGAGGAGCGGCCTAACGGTGGCAGCACGTGTCTGTCGATCCTAGTCATGGCGACGCTCATTGGCGGGATCGCCGTTCTCTTCGGGCTGATGTCCCTGCAGAGCCCAGTTTTGAACGGTAAGCAACGCCATTGTGGGCCCAGAAAATAACGTAAAGCCCTCGCCATCCTGCCACGTTGCTAACCAGCACACCTAAATAACCGTAACGTTTGCCTTAGCGATGACGCGAATTCAAAACTAGTTCGCTACCGAACCGTCGCAGCTCAACGCAGCGTGTTCAATGTGACGCTTGACGCCAGGTGGCGTGGTCACCGTACCGTCACGCCGATGGTCTCCTCAGTGGTGGCCTGGCAGTGGTCCACGTGACGCTTGACGCCAGGTGGCGTGGTCACCGTACCGTCACGCCGATGGTCTCCTCAGTGGTGGCCTGGCAGTGGTCCAGGTGACACTTGACGCCAGGTGGCGTGGTCACCGTCCCGTTACGCTGATGGTCTTCTCAGTGGTGACCTGGCAGTGGTCCATGTGACGCTTGACGCCAGGTGGCGTGGTCACCGTACCGTCACGCTGATGGTCTCCTCAGTGGTGACCTGGCAGTGGTCCATGTGACGCTTGACGCCAGGTGGCGTGGTCACCGTACCGTCACGCTGTCTCCTCAGTGGTGGCCTGGCAGTGGTCCAGGTGACGCTTGACGCCAGGTGGCGTGGTCACCGTACCGTCACGCCGATGGTCTCCTCAGTGGTGGCCTGGCAGTGGTCCAGGTGACGCTTGACGCCAGGTGGCGTGGTCACCGTACCGTCACGCCGATGGTCTCCTCAGTGGTGGCCTGGCAGTGGTCCACGTGACGCTTGACGCCAGGTGGCGTGGTCACCGTACCGTCACGCCGATGGTCTCCTCAGTGGTGGCCTGGCAGTGGTCCAGGTGACGCTTGACGCCAGGTGGCGTGGTCACCGTACCGTCACGCCGATGGTCTCCTCAGTGGTGGCCTGGCAGTGGTCCACGTGACGCTTGACGCCAGGTGGCGTGGTCACCGTACCGTCACGCTGATGGTCTCCTCAGTGGTGGCCTGGCAGTGGTCCAGGTGACGCTTGACGCCAGGTGGCGTGGTCACCGTACCGTCACGCCGATGGTCTCCTCAGTGGTGGCCTGGCAGTGGTCCACGTGACGCTTGACGCCAGGTGGCGTGGTCACCGTACCGTCACGCCGATGGTCTCCTCAGTGGTGGCCTGGCAGTGGTCCATGTGACGCTTTACGCCAGGTGGCGTGGTCACCGTACCGTCACGCCGATGGTCTCCTCAGTGGTGGCCTGGCAGTGGTCCAGGTGACACTTGACGCCAGGTGGCGTGGTCACCGTCCCGTTACGCTGATGGTCTTCTCAGTGGTGACCTGGCAGTGGTCCATGTGACGCTTGACGCCAGGTGGCGTGGTCACCGTACCGTCACGCTGATGGTCTCCTCAGTGGTGACCTGGCAGTGGTCCATGTGACGCTTGACGCCAGGTGGCGTGGTCACCGTACCGTCACGCTGTCTCCTCAGTGGTGGCCTGGCAGTGGTCCAGGTGACGCGTGACGCCAGGTGGCGTGGTCACCGTACCGTCACGCCGATGGTCTCCTCAGTGGTGGCCTGGCAGTGGTCCAGGTGACGCTTGACGCCAGGTGGCGTGGTCACCGTACCGTCACGCCGATGGTCTCCTCAGTGGTGGCCTGGCAGTGGTCCACGTGACGCTTGACGCCAGGTGGCGTGGTCACCGTACCGTCACGCCGATGGTCTCCTCAGTGGTGGCCTGGCAGTGGTCCAGGTGACGCTTGACGCCAGGTGGCGTGGTCACCGTACCGTCACGCCGATGGTCTCCTCAGTGGTGGCCTGGCAGTGGTCCACGTGACGCTTGACGCCAGGTGGCGTGGTCACCGTACCGTCACGCTGTCTCCTCAGTGGTGGCCTGGCAGTGGTCCAGGTGACGCGTGACGCCAGGTGGCGTGGTCACCGTACCGTCACGCCGATGGTCTCCTCAGTGGTGGCCTGGCAGTGGTCCAGGTGACGCTTGACGCCAGGTGGCGTGGTTACCGTACCGTCACGCTGATGGTCTCCTCAGTGGTGGCCTGGCAGTGGTCCATGTGACGCTTGACGCCAGGTGGCGTGGTCACCGTACCGTCACGCCGATGGTCTCCTCAGTGGTGGCCTGGCAGTGGTCCAGGTGACGCTTGACGCCAGGTGGCGTGGTCACCGTACCGTCACGCCGATGGTCTCCTCAGTGGTGGCCTGGCAGTGGTCCACGTGACGCTTGACGCCAGGTGGCGTGGTCACCGTACCGTCACGCTGATGGTCTCCTCAGTGGTGGCCTGGCAGTGGTCAGCGGTTCGTGAGTTGCGGCGACAGACCAGGTCTCTATGTCGTCTGTGGCGTGCGTCGTGTTGCAGTTGTAGTTATTTGTGGTTACTGGTGGTCATTGGTGGCCATTTGTGGTTATTGGTGGTCGCTGGTGGCTATTGGTGGTTAGTGGTGATTATTGGTGGTTATTTGTGATTATTAGTGGTTATTTGTGGGACTTGGTGGTCATTGGTGGTTATTTGTGATTATTGGTGGTTATTTGTGGGAATTGGTGGTTATTGGAGGTTATGGTGGCTACTGGTGCTGGTTGGTGGTTGTTGTTGGCTTCTGGTGGTTTGCTACTTATTTGGGATTTAGGGCGCATCGATTTAATTGGTCATGTGGCACTCAGGTTGGTATGGGTTATTGGTAGTTATGTGTGACCATTGGTGGTTATTGGTGGTTGCCGGTGGTTATTGACGGTTGTTGGTGGTTACCGGCCTGACGACGCGTCGACTGCTGTCACGTGGCATCGCCAGCCTCTGACGCCGATTGGTCGCGGGCGAATAGTAGCGACGGGTGGGACTTGAGCCCACAGCCATTCGGTTTGGGGGACGAGTGGTCTAGGGGTAAGATGCTCGTCTCGCAATCGAAAGATTGTGGGTTCGAATCTCACATGTCGCTACTCTTCGCCCGCGACCAATCGGTGTGAGAGATTAGCGACGCTATATGACTCAACGGTCGACGTGTCGTAAAACCAATAACCATTCGGTTTGGAGCCGGGCGCCGTACCCCTGGACTACTTGTCGCCTGCGTCGTGCTGTACCCCGCCGGCGTAGTGTTTGGACAGCGCCGGTGGCCGGCTGCCGTCCGTCTGACCCGTCGCCGCCGGGCACATTGTGACCGGCGACTGGCCGTGCCGCGCAGATGGACCGCCCGCGCACGAGCTGCCGACCGCAGAACACGCCCGGGTGGTGGTGGAGCAGAGCCAGGACGGTGGTCGGGCGCCGCCACCGCCGAGACAGGCTCAGGTGAGTCGGCCGTTGGTCAGCCGGCCGTCGGTCAGCCGGCTATCTGTCAGTCGGCCGTCGGTCAGCCGGCCGTCGGTCAGCCGGCTGTCGGTCAGTCGGCCGTCGGTCAGCCGGCCGTCGGTCAGCCGGCTATCTGTCAGTCGGCCGTCGGTCAGCCGGCCGTCGGTCAGCCGGCCGTCGGTCAGCCGGCTGTCGGTCAGCTGGTCTTCGGTCAGCCGGCCATCGGTCGGCCGGCCGTCGGTCAGCCGGCCGTTGGTCAGCCGGCCGTCGGTCAGCCGGCTATCTGTCAGTCGGCCGTCGGTCAGCCGGCCATCGGTCAGCAGGCCATCGGTCAGCCGGCCGTCGGTCAGCCGGCCATCGGTCAGCCGGCCATCGGTCAGCCGGCCATCGGTCAGCAGGCCACGATTGGGTCAGTTGCTCCCACGATTGGGTCAGTGGCGTTGGTAAGGTTCCAGACCAGGGACCGATAAGGGGACTGGAGTGGAGAGGACGACTGGAGGATGAGGAGGGCTGGAGTGTACTGCAATTGCTGGGATGATCAGTTCCGTGTGTGCATGACAGCTGCATAGCCAACGTACGCAGATGAGGGATATAGGGGGACGCTCCACGTCTACCAACTTTGTATCAACAAGGCCTTTAGCGTTGCATAGAATGAGACAATTCTTTTTTCGTGGTCGCTTACGTGCTGCTGGCATTTTACCCCAGGAAGAGGCAGGATTCGGAGACCGGTTCGTCCTATTTAGCAACGTTCCCGGCTTAGTGTTTGCTACGTCACCGTGTCTTTGTGCTCAGGTGGACTCTGGTAACGAAGGAACTGCACCAATGGACCCTGGAGAACGTCAGCAAGCCTCTCCAGAGGCCTCCCAACCAGACAGCGCTGCCGGCCACACGGCAGGTGGAAATGTAGACGGCGCCACTGGTCAGAAAATAGACGGCGCCACCGTCGATGATCAGGCTGGGGCGGTGGACGTGGAGGCGGAGGACGTCCCTCCGGCTGGGCCGGACGCTGGTGGTGCGGCGCCCAGCGCGACGAGGCCAGACCACCTGTCGGCTGCGCCGGACTTGTCTGAGCGTGACGCGGCGCCCGCCTTCGTGCCACTGTCTGTGCAGCTGGAAGGCTCAGAGTCGTTCCCGATGGGCCTGGAGGGCTCTGAGCCGGTCGTGGACGGCCAGCTGCAACTGCAGCCGATGATGCAGCAGAAGGAGGTGCGGGTGCGCCAGATGATTCGCCTGCAGACCCATCCCAATGGCACCGTCACCCAGGAGGTGCTCTCCGAGGAGGTGCTCGAGGTAAGAGGATGTTGATTGTTGGCGTCAGGAGGGGTATTAGGGTGACCAGAATATTGGGATGAAATGGAGTCAGAAATCAAGGGACCACCCATAGTGGGCTTGGTGTAGGAAAAAGATGGGCGTACTATTTCAGACATGGGTCCCTATTAATTGCAACAGCAATCTTTTGTGCTCAACGTTAGAATATGCAGAAGAGAGCAACATTGCTTGTGGCCAGGTGACACCATCATAATTCGACAGCAGTCAATTTTAATAGTAAAGCTGTACTCTTGATAAGCAAACGTGATCCGTCATCATAGCCTGTCTAATTCGACTTTCCTGATATGCTGGAGACAGTCCGAATATGTTATTGTGTTTGGATGCCAAGCGTTGCACGATTTCCTAGACTTCGGCGTGCAACGCTTATGGGGAGCAGATGACGTGCTAATTAAACCGACATTCGTCGTATAGGAAAAAATCATAAACAACAGCATGATCATGAATCATAGAGAAGAAACCGAGCATGGCTGAAGATTGCTCTTCCGAAGATCAGTATATTGTATGGTAGCACGTGGAAGCGGCGGCGAAGGGACGATAAGCTCCACCATAACCGATGTGAATGGAGCTTATCCTTGATCTGTTATATCCAAGATCTTTGTGAAAAGTGTGGTCATGTTTTGAAGCATGTCCCTCCTGGAGCGGCTTAAAAACAGCGAAACAGTGCGGTACCGGAAGCTAAAAAACCCTGCGTATTTAGAAACAGTGCAAGAAAGTTGATTGTTCGATTGATTGTGAAAATACAGTATATATCCATGCATACATGGGGACTATAAATAGAGTATAGAGCACTGCGTTCTCCCCGTGAAGGAAGTGTTGATGAAGACTTGCAGCCAAATGTTAACCGAATGTTTTCATGTTCCAGGAGGGGGATGAGGGCTACGACGACCTTGGAAAGGGTAAGTGAAATTTGGTGCAGTAGTTAGCATCTTTTAAAGACTGCCATTACACCAGCATAATTATTGGCATATGCAAGTCAAGTAAAACTAAAGTGGCTTTTTTTTGCCGTCAGTAAGCCACAATGGATTGCAATAGATAATTAGGCATTCCAGTGCTTCTGAAAATATTCGGCTGCTACACCCGCCATCGCATGCGAAAATAAATGATTTAGCTATCAGCAGGATACGAAGAATGAAACAACAGCAACGATTGGAGAGGAAGCTGAACTTTCCTTTGTAACAGCTGTAAATGTCCGCAGTAATGGCGCAGCAGTTCGTGCATAGTGTTTTCCCTTCACCTGAAGAACACATTGCCACAGTCCATGACCGGTCACTGGTTGAAATTATCACGGTGGCAGGTCATTGTATGTTGTGGCAAGGCATCGCTCTGAAAGCGGGTCCGTGGGGCGATGCACAATAATAGTGAACAATGCCAGGCCTTCCGCAGTGAACTTGCAGCATATTCCACCTAGACTAGTATGAGGAATTTTTTTCTTCTTTTTGGAAAATATTTCGGGCATATTCCAACAAGGTGTATATTCACTCACAAAGCATCTGTGCGATTGTATGAACCCCAGGATCACATTTTGTCCCCATTCACCGCAGAGGACGATACTAGTGTATGTGTGATGTGTTGCCACGGATTAGGCAGTGCTAACTGTGTTCAATCAATCATGCAAACCTAATCATCCGAGTATCTTGACTTCGGGTTGTCGTGTTCAGACCCCGACCCGCGCCTGAGGAGTGTAAACCGACCCGGCGCGTCTGTTCCAGAGCCGACCACCATTTCCGTGGAGACTGTTACGGACTCTTCGGCGAGACCCTAAAGAGGCCTCACGGTGTATGTGGGGGGGGGGGGGGGGGGGGGCCATGTGGCGGCAGTGGTGTGGCGGCAGCTGGCGGAGCTAGCCATCCCTTGGCGGCGTTGTGGCAGCTTGCTACGCCATCCTGTGGCGGCAGTGGTTGGGCATCAGCTAGCGCCGTCCGGGCAACAACCGAGCTTGTCGACAAGCGCGCAACGACAGAACGGTCGATGCGCTAACAACTGGCGCTACAGAGCTACAGGAGCACTACTGAACTGGTACGGCCGAAGCGCTACCGACTGGCTCTACGCAACTACAGCGACACAACAGAGCTGGAGCGGCTGAAGACAAGAAGACAATGCGACAGTGATGGGATCGGCGCTTGAGTGCTGCACGCCTCGGCTCGTGGTCCGGTGGCCATAACATGATCCATGTAACCATGGTGTTGCACCAGAGGTCACCAGGGGTCACCAGATGTCACCAGCTGCTACACGATACCCTCGTGTGAGCAGAAGTCCAAATGAACACATGGGAACGGCCTGCCAGTGCTTTACGGTAACGGCGGCGGCGTCGCGAGGCGTTTCGGCACGTGTTGCCGGGTGTTCCCGTCACCATCCTGTGTTCTCATGGTCTTCAGTTAGTGCTGTGGCACGGCCTCTGCAAATGACCTCGTCCACAAATGTGTGGGGCGGTTGTTACCGGCGGGCTGGTGCGAGCCTCTCCTGACGCCAACCGAACGGTGTGAGCTTATTTAGTGGATTCCTAGGTTGACGTGTGACGTCAGTTTCAGTGACGCGGCGCGTGCTAAGTGGGAGGGGTCCTCTGACAGAGACGGCTTGGCCAAAGTCAACTATTCGTGCCGTTGCGTGTGACACGACTTACGCTGTACGCGGCGCACCGCTCGCTGTAACGGTCACCACTTGACACATGCATCAAGTCTGTGCATGAATATCTCAGTGCTGGATGGATGTCAGCATTGAGCTGTGAGCCACCATCTGGTGTTGGGTGTCGTGATTTTGGCCTTCCATTCAGTACTGTGTGCTTTTATTTTCCAATACATGTTTGCTGTATATGTGTTTTATTTTGAATTCAGTTTCTGCGTAGCAATTTCGTGTAGCAATAAGCTTGGTAGATGTGAAGAGTAACGAAGGTTTCTTCATCCAATGAGAGAAGTGACAGAATTTCAGAATGTTACAAATTTGATCGGTTTCGACAATTCGCGTAGTTCTGGCAAGCTAGGCATATTTGCACCATATTCGTCACTGCAGCGAGCTTTTTTGCAGCATTGTTAATTACGCATAAATTGCAGCATTATAGGTATGGATATAATGCAAATTACCCGGTCCATTTCGCATGAATCGGATGCAATCCGAACCTACAATGCGCCAGAACTTTCAACTGCAATCCAATCTATTATAACACGGCCATCTTGGTAAAACCACACAAGTTGTTCGTAGTAGGTTAGCACCTACGCTAACTACAGCAGCGATACCAGCAGGAACGGGCAGCAACAATATCAGAACATTTTTTGCCCGCATATTGCCTCAGCTTTTTTCATTGCGATTTCAGAGCTCTGAACAAAATAAATGGCTGGCCCAACAACCTACCTTTGACTGCAACCCGCGCCAGAATTTAGATACTTTGCCCTTCATCCAAGATAATTGGCTCCAGTCCGGCATCGAGGCGTGCATCCACCCCATGGCAAGCTCCAGCAGAAATACCATAATTTTGCAGGAATCCATGCTGAGCCTGGCAGCAACATAATGCAAATGCATTCTTCAGTACCGGACATTCTTCAGTACAGGAACGGCCGAGGGAATCCCATGCTGAAATGCCTGGCATAGAGCTAATGTTCCAAAGCAGTGCAATGTGCTGTCGACGCAATGTTTACCCGAGCTAACCACCACTTCCGCTAGCATTTCACATCAATTTCTAGTTGGCAAGAAAGGCAGAACAGATAATTTGTATGTGCTATTCATACATATCCTTATATTTAGCTTCACAGCTAACTTAATTATAGGTATGAAAAATAATTACTACTCATTTCATATTTACAATTGTATAATTTATTAATTGTATAACAAGTTAATAATTGCAATCACATTTTAAAATTACCTAGGCTGGCAATCAAAGAGAATGAGCAAACTGATCTTGCAATTAACTCAATCACTACACAAATATTACTCAGGGAGTCGCATGGCGAACTGCATCCTGATATCGGCAGATCCTAGCAGACGGGTCGCCTCTGCTGTAGGTCGAGCACTGTAGGTGCCCGCTCTAGTACACCGCTCGGTGGAAGGATGCCTGCTCTCCAACGCCGAGTGCACCGTCCTGTCTTTGGTCCATCCACTGACGCGCACTGCGTGCTGGTCTTGCCACGATTACACTGGAATGTTCTGCATCAGAGGAAAACGCGTCCAGATAATTACTCAATATATTTACACTATTCACAGTGGAAGAGAAAGAGTGGATGGCTATGCCATAATATACACTGGTGGATACCTTATCCGTAAAGACAGTCTGTATTAAGCTTACGATAGTGTGGTAGTTAGAAAGTGCACCAGTTCTAAAGAATGTCATGAACGTAACTGATGCATTCGTACATATTTTACATATGCACAATTCACAAATGAATTAACCTTACCATTTACAGGCATTTCGCGACAAATCGCAGAATATTATTATACAAATACAGCGTACCACAATGATGCGTTCTTAGGCAGAATACAAACATCGATGGAACATTGTGAAAGACGAATGGTGTCTGTACAATTAAATACGCCCTGACACCTGTTTCACCAAGCTTAAAAAAATACAAAAGTACGAATGTAGGACAAATTTGCATTGCATTCCTAGATTCCAGTTTCGCAAACGATCAAACTGGCGAATCTACGAACGTCAAAATGACGGATCGGAGTATTCTTACATTGGTACAAAATAACCCGAAATAAGATGCTTTTTCGTCACGATCACGAGCCATAACATTTTGTTTGCTGTAAGCTATCAATAATTGACGAATAAAACATATGTGAGGCCTCAGTGCCGTAGATTGCAGCTATGCATATTGGGAGGATAATTTTCAAAGGTAGCCTTCAGATCGTCATCGGATACATCATTGTCAAATTGCGAAAACCTTTCTGTTCATGGTGTTTGGCGAGCATAAATCACGATGTATGCGAACGAAAGACGGCGAAGGTATGGTGAACGCAACATACAGCTCTTGTCAGCGTATTGCTGCAGGTAAACAATGCTTACTACAAGCCAGTGGAGGGAATGGATTTTGAAACCGTGTTTGCCAAAATGAAGCATGATGTCCCTTACAATAATGCACAAAATCGATCATCTTCCGGATGAACACCGCTTATAGAACAAATAACCAAGCAACAGATAATTGACGGCTGGTGCAAAACTTCGAAGCTGCAATTCGTAGGTTCGTAGCTTTCGCGGAACTGGAGAATATACGGTCCGTCATTTAACATGTCATGCATTCGCACGTTCGTAGATTCGTGAATTACTGTGTGAAACCGGGCCATGATCTGTAGTTATCTGCATCCTCTTCAGGATGCTCATTCCATGTAATTGTTTTCCCACTTTTAAGCTTGAAAGGCACCTTAATTCCGCTAGGTATGTCTCATGTAGCGGATAAACTACCCAGAACATTTTTTTCGCACAAATTTCATAGTCTCGTGGTATCACCGCGTTGCTTAAAGCACATTCATATTGAGCGAGAGCAAGCAATTCGTCGCTCATTCTGGATCTAGTTTACGTGCGAAGAGCATGGGCATCCCTTGTTAAGGAGAACGCGCTATCAAAAGAAAACCCAATTGCCAACACGCGTCAGTAGAAATACCAGTCACTGGAAGTGAGCGTTGAGCGCTTGCAATTCAAACTACCTGGACGATGAAGAGGTCACGACTCGGACACAGCCCCATCACCACGTGTCCCATCCTCACAGAAGAGTTCACTCTCGAGTGTCGGACGGCTGCTGTGGCAGCCTCTGGCTACCTGTCGGCTGCTGTGTCCAACAGTTGCTGGGGTAGCCTCGGGCTACTTGTCGGCTGCTGTGTCCAACAGCTGCTGTAGCAGCCTCTGGCTACTTGGCCGTTCGAGGTGGCTGTGCCATCGGCAGCTCTTACTTGCCGAGGTGGCTGCCACTGAGGTCCCTCCATGCCGTCAGGTCGAGACGCGGTAGAGAGGCGCATGGGACGTGAGGGTTGCTGAAACAGCCATCCATCTGGTTAGTGTTCGACCTGGTGTGAAGCAACAGTGCCCTGAAGAATTCGTCCATATATTCCACTGACATTTTTCGTTTTATTTTCAGAAGGAAACATTTACCGAGTCCACCTGCGACCAATCGGCGTGAGAGGTCGGCGACGGTATATGACCTAGCAGTTGAACGGGTCGTAAAAGAACCCAAGGCTTTTCTTCTTTTTCATATGTAAACATGCAAAGTTGGTTTCCATACTTTGAACTTTGGTAATCATTACACAATGCGGTTCCACTTTGATAACCTTTGATTACTCTACCAGGGCTGTGACTGGAAAACTGTGCCGGTATCGACTACGCAGGTGGTGCTGATTCTTTCTGAAGCACGGATCGGCTTCAAGACATGAAACATTTCACGACAGAGAGCTAACGTGTATGGAATATTAGATTGGCTAAGCGGCTACACAGGACCTGCGACCATGCTTGCCACCAATTCGCCGAGGCGTACCGACTAGGAGATCACCACGCTTCCCATCACTCTGCCTGTCCCCTTCGTCCTTTGACTTCTTCACCTTGCCTGCAACCCTCCGACCCTCCCACTCCTCCACCTGTCCCTCTCCGAGCCTCCCATTCCTCCACCCGTCTCTCTCCGACCCTCCCATCACTTCTGCGCTCCCGCTCCAACCCTCTCGCCACTCTGTGCGTCACTCACTGCCTCGCACATCACTCTGCCGCCAGTGACGAGTGACTGACCACAGCTCGCCCCCCCGTGACGGGTGACCGACCCCGTCCGTCACCCTCGAACAGCGCCACCACTGCGCCGACCGCCTCGCGGCGAGCTCGCCAGTCGCAGCGCCGACGGCACTCACATGAGGGCGTCGGGCAGCACCATGGCGTACACCTGCACCCGCTCGATGCGGTCCGTGTTGTCGCACACCAACGTGCTCAGCTTCACCTTGCGGATCTGCTCCATTTGTCCTGGCGGCCGAGGAAACAGCTGGTGAACCACCCGACGCGCGTCGGCAGGAGTTCGCGACAGGCTTCGGATGCGTTCCTCCCAGTGCCGCCACACCCGGCGCTTGAGGGAAATGTGCATTGACAATTTGATCGCCAGTATTGCTTGGCTCGCTAAAAACTGTCCCGGCCTGATTTAGAACGACCAAGCCACACAGCCGAGCGTGGCTGTGCTTTCGGCGGAGTTCCTGAAAAGCTGTCGCCAATGTGGCAATGCCACCGTTCCCGGAATAAATGTTCACGATGTCGCCGAATGTGCGTGCGGCCCCCTACGAACAGAGACGGTCACGCGCATCACACCGACGACTTTTCCGAACCAGTACAATAATGTTCCACACAGCGGCATGTGACCGGGTGCGCCGACCGTTTCGGCGCCGCCACGCTGGCCGACGTACCGAGCGTGAACGAGCCCGGGTGGCCCTGGTTCTCGAACCAGAACCGGTCTCCCTCCTTGAGCACGCGGAACTGCTCGGCGATCAGGCAGGCCAGCGTCGGTCCGACCATGGAGCCCGCCATAGGCCTCTCCGAAACCAGTCCCGACCACAGGTCAATGTCGTCTGGGTGGCTACCGGTCAGATCAGGTGTGGTCAGGTCAGGTCAACAGAGCACCATAGAGAACACCAGCGTCACCTTCCTGTACACCAACACCACCCTCCTGTACACCGGCACCACCCTCCTGTACACCAACACCACCCTCCTGTACACCAACACCACACTTCTGTACACCGGCTCCACCCATCTGTTCACCAGCATCACCTCATGTAGCACCACCCTCTTATACACCAGCATCACCCTCCTGTACACCAACACCACACTCCTGTACACCAACACCACACTTCTGTACACCGGCTCCACCCATCTGTTCACCAGCATCACCTCATGTAGCACCACCCTCTTATACACCAGCATCACCCACCTGTACACCAACATCACCATCCTGTACACCAACATCACCCTCTTGTACACCAGCACAACCCTCCTGCACACCAGCACCACCCTCCTGTACATTAGCATCACTCTCCTGTACACCAACATCACCCTCCTACACCAGCACCACCATCCTGTACATTAGCATCACCCTCCTGTACACCAACATCACCCTCCTGCACACCAACACCACACTCCTGTACACTAGCGTCATCCTCCTGCACACCAACATCACCATCCTGTACACCAACATCACCCTCATGTATACCACCCTCCTGCAAACCTGCACCACCCTCCTGTACACCGGCACCACCCACCTGTAGGGGCGTGGATGGCCGAGTGGTTAAGGTGTTGAGCTGTGGGTACCAAAGGTCCCGGGTTCAACACTCGCACCACTCAAGACATTTCCCAATCCTGCGGCCCGCCGGCGAAACAGTGGGTGGCGTCATTGACCGTGATCGTGCATAAAGTGCGTCGTGAGACTCCCAATAAACAAACATAATACAAACTACTACTAAATAGACCACCCACCTGTACACCCTGCCGTAGTTGGTGGCGGTGGTGTTGGTCATCACGCCGATTAGCTGGTTGAAGTCGGTGATGCGCGGCAGGCCGCACAGCTGGCGGTACCTGTTGTAGCCGGGCAGGCCGTGCTCGCGGCCGCGCTGCATGTTGATGGCGGCCAGGTCCATGCCGAACCGGTCCTCGGGCATTTGGAACAGGTGGTTGGTGACCTGCGGAGAGAGGTTTGTCTGTTTGTTTGTCGGGCGGTCGGTGAACTCTGTCGAGTGGGGGTCGCTGTGTGGTGACCTCTGTGGAGCGCCGGTGCCGTCGGGTGTGCTCTGGTCAAGGTGGTCGGCACGGTTTGGTGACTTCTGTAGAGTGCGATTGGTATCGGTTGGTAATCAGGGCCTTTGTAGAGAGGTTGATTGGTGCTGTTCGGCGACCTTTTCGGAGTGATGAATAACGGTTGGTGACTTTTATGGAGTGGTGGGTATCTTTTGGGGACCTTTGCGATTGGCGGGGATTAGTTGGTGACCTCGGTCGAGTGATTGGCACCGTTTGGTCACCTCTTTTGACTGATGATTATAGGTCGGAACAGACAATCGGGACCCTGCAGCAGATAGTGTGCCTGCATCATGGTAGCAGTGGTAGTAGTCAGGTGGGCGGCCAGAAAGGGTGCAGGATCTGGAGGGTGGTGGCCGAGGTATGATAGTGTACCTGCATCATGATAGCAGTGGCAGTAGTCAGGTGGGCGCCCAGTAAGGGTGCAGGATCTGGAGCGTGGTGGCCGATGTATGTAATTGAAGTAGCGGAATAATTCGGGACCAGACAGCTCTTCACTCGCGGGAATATGCTGACCGGTCAGGTCATAATGAAGTCGGGGAAATCCGACATGGTGCCAAATATAGTTTTAACTCACGGATCCTCGGGACACCCTACATATACCGTGATATATATATATATATATATATATATATATTTTTTTTTGCCCCACAAATTTTACGAATTATCCTATTTCACATTTACCCTACACCAAAATGCAGATGTGCACAGTTGTGTATATTTGTCGCTTAGCGAAGTAGATACCGTGGCGCATCGAGGGATGGCCAATGGGGCCATGTCCTCTTCCGAAGTGCTGGACATCTGAATGGGAATCAAGTTCCGAATTTGCTCCGAAATGAGAAAAATAACGTGCTTTTTGGGCACAGCCTGCTTGTCATTGTTAGACTGCTTGAGTTACAAGTTGTTGAGCTTTGCCAAGATTCCAGCATTCACGACGATCATTAATCCCCTCCGAAACAAGTTCTAATTTTAATCTTCCACCTTGCCCCGTGGATTTGCATCTCAGTCCGCTGCCGACGCATCAACTAAGCGTCCCAAGATTGTGTACGTCATCACCTGTTCAGGTCAGCAACATTTTCCGTTCCCTTGCACCTGCCAATGTTTATATTCGCCTTCGCTAGATGGCGTTGTCGACCTGCCCGAGCGGCGCTACGCTATCAATGGCGGGGCGAAGGCCTCGCCGAGGAATGTTCCTCCTCGGCAACGCCATGCAACACATGCGAGATAACATATCATCTCAGCTCAGTTGTAGCGGGACTGTAGCATCACAACAGTGGAGCTATCTGGAGCTACCTGCTGGGTCGCCTACCTCGAGCAGGCCTGGTTACATATCCGAGTGGATGCATATGGTTACATATTCCGAGTGACGGCTAGCCACTGGTTAGTGACCTGACTTGACCCGGCTTAGCTGACCTCCGACCGCATATCCTCAGTGAAGTGGCACCATTGACTTGGCGTGATCTCCCCTACACCCATGCACTCACATCTCTCGCATAATCACTCGTGAAGCGCTATCGGCAGCCTGACACCTCCTGAGTGGAGCCCTGTCGGTGACCTGACTTGACCTCGTCTTCACCTATTGAGTGAAGTGTCGTCGGTGACCTGACATGACCTGACCCTCATCTCTTCAATGAAGCGTTAATCAATAACCTGACCTGATCCTCACCTCTTGGATGAAGTGTCGTCGGTGACCTAGCCTGACCTGACCCTCATCTCTTCAATGAAGCGCCATCAATGACCTGACCCGATCCTCACCTCTTTGGTGAAGTGTGGTCGGTGACCTGACCTGACCTAACCCTCACCTCCTGAGTGATTGCGTCATCCATGGCCTGGGCCAGCTGGCTGATCAGTCCCACGGTGTACTGATCGACAAAGCCCGTCTTGTACATGTCGTACGGCTGTCTCAGCATCTCGCTCAGTCGGCGGGAGTCTGTAACGTCACAGAACACATTGGGTGACGTCATCGCAGGCCAGTGTTGAGTGACGTCACTGCTCAAAGCAGCACATGTCACTATAAGGGAAAAAGGTGCAATCAAGCGGATTGAGCTAGTGCAGGTTCGAGTACTAGAACGTGGTCGGTCGCACATCTGCCCAAATCCGATAGCTAAGTTGTGAATCTCCTTGACCTATTCCTGCCCGACAACCCAGTCGTGTATCTTCTCAAGGAGAAACACAACTCGACACATCTCCCCACCAGACATGAATTGCCCTTCCTCGGAAGCTTCTCGAGCTCACGTGACATGAGTTGGAATGTTGGCTGAAAAGTTGTCCCGTCATTGAGATGCTGGTCGGCTAACGGCTTTAGTGGCGGCTACATCCAGCCAAGCTACGGCACCATAATGCAGGGGCGGATCCAGAAGCCTGGCTTGGGCGGGGGGGGGGGGCAATACAATATTTTATCCGATTCCGACAAAACTCATCAGATTTGAACAGCATATCTGAATGAACTAGCCTTCGTTGAGTCTGCTTAAGACAATATGTATCTAATGAAACATCCTGAGATTTCTAGACCATGCCATTTTAGTGCGAAATATCGACAACAATCGACCTCTTGGGTATGGATGGGGAGGCGTGGCCCCTTTGACCCCCTGGATCCGCCCCTGCCGTGGTGTCCAATGAGTTTGAGCCGAACGGCCCTGTGCGGCGGCGATAAATGCGAAGCAACAGCTCTTGCCGCGCGCCCTTAAGCAAGCCCGCGCGGACCTTGACGTTGGCCTCTAAGCAAACGCATCGAGGGGGGGCGTGCGGGGCGCGCCGTGACCTCACCGATGTACTTCCCGGTGGTGGACCACCGCTCGATGGTGGACGGCAGCAGCGAGTGGCCGAAGCGGAACGCGGCCGTGGCGAAGGTGTCCGTGGAGGCGGAGTTCACCGTCGGCTTGTACGTGTGGCCGCGTCCGCCCTGACGACCAACATCATCATCATCATCATCATCATAACGTTTATTGTAATCAGTCTTACGATTATATTGAACATTTTCTCAGAGTGGTGCAAAACCACTGACCCTGGCCCTGGCCCTGACCCTGGCCCGATTCTGATTCTGGAACGTCTGGCCGTCTCCGTCACAACAGTCACTGACCGCTGTCACACCAGCTGACTGCTAAAGTCACACCAGCTGTTGACTGCTAACGTCACACCAGTTCTTGACTGGCGTGTATCACCAGCTAGCTGACATCACACCAGTCATTGACTGACGTGCATCACCAGTCGACTAACGTCACACCAGTCGTTGACTGGCGTGTATCACCAGTTAGCTGACGTCACACCAGTCGTTGACTGGCGTGCATCATCAGTTGACTGACGTCACATCAGTTGTTGACTGGCGTGCATCATCAATTCACTGACGTCACATCAGTCGTTGACTGACGTGCATCACCAGTTGACTAACGTCACACCAGTCGTTGACTGGCGTGTATCACCAGTTAACTGACGTTACACCAGTTGTCGACTGACGTGCATCACCAGTTGACTGACGTCAGACCAATTGTTGACTGATGTGCACCCCGCCGACCGAATCCGCCTACGCCAGCCTCAACTCGGATTCACCGGAATTTTTCCGACTGGGAAGTTCAGGCACAGCCACCATTTTCTCTCATCCGTTTGAAATACGGATCGTTTTCGCAGCGGCATTCCACACCTGATGTGTCAGCGGCGACAGCGGCATCTGCCGGTTAGGACTGAATCCACGACGTCGCAGACGGCTCACCTTGCCGATGATCATGTTCTCCTTGATCATCACATCCTTGCCGAGGACCATGGGCAGAAATTCGTTGAAGGTGATCTGCTGAACGGTTGCTCCGACAATCCTACGGCTCTCCTGAAATGTACGGCTCATCAAACGGCTCTCCTGAAATAATTCGAAACGTGGGTCTCCGACACAGAGGAGCACGTGGGCTATACAAACCAAAATAACATTGGTTCGTGAGAATTACGCAAAAAGTGAAAACTTCACTCTGAAGCGCAAGTTTCAGACCGGAACAATTGTATGCTTCTCAATTCATCAAAGCGCAGCATCTTTGCCGCCCCGGTAGCTCGGTTGGTTAGATGCGCCGGCCTGCTCTGGTCTCCCCTGTCCTGGCAACGCAGGGTTCGAGTCGCTTCGCGCACTCGCATTTAGCCCCCGGCTGGGAGGGTCAGTTGGCAGCTGGCCCAATAAGGCCGGGGATGAGCTACCGGACGGCCGTGTCGGTGCATTGACGGCACGTTAAACTTTCGGTCCAAATTCTGCCGTTGAACTGGAATTCATGGATCGGGTGGTGGGGTCAGGGTTCACGGAACAAGCTCTGGTTAGCAATAGGACCCTGGTTCATAAAGCCACCCTAACAAGAACGCGGATTAAAACTACTTAAAAAAAAATCAAATATATTCCGCACGACCACAGATGACCGTCAGCAAAGTGTGGACTGGAAATGGCTACTTCACATAATGATAATTAATTGACACAGTGGAGCCTTTCAAAGCTCGTTTGGGCATTTACCTGGCACACGACCACCGTCCTTTCAAAGCACGTCGGTCCCGAAGCGAGTCACCCGACACGCATCTGATAGACGTCCAGTCACAAGGCATGTGGATGGATATGTGCAAGATGAATCAGACCTGGAGTGGAGGCTTTTGTTCGTCACCTTGTAGGCGTTCGAACACCGCTAGCAATGGAGCTGTTCCTGTCGCTCGTCCAATGAAATATGAGATGTTGCTGGCTAGTTGTGGAGTGGAAGTGTGCTTACTATCACAGAAGTGTTCCCCTGGGACGGGTGGAGGAGTTCAGAGGACGTATAAACAGGCGAGCACCATCGGTTTATGACCGTCAATCGTAATCCGCTCGCGGCTGCAATCTAGTCCAAAGTGATCTTAACCAATCAGGACAATCCAGGTTGTGATCCGAACTAAGTTCGCTGAAGGTTAGGCAGAGTTTGGCTGGGGGTTGGACGCGTTTGACTTAGATTCAAATCGTGATTGGGACGAACGGATGAGCGCGGATGAGTTTCTCCGAAGTTGGAGGGAAGGCAGGAACAAATCAAAGATGCAATATTGGTACTAGCCCATGATGGTTTCATGATTACATACCGTAGCATATTTAGTTATGGTTGGATGGGTCGCACATCGCCGTGGTCGGTTCTGGCTACATTATTTCACCGATAACCACACCGCCCAATACGAGACATTCGTCCGACGTCGCATTATTCCCAGCTGAGGCGATTTGTGTGCTGAGCGCCGTGATCACGCGATCAGCACCACTGACCTGGAAGATGGTCTCGTCGTCCCAGTGGGGATTGATGTATCCCAGCTCTGTGGCAATCCGATTATGTTCGCGCATGAAGAACGTCTGCAGGATGGCCAGCACCAGCTGCTCGTTGACCCTCATATCGCCTGCGGCAAATCGCCAACAGTCAGAACGAGGCCGTGGGAGGCCGGCAGCCGACGGGGGAGCGAGATATCGCCGGAGGAGGAAATTAGACGTCCGGGGAAGGGACGGGAGGTAATCTGGAAGGGGACCGGATATAGCCAGAGAAGGAAATGAAGCGTCCGGGGAAGAGGCGGGAGATAATCCGGGAGGAGACGAGAGATGGTCGATAAGCAAATTAAATGTGAGAGGAAGGGATGGAAGATAATTCGGGTGGAGACCGGAGGTGGCCCGATAAGGAAATAAAGTGTCCGAGGAAGGACGGGAGATTATCCGGGAGGACACTGAAGGTAGCCAAATAAGGAAATGAAACGTCCGTGGAAAGGATGGGAGATAATCCGGGAGGCGACCGGGGATAGCCAGAGAAGGAAACGAAACGCCGGGGGAAGGGATTGGAGACAGGGCGGGAGGAGGCCGGAGATAGCCAGGGAAGAGAGGGTGACAGTGTTCCGGGAAAGTTTGGTCGGTGACTTAAGTTGCGACACCATGCATGTAGAGCGACAAAATGAAGCATGGAAAAATGGATGTTTGGGAAACACACTGTTGTAATCATGTTAATGACGCAAGCATGGCGTTGTCTGGTTGTCTGGTTGTCTGGTTGTCTGGTTGTCTGGTTGTCTGGTTGTCTGGTTGTCTGGTTGTCTGGTTGTCTGGTTGTCTGGTTGTCTGGTTGTCTGGTTGTCTGGTTGTCTGGTTGTCTGGTTGTCTGGTTGTCTGGTTGTCTGGTTGTCTGGTTGTCTGGTTGTCTGGTTGTCTGGTTGTCTGGTTGTCTGGTTGTCTGGTTGTCTGGTTGTCTGGTTGGCACTAATTGCAGTTGGTGCGGCCATGAGCCGTTTACAGTCGGGTCACAACGCATGAAACAGCTTAGCCGGCGGCGAACAGACATACACGTGCTTCAAATGCCGAGCTCCAGCCAATCCAGCCAAGATTCAGCCAGAATCGGCCGTGCCGGTGCTCATGCTTACAATCATGCTTCGGCGAAAGACAATGTGGCCCACTGAAGACTGGGGCACCAATCCCCTCACCACTCTGTCTGTCACCATCCAGTCCTACCATCAGTCTGTCTGTCATCCCCTAACCCTTCCAATACTCTGTCTCCTGCGTCCTTCCCACTATTCCGTATGTCACCGTCTGGCCCTCCCATCACTCTGTACTTCACCCTCCAATCCTCCCACCATTCTACCTGTCACCCTCTAACCCTTCTGTTTCTCTATCACTTGCGTCCCTCCCGTTACTCTATCTGTTATCCTCTAACCCTCCCACTACTCTGTTATCCCCTAACCCTCCCACTACTATATCTGCCATCATCTAACCCTTCTATTTCTCTATCACATGCATCCCTCCCGCTAATCTGCCTGTCATCCTGCCTGTCATCCACCCTTTCTTCCATCCTCTGTCTGTTATCCCCTAACCCTCCCACTACTATCTGTCATCTCTCTCACCCTTCCATTTCTCTATCACCTGCATCCCTCCCGTTACACAACCTGTCATCATCTAACCCTCACACTAATATATCTGTCATCCTCTAACTGTTCCACTACTCTGTCTGTCACCCTCTAACCCTTCCACCACTCTATCCACCTTATGATGACGAGTCCGACGCGCCAATCACGCCACCGGTCACCCTCCCTCATCAACCCACCGTGCTGTCACTGCGGACCCCTGCTGACAGCCCCCCACACCGTCTCACCGGCGTCGAAGCAGTAGATCTCGTTGGAGGGCCGGATGCAGCCCTCGTCGGGCGCGTGCAGGTTGGGCGGCAGTAGGTCCTTGAGGCCGTGCTCGCGGAACACGGGCAGCGTCTTGAGCAGACCGGCGCGGTGCGTGCGGATGCGGCGCGTCGTCTCCGCGTCGGAGCCGTACACGAACGACGCGTCCAGGTACGACGACACGGCGTTGATCGCGTCGCGCGGACCTGCAACGTGTGACGTGTTAACGTGTGACGTCACAGCAATGCAGGCGTGTGTGTGTTTGTGTGTGTGTGTGTGTGTGACGTCGCAACGGTTTCGCGTCGCGCGGACCTGTCACGTGTGACGTGTTAACGTGTGACGTCACAGCAATGCAGGCGTGTGTGTTTGTGTGTGTGTGTGTGTGTGACGTCGCAACGGTTTCGCGTCGCGCGGACCTGCGCCTCGAACACGCGTGACGTCATGGCAGTGCAGGTGTGTGGGTGTGTGCGTGACGTCGCAACGGCTTCGCGTTGCGCGCGGACCTGCGCGCCTCGAATGCGAGACCAATGCAAGACCCGCGCACTGGTGCGAGTGCTGCGCGAGTGGCTCGCTTCGTGGCGGGTGTAAGTCGGCCGTTTTCCCACGCACATATGTTCTGCGCCGAGGTCGCGTGGCGTTCACACGTGTAACTGCCCAGTCCACCCCCTGGCAGGCGTGTGGGTGCGCCCCTGAACGTCGTCTGAGTTGGAAATCACATTGACAGGCAATTGCACCGGGGATGACGAGACCAAAACGCGTATCGGAACGGCTACGAGATTCCGAATGGACCTGACAAGGTCACAGTAACCGGCTGGGGACATGTTTAACGAGCATGGTGCACGACATGGCATATCTGCTGATCCCCGGTCACGTTTGCTGATCACTTTTCACAGTCAGTAATCGCCTCGTGCATGCACATGCATGTAGCTGCTTGCTCGGATTCAATCTGCGAGATTAGCATAAAGACATGGTCGCAGTGCGGACGTGATCAATAGCTGTCATTGAGTGCGCACCCCCAGAATTGCTCGATGCACCCATATAGTGTATGCATTCATGCACACACACACACAAACATGCCTGAATGGGGATATGCTTTGCGAGATAAAACGTGCGCCAGCATACTGCGTGAATGTCGAATGGTCGAATGGTCGAATGGTCCGCATGCTCGCGCCTATGGGCGGAGTCGCAGACTCACAGACGTGGGGTACGTATTGGCACCTAGGGACTTCGACACACTTTCGCAAGACGTTCAAAACAGGTGGATGTTTCGCGTTTGCAAAAGGCGAAACGCCACCGCTGATGAAAAGCGTTTTGAGACGGGCCGAACTAACGCAGACACACATAAGCCATGGGAGACCAAAAGCCAACGGTGGCAGATTGAAGCTGAGCGCGGTAAGAATTCATTAGCCCTCAGCGTGCGTGATGCGAAGTTTCGAAATCCGAAATTGGAAACTTGTTGATAGTGACACAATCTAACATTGCTCTCAGGAAAATGAGTGCATCAAACAACAGTTGAGTGTGCTGCTTATACGTGTTTGTTTAATACAACGAAGAATGGCTCTTAACATTGCTCTCAGGAAAATGAGTGCATCAAACAACAGTTGAGTGTGCTGCTTATACGTGTTTGCATCAGACGATTGGTCCTGGCTGTAGGTTGGAATACCGATCTTAGACAATGAGTGGCATGGATCACAACTGAAGTGCATACAGCGAATGCCACTGAAATATGCTGCCTGTAATACAGGATGCCCTTCAATCCTGAATGCGCATGCAGCGCATATTGCAGCAATTTGAAATTGATTTGCTCCCAGTTATCTACGAAATAAATGGCGAATAATTGCACACGACGCACTCACAGTGGTCTCCACTAGTCTCCACTATTCATAGTAATATCCGAGCAAAGGTGCACTTTTTCAAAGTACAGTCACGCCGAAAGCGCGCACGAACGCCACTGCGTCGTCACGATCGCCTGAGGGCAGAACGAGGGGTCACCGGCCTGCGTCCTCTCCGGCCAGACGCCACTAACCCAGTCTGCAGTGGTTGTGCACGCCGGGCAGCGACCTGATGACGTTCATGCACGTCTGGCACGCCACTAACCCAGTCTGCAGTGGTTGTGCACGCCGGGCAGCGACCTAATGACGTTCATGCACGTCTGGCCGTGCAGCCGGTAGAAGGGGTCGTCGGCCGGAATCTCGATGGGAAAGCAGAGCGGGTTGTTCGCTTGGCGGGGGTCGTTGCAGCAGTCGGGCATCTGGGGCCGGCCGTTGCGACCTGTGGTGACGCAGAGGGCACACAGGTCACGGAGAGCGTAGAGGGGGCTGTAGACGGCGCTGGGGTCAGGCAGAGGTCATGGAGAGCACAGAGGGTGGTGTAGTGGGCGCCGGGGTCAGGCAGAGGTCATGGAGAGCATACACCGTTGAGGGCGCCGGGGTCAGGTAGAGGTCACGAAGAACATGTGGTGTAGAGAATGCTGAGGTCAGGTATGGGTGACGAAAAGCATGCCTTGTAGATGAGATCAAGGTCAGGAAGATATTGGTGGCCAGGGATATACTTCAGTGGCCAGGTAGAGGTTAGTGGTCAGGGAGAGGACAGTGGTCAGGGTGAGGTCGGTGGTCAGGGAGAAGTGGGTGGTTAGGAAGTGGTCGGTGATCACGAAGAGATCAGTGGTCAGGGAGAGACCAGTAGTGGTCAAGGTGAAGTTAATGGTCGGGGTGAGGTCAGCGGTCAGGGTGAAGTTAGTGGTCAGGGACAGGCCAGTGGTGAGGGTGAAGTTAATGGTCAGGGAGAGGCCAGGGGTCAGGGAGAGGTTGGTGGCCAGGAAGAGGTTGATGGTCAGGAAGAGGTCGTTGGTCAGGAAGAGGTCAGTGGTCAGTGGGAAGTCAGTCGCTGTTCAGAGCTGTCAGGAAGTTGAGAGCACGTTCAGAGACGGTGCGGTAGCAGGAACGACAGGAACGACACCACGCATACCACTACGCTGTCATGCCGGACGATGCAGTAGCAACACGTTAGATGATGTTCGATGAATAGGCAGGGGGTCGCGGTAGCTCAGTCGACACGACGCTATGGTCCTGATCGCAAGACCGTGGGTTCGAATCACACGACCGGCTAGCTGAATTACCAAGCACACTGGCCACCAATCGACATAAGAGGCTGACGACGCCATTACATGCGCACGACTGCTAGGCTACGCGTACTTAGTAAGATACTGCTAGGCTATACGTGCTTAGTAAGAGACTGCTAGGATACGCGTACGTAGTACGCGACTACTAGGCTAGGCTATGCTGCTATCCAAGATCCTCAATGAACAGGCTGCTCCTACCATGCTGAGCTACCGCTAGGTACTAGACAATTATTTACGCTAACGAACTGATTCGGGCGAGTTGGATTTCATCTGCGACTTAAATGAACTCCGCTGCATGCCCAGATGCTGGTCTGTTTTCGGCGGAATTTGGCCAAGTAATCTGATTGGACTGGCATCTTCCAGCACGTCAGCATCTTGAACATGCAGTGGCAGATCAATCGTTGCGTTTCCCACTAAGATACCAGATCCGTGGCGGGATCCGGGTAGGTTGGAAGCGGAGGCGGCTTGCTGCAGGGGAGTGGTGCGACCACATTCCATGGTCAGACCACACCCCGGTCTCCACCCCACCCCTCCCCCTCCCCCGGGGCGTGGTTACGGTGCGCTAACATAGTCAGACCCACGGTGCAAGAGGTGCTGATCACGCCGGAACTCCGGAACTCCGGCACAAGTAATCACTCACTTCGGCGTTTAGCGACGTCGCGTAAGCTTGAGTAGACAACATAGGTGCTGCATTAATGATGCGGAGGTCAGTTATCTTCATTTGCCGAAGCGGGGTGCAAAATATACTGGTGTTGACCGAAAAACGTGACTTCAAAACAACACCGACCTTTCCAACTGCAAGCTGCTTCCTAGATCGACGGCTACTAGTATTTTCCTTGTCCTCAGCCCCTCTTTCCCCTCCCCCTGTTGTTGATTAAATTCAATGCACATCTCTGTAAAATGATGGCGGAGCATGCTCCATTACATTTACGTTATGCTATTATGATCGTATTTAGCGCTATATAGCTGGTTTCGAACCACCGAATAATCAAAAGAACCAACTATTCAGTTCCACGAACTTCAAATTATCGATGATCTCAAAGTCCCCGACCTGGCGAAAGCCGGCTCCGTTGGGGGAATTCCGAACCTCAGTGTCGAAAACTTCAATGGTTCAAAACGGACAACCTCAGTATGGCCAGTGCTTCCAAATCCTGATGTCCTACAGCCCAGGTGGATTCTTTTAAACTCCGAATTCCTCAAGCACTCAAACCTTCAAAGTCCAAATCCCCAACAATACCAAATCAGCTGAACACGCAGGAAATAATGCAGAAGACCATATAACGTATGCGCCATAACACGGACTGCTCTTTGCCAGCGCCGCTTGAAAAGAGCATAACCGACTGCATGCCAAAACGGCTCGTGCTGACTGGGGCATCGACTGCAGCCGCGGAACGTTTAAACGTTGGTCATCCGGTAAATGGGCGAGATGGGACATCACCCCCGTATCCCCGCACTGCCTAGATTACATCAAAAAAGCACACCCACATGGCTGCGAGAAGGGATATAGATTGGACAAGTGTGAGATGCGCAGTTTTATGTCCCGCTTGCACTGTACTCTAGGAACGTGCAGGCGCATTTAGCACCCCAAAAGGTCCGAATTCGTGTATTTTGCCGTATCTGATTGTTGTCAGCTGACTTCGGGATTTTGAAGTCGGTGATACTTTGAAGTTTTGAGAATTTGAAGAATCCAGGGTTTTAGGGTACGGAAGAGAGAATTGGAGAAAAGGAGAAGAGTCTATTTTAGACTTAGATTTCCGCAATTCTATATTTGTGCATTGATGCTTTTGAATAATTCGTGAGATTCGAGGTAATTCTGATTTCGGGGTTTTCAAATACTTGTGTTCTGATGTAGGCCAGTTCATGTTTCTAGTGTGTAGAAGTATTAATTGCATGCTGAATTAGAACCTCCTCTAACATTTTATCTGGGGCCCGCTTCCCCTCCCTTGTCATGGCTGCGTCCCGAATTACCGACCATTACCCATTTTCGTAACATTACTAGGGGTGGGGGCAGAGTCTGGTTTCCTGGAACAGTGCCACAATCTCCAATGGACGTGCTCCGCCCCCAGTCAAGATTCGCTAGAACAGGCCCAGTGCTGAATGCTTAGGTAATACTAACCATTCAAAGAACAGTACCCCAGAACAGCACACGTATCAGTCATGCACGGGGAGCACCAAAACCCATCTCGCGAGTCCCCTTCCTTTTTTTTACAGCCGAAATATTAATGCTGACCAGTGCACACCAAGGCAAACTAAGGGAACAAATAGTCTAGAAATTCGCCCACTGCAACGCGTAATCCCGGCGTACCAATAGAATAACAAAAACGTACTCGAAGTGTTGCAGGGAGGAGGGGGGGGGGGGACGCCCGTGCAATTAGCATACACTACTTTGCATCATTATGCCACAAATCAATATCTAACGCATCGGCACTTGGCACGTTCAGGTCGAGAACGAACGCGGGCTAGAATTGCTGCCCACTAAGATAGCCATCGTTGTCAGCTGGACTACATTTGCCGAATCACAATGACATGCACAATCTGCGTTCTGAGTCTGTGAGTGGGAGGGACGTGTGTCTGCAATCCCGGCCTCCGTGCAATTACTGCATGGCCTTGACCAGCACGCCGATGGCCGTACTATCGAGCCGGCGGATTGATGACACGACCTTGTCTCTGCGACCCGGTGTAGCACGCCGGCCACGTGTCACCTGACCTCGCCACGTGCCACACGTGCCACCTGTTCCCCAGCCCGTGCCACTTGTCCCCCAACAGTTCCCCAGTCCGTGCTCGGCCGTGGGAGCTGGGCGGAGAGGGTGGGGGCGAGTGAGTGTGCGGCGTATGCAACAACTCTGACGAGAACCGCCAGCCGTCACGTCAAGCCGAGATGAAATCGAATGCGACTCGGGTCGGATAAACGGCACTGTTAAACAGCGCCTGCGGGATAGCAGGTAACGCGTGGCTGACACGCGGAGGTCGGCCGAGTGGTGACGCTACTGACCTTCAAGGTCCACCGGCACAAGGTCGGTGCAGGTGGACCTTGAAGGTCAGCACGGCCTGGAAAGATCACGTGTCGGCAGGGCTGCCAGGTAGGTGGAGCGCCGGTCAGCCGGTCAAGGTCAGGGAACTGGTGACGGCGTCCTGTACGAGCGAATTATCCCAGCCGTGTGGTGAAGCACATGTTTCACCCGGCAGGATGTGGACTCAGAGAGGCGGAGCGAAATCGGCAACCCAGGTTTGCCTAATGGTTTCCTTCACACATTATCGTGGTAGTGGGTGTGCCATGTTGCCATTTGGTAACCAATTCTTCTTCTTTTTGGCTGATGTCAAGTGTGATTTTGAACTTATTTTGACATACATTATGGGGACGAATGAAACATAGGAACACATTTTTTCCTACCGAGATCACGTGTTGTGTTTCGTTCTTCCAAAGTAACAGCACGCAAATATAAACTCGCCGACCGCAAAGCTACCCTGCGAGCGATGTGCTCTCCTTGTCTGGACCCTGATGTCTGTACCCGCTCGCTCGCCGTATCTGGCCGTGGAGAGCGGCGGCACCGGCCAGCCACAGAAAACGCTCCCCTCGAGCCGCAGGGCGTGGTCCCGGACCACACTCATCATCGGGCGATCGCGACGTCACCACGGCCGGCACTCCCACCACTATCGCCAGGATCAGGATCCGGGCATCTCCACGAATGCGCCGCCGCCGGCACCGCTCCCGCTCGTCGCCGCCGGCGCGGTGACCCCACCACCGGCTGGTTATCGGTTGGCCGGACACACCGCTCGGCGCACCATCCCCCCCCCCCACACCCACCCACTCCGGCTGACGACACAGCTCTGCAATGCCGGGGATTGGAGCGGTATGACGTCAGCGAGCCGCTCCACTCCTCACGAGGCCGCGCTTCGGGCGCAGATGGGCGTGGCTGGTGGGCGGGTTAACTCGCTCGACCGCTGCGTGGTACACACCGCGGGCGTTCGTGACACGCTCCACTTGCGGAATAGTGGCACTGTATCAATAGTTGCTGTGGCGCTCTGGATTTGTGTGAGCTGATGACGAGCGTGTGGATAAGTCCACCAATGCGTTGAACATTATCGGCCCGTGTAAGGCGCCGTCAGCGGAGCTGGACGCCCGGTCTCGGCCACACTTTACGCGTCGGGACGGCTGCAGTTCTCTCCGGGATGGACCAGTTCAGTAATGACAGGCCATCTGCTAAGGTCTCCGGACATTATTCCTTTTTTCGGCGTTCTTGGGAGAGGTGGAATTTTCCAGCTAGTTTGAAAAAGTAGCAGCTCACCCAACGTGATATTGCGGATTGAAAACAGCCGCCACATTGCAGGGCCGAGCGTTGCCGCACACTCCCTTCAGACACAGCTTATGCGCCCATGCATATACCGACTTTGACGGGAGGGGAGAGTGGAGAGAAGGGGCAGGGGAGGGCAAGAGGGGAGGGGGTGGGCGTAAGAGCGGACGGGGGGGGTGAAGATTCATCAGCTCCCATTTTCTGCGCCTCTTCCTTGACGAGTGAGGAAACAAGTTGGCTCAGTGACTCCCGCGCCGCGGATACGGTATCGGAAATCTAACCGTGTTGTCGGCATGAGACGTGCTGATCGACGGAAAGGACAACCCAAGGGAACACGCCCTTGGCAAAGCGTGCAAGCGAAATGTCGCTACCAACCTATCTCGACGGGCTTCAGCTCGCCGGTCAGTGTGATGTCGTGGTCGATCAGCTGGCCCCAGGCGACCAGCATCACCGTCACGGCGTGGTCGTGCTTGCCCAAGTCGCGGTGCAGCGTGGCGGACACCACGCGCGCGCTCGGCAGAGGGTAGCCGCCCGCGCCGACCACAGGTGCGCTCACGCCTGCCGGGGCGCGCCAGGTCAAACGCAGGTCACGAGGGCAAATGTAGTGCGCACGAGGTCAAATGCAGGTCGCACGAGATGAAATGCGGATCGCGGGGTCAAATGCAAGTCGCGAGGTCAAATACAGGTCGCGAGGTCAAATGCGGGTTACGAGGTTAAATGCAGGTCGCACGAGGTCAAATGCAGATCGCACGATGCCAAATGCAGGTAGCAAGAGGTCAAATGCAGGTCGCGACGTCAGGCGCGGGTAAGTGAGGCTCGGACGAGTCAGACAGGGTGAATGTGTCAAAGCGACGATGTGGTCACACTGGTTGATGGAGAAGCGACATGATACATACACTACGCTTTGGGGAAGTTTCGATGTCACGGTAAGAGGAAGATGCGTGGTTGATATTGCTTTGCTTGAAATTATCGATGGATGCATGGATCATGTCTTAATTTTGAAGAAAAAAAACTACGGATCACAATATATTGGTGTTCCATTTCCGATCTGAAAAGTGGACCTAGCATGACTAGTCTTCAAGCCATGAAAACAAATTCCCATAACGTGTAGATCGAGGAGCACACTTTCTCCAAGGGGGGGAGGAACAGGTTTACTTGACTAGTCGACCTGGAAAGCAATAGTTGAGATCATGAAGTAAAAAGTACATTTACCTAATGTAAAAAGTAAAAGTAAAAATTAAATTACCCCACCCACTTTTGTCTGGCAACAATTATATTTTCTGACGACCGACACATCCGCAACGACATCCTCCGGTGCTTAAATACTGCACCAACCTCCCTGCACGGGCGAGGCGCAAAGCAGAAGAAGCTAGACACGCCCGGACTGGACCTGACTTGACCCGCCTGACCTAACCTGGCCACGTGTCTCTCAGCGGCGGCTCACCGTCGCTGTAGTTGGGCGCCAGCAGCCGGCGGAAGGTACCGCGCGCGGCGCCCCAGCGCGAGTTGTCCAGGTTGTTGCAGGTGCCGTCGATGGTGCGGTAGCGGCTCAGCTGGCACGGCTCGGTGTCCGTCAGGAAGGCCGGACAGAAGGCCGCGATGCTGGTGCGCAGCGTGTCGATCAGCGGCAGGCCGCCGGCCACCACGTCCCTGGGCAGGTTGTACCTGAGGCAGAGGCGACGTTGACGTCCTCGGGCAGGCTGCGGCTACGGCAGAGGCGGCGTCAGCCACCTCGAAGTCTGTGTGCGTGCCAGAGGCGGTGTTGAAGTTATCTGGTACGCAAAGTATGTGTCCGTGCCAGAGGCGGTATTGAAGTTATCTGGTACGCAAAGTATGTGTCTGTGCCAGAGGCGGTGTTGAAGTTATCTGGTACGCAAAGCATGTGTCTGTGCCAGAGGTGGTGTTGAAGTTATCTGGTACGCAAAGTCTGTGTCTGTGTCAGAGGCTGTTCTAAAGTTATCTGGTACGCAAAGTCTGTGTCTGTGCCAGAGGTGGTGTTGAAGTTATCTGGTACGCCACGCCAGTGGTTGAGTTGGTGTTGATTGAAGACGGGTGGTCCCCACGCCTAGCGCTCCGGCAAACAGCTACGTGAATTAACCAGGGGGTGAAAGTTGCAGTTGTGCGTTCAACTCTAAGTGCAGTGTGCGAGGTCTCCACTTCAAGACCTGGCATCGGTAGACTTTTAGTGGACCGATTCTAGCCCAGGAAGTGAAGAAAATCATAAGAGGTCAAATGATTAACTATGAAGGAATGCACGTGGGTGTTGATTTATGTCCGGAATCTTCACTGTGTTTTTCACCGCATTCTTTCCTTCGTATGTCGTTGCATAGGTTACGTGACATGTGCGGCGAGCTTGGCGGGACAAGTAGCCGTCCACACCACGGACGGCGAGTTTGGCGAGACCAGAGCCGTCCGCATCACAGACAGCGAGTTTGGCAGACTAGAAGCCATCCGCAGCACAGACGACATGGTGGGCAAGCAGACATCTTCGTATTCGGGCATTGTGCCTGGTCCTCTCCTCTTCCTACCTATCCATAAATAAATAACCAGCTTCTGGCGACTAGCAAGGACAGAGCGTAATCTCCCGAAAGTCGGCAGTCGCCATATTTTCCTGACGGGCGAGCCGACCTGACGTGACCTCACAACCTACGTCTGCGCGATGACCCGGGCGACCTCGGTCAGCACGGCGCCAAGTTCGCCGACATCCTCCACGTCCAGCTCGCCGTCAGGTCGCCGCAGGCGGTGCTGTGCGGCGGCCTGGTCAAACGCGGCGCTCACCGCGGCGAAAGTGACGCACGTGACGCCACCCTGGAACGCCGCCTCCCTGCGGGTCAGGGCGCAGGTCACAGGTCACAGGTCACACCGTCACAGGCAGTTCAATAAATGGGCGCTAAATGACCTCGTAGTCGGCGCGCCTATAAGCCCAAATAATCAATAAAGGCAGGTCAATAAGGGCAGCGGTGCCGAGAAGAGGCTTCCGTGCCAGTTGCACGTGTTTCGCAGTGATCTTAGAATGTGTTGTCGGAAAACAGACTATTCATTCAAGTCGTGTGTGGCTGTAAACTCGGCGGTATGTGGCTAGCAGCAGGTAACTGTGACTGCGGAATTAGCATGCTAGTGCGCTGCAAATAACATCGTTATGCATACATCAAATAGAAAAGCAGAAGGCACCAACGAACGACAATCCATCAACGGATCATTGGTGAACAACTGTCTTCAGGCTTGAAGTTCTACAATGCGTTGTGAGTCCAGAACATCTGAGATTCCCACAGGTCAAATGCAATTTCCTCGAGCAGAGGTCCAGAATTTCCCCCCCCCCCCTAAGGCCTGCATTCTTATTATTGATGGTGTGGGTGCCTGCCCACTCTTGTCCCAATGCATTTTCTGACTGCCGTCCTGCCGCTATCGTGAGTGGGTACACATGGCTGAGAAAATATGGCTGCACTCAATCCGAGTCGATGTAGTTCCAGACGTGGTATGCTTCGATGCATGTACATTGTACAACAAGGGTGAAAGTGTACTCATATTGGTGCAATCACTGGCGGATGGAATGGGGGTGGGGGTGGGGGTGGCATGCGGTAATCCCCATCTCCAACTCAAGAAGCTCTGCAAGTCTACTTAGACTGGCACAGGCGTGGCCAGACTGGAGCAGGTGTGGCCAGACTGGTACAGGTGTGGGCAGACTGGTACAGGTGTGGCCAGACTGGTACAGGTGTGGCCAGACGGGTACAGGTGTGGCCAGACTGGTATAGGTGTGGCCAGACTGGTACAGGTGTGGCCAGACTGGCACAGGCGTGGCCAGACTGGAGCAGGTGTGGCCAGACTGGTACAGGTGTGGCCAGACTGGCCGACAGGTATGGCCAGACGGTGGCCAGACAGGTGTGGCCAGACGGGTACAGGTGTGGCCAGACTGGCACAAGTGTGTACAGACTGGTACAGGTGTGGCCAGACTGGTACAGGTGTGGCCAGACTGGCACAAGTGTGTACAGACTGGTACAGGTGTGTACAGACGGGTGGTAAAGGTGTGTACGACGGGAACAGGTGTGGCCAGACTACTCCAGGTGTGGCCAGACTGGCATAGGTGTGGCCAGACTAGTACAGGTGTGGCCAGACGGGTACAGATGTGGCCGGACGGGTACAGGTGTGTACAGACGGGTATAGGCGTGCCCAGACTGGTACAGGTGTGGCCAGACTGGTGCAGGCGTGCCCAGACTGGTATAGGTGTGGCCAGACGGGTACAGGTGTGGCCAGACTGGTACAGGTGTGGCCAGACGGGTACAGGTGTGGCCAGACGGGTACAGGTGTGGCCAGACGGGTACAGGTGTGGCCAGACGGGTACAGGTGTGGCCAGACGGGTACAGGTGTGGCCAGACTGGTGCAGGTGTGGCCAGGTGTGGCCAGACTGGTATAGGTGTGGCCAGACTAGTACAGGTGTGGCGAGACTGGTACAGTGTGGCCAGACGGGTACAGTGTGGCCAGCCTGTACAGGTGTGGCGAGACTGGTACAGGTGTGGCCAGACGGGTACAGGTGTGGCCAGACGGGTACAGGTGTGGCCAGACGGGTACAGGTGTGGCCAGACTGGTACAGGTGTGGCCAGACTGGTACAGGTGTGGCCAGGTGTGGCCAGACTGGTTCAGGTGTGGCCAGACTGGTACAGGTGTGGCCAGACGGGTACTGGTGTGGCCAGACTGGTCAGGTGTGGCCAGACGGGTACAGTATGGCGAGACTGGTACAGGTGTGGCCAGACTGGTACAGGTGTGGCCATACTGGTACAGGTGTGGCCAGACTGGTACAGGTGTGGCCAGACTGGTACAGGTGTGGCCAGACTGGTACAGGTGTGGCCAGACTGGTACAGGTGTGGCCAGACGGGTACAGGTGTGGCCAGACTGGTACAGGTGTGGCCAGACTGGTACAGGTGTGGCCAGACGGGTACAGGTGTGGCCAGACTGGTACAGGTGTGGCCAGACGGGTACAGGTGTGGCCAGGTGTGGCCAGACTGGTGTGGCCAGACTGGTTCAGGTGTGTACAGACGGGTACAGGTGTGGCCAGGCTGGTACAGGCGTGACCAGACGGGTACAGGTGTGGCCAGACGGGTACAGGTGTGGCCAGGTGTGGCCAGACTGGTGCAGGTGTACTCACGGCTGCCCGTGGAACACGCCGCGAACATGGTCGAACTGGGAGGAGTGTCCGACGCCTGGAATGTCGAGCGCACAGTTGGTGTCGGCTCCGACCGGCTGCTGCACAGCCAGTCCGCTGGCGTGGATCACACTGCCGCAGACGGTCCAGGGGACACCGGTCAGCACCACACCACAGGGTGGATCACACTGCCACAGACGGTCCAGGGGACACCGGTCAGCACCACAGGGTGGATCACACTACCACAGACGGTCCAGGGGACACCGGTCAGCACCACCACAGGGTGGATCACACTGCCAGACGGTCCAGGACGGTCAGCACCACAACAGGGGTGGGGACACCGGTCAGCACCACAGGTGGATCACACTGCCACAGACGGTCCAGGGGACACCGGTCAGCACCACACCACAGGGTGGATCACACTGCCGCAGACGGTCCAGGGGACACTGGTCAGCACCACAGGGTGGATCACACTGCCACAGACGGTCCAGGGGACACCGGTCAGCACCACACCACAGGTGGATCACACCGCCACAGACGGTCCAGGGGACACCGGTCAGCACCACACCACAGGGTGGATCACACTGCCGCAGACGGTCCAGGGGACACCGGTCAGCACCACAGGGTGGATCACACTGCCACAGACGGTCCAGGGGACACCGGTCAGCACCACACCACAGGGTGGATCACACTGCCACAGACGGTCCAGGGGACACCGGTCAGCACCACACCACAGGGTGGATCACACTGCCACAGACGGTCCAGGGGACACCGGTCAGCACCACACCACAGGATGGATCACACTGCCACAGACGGTCCAGGGGACACCGGTCAGCACCACACCACAGGATGGATCACACTGACCGCAGACGGTCCAGGGGACACCGGTCAGCACCACACCACAGGGTGGATCACACTGCCGCAGACGGTCCAGGGGACACCGGTCAGCACCACACACAGGATGGATCACACTGCCACAGACGGTCCAGGGGACACCGGTCAGCACCACACACAGGATGGATCACACTGCCGCAGACGGTCCAGGGGACACCGGTCAGCACCACACCACAGGGTGGATCACACTGCCGCAGACGGTCCAGGGGACACCGGTCAGCACCACACCACAGGGTGGATCACACTGCCACAGACGGTCCAGGGGACACCGGTCAGCACCACACCACAGGGTGGATCACACTGCCACAGACGGTCCAGGGGACACCGGTCAGCACCACACACAGGATGGATCACACTGCCGCAGACGGTCCAGGGGACACCGGTCAGCACCACACCACAGGTGGATCACACCGCCACAGACGGTCCAGGGGACACCGGTCAGCACCACACCACAGGGTGGATCACACTGCCACAGACAGTCCAGAAGACGCGGATTAACACCATTTGAATGACAGCATATGGCAGTACTGCGCCACAGTAGTGGGCGATGGAAGCGTTCGAACGCATGCGAGTGAGACGATGGAGCAACAGCTGCACCACACAGATCACTACCGGTTGCCGAAGTTGCAGGGGTACTGCTGCCCTCGCTGGTTACACTCACAAGATCCTGATCAATTGTCAACAGTGATTAATCAGCGGCCAATGATCGTTTGTGATCCGCCAGTCAACACCAATCTCCTGTCAGAAAGTTCGTTTATATTTAGAAGTTCTGAGAAGATATGCCAGAAACGTTTGCACGGCGAAGTACCTGTGATCTGCGGTGAATGACCAGTGGCCAAATAGGTAGCCGGTGATCAGCGAACTGCAGTCACTAATTAGAGATCTGAACATTCAATGCATATGTGGGTTTGAATTGGTGATCAGCAGTCAGGCTCACACTGGCTGGGATAATAAAAGCAGTGCGCGGCCGAAACAATCCCAGTAAAAGTACCCGTATCTATGTGGTGTGGCACACTCCACTGGGAAAGTCATTTTCAGCAGAAACGCCAACAGTGAGACATCTCCTCGAGCTGAGACAGTGAGACAGCACCTGAAGCTGAGACAGCAAGACAGCACAACTGGAGCTGTGACAGTGAGACAGCACAACTGGAGCTGAGACAGTGAGACAGCACAACTGGAGCTGTGACAGCAAGACAGCACAACTGGAGCTGAGACAGTGAGACAGCACCTGAAGCTGAGACAGTGAGACAACACAACTGGACAGTGAGACAACACAACTGGGCAGTGAGACAGCACCCGGTGCTGAGACAGTGAGACAACACCTGGTGCCGATGAAGTGAGTCAGTACCTGGATCTGAGACAGCGAGACGGCTGAGCTGGAGCTGAGACAGCCATACATTACCTGGTGCTGTAGGCGTTGAAGCCAACGGAGTCTTGGCTGACCGTTCCGCCAATCAAGCAGACCAGCATAATCAGTAACCTGTCGGCAGTGCACAAAACTACACTCAGTTTTAGCTTAGCCTGTTTGCAAACTTGCTAACAGGCACCTCCAATACCGGCCATGATGCACAATTTCACATCCTCTTGAAAGTTATGTACCTTCACCGCAAAAGAAGAAGAAAACTACCACGGTGCTAGTAGGCGTTTCACGCACTGGATGGAAACGGGTTACTCGTATCGTGGATAGTATTGGACAATGAACATGTGAACATGGGAACATGTGAACATGTGGCCAAGCAGTCGCTGGCTGAACGAGACTCTCGTACAAATAAACCGACCGTGTCTGTGCCGGCTATTGCTCTGTCTCCCGGAATGGCAGCAGATATCAGCCGATCCGCATCAAAATAAACACACGAAAACTGACTTTTAGAAACGGCAACTTGGTTCGACCGCTATATACATTTTGCAACACCGAGCCGCATGTGGCTTCAGTATGCTCACTTTAAAATGTTATAGCGAGTCTGGATATGATAAGAAGCAAGACGTAGCCTGAGGGCGAATACGAGTTCAGCCACGTTGAAAGCTGGTGCTGCGGCGTGTCCTACACAAACGGCGGTGCTGAAGCTCAGACCGGAGCCCAGACCGGAGTCCAGACCGGAGCCCAGACCAGAGCTCCCTGCAGTCCAGACCAGAGCCCAGACCGGAGCCCAGACCGGAGCCCAGACCAGAGCCCATACCGGAGCCCAGACCGAAGCACAGACCTAGGACCAGAGCAGAGATCCGTGGAGCCCAGACCAGAGCCCATAACCGAGTCCAGACCAGGCGTGTGTACAGCTCGATTGGCGTACAGATGTGGCCATGAAAATCCTCTGCTTTACATTTCGAAAATACCGAAGTCAAGTGCGCAAGCTGTGTAGCATTTCTGCGATCCACGCCGCAGTCCTTACGTAGCCAACCGATCAGCCAGTATACGCCGTCTGACACAAAATGCAGGGTGATGGGCCAATCATATTCTCTGATTGGTGTCATTCCAGTCGATACATGAGGCGTAGAACATCAATAAACACGCGCGGTAATGACCATTCAGACCACGCCAGTAAATCTGTCGGCTGCAGCCCACTTCAATGCCACACGGCGTAACAAAATGTGTTATCATGTGCGTGTGTATGTACACAATATTTAAAACATAAATACATTTAATCCGAGTTATTGCTGGGGTGGCTTTATGAACCAGGGTCCTGTTGCTAAGCAGAGCTTGTTGCGTGAATCCTGGCCCCACCGCCCGATCCATGAATTCCAGTTCAACGGCAGAATTTAGACCGAAAGTTTGACGTGCCGTCAATGCACCGACACGGCCGCCCGGTAGCTCGTCCCCGGCCTCATCGGGCCAGCTGCCAACCGATCCTCCCAGCCGGAGACTGAACGCGAGCGCGCGAAGCGACTCGAACCCTGTCTTGACAGGACAGGGGAGACCAGTACAGGCCAGCGCTCTAACCAACTGAGCTACCGGGCGGGTAAAGTCGATGCTTCTCACAAAAGATGCAAATAAATGCGATAAATTGCATAGGTTATATGAAGCTGAGACACGTGCTGTTGGTCTTGATACTCTTCAACACAACTGAAGCTGAGGGGAGTTAACATCGGTTATATGTTATACCCCATGGCACAGGTGTTGATTTTTTTATAACAAAATTTTTGTGGGGGGGGGGGGGCACAATGCATGAAGGCAATGGCTGAGGCCAAATGCTTTTGGGGTCCCAATCCATTGGGGGGGTCACATGGGGTCCCTAGGGTCCATGTTAAAAGTTGAAATTTTGGGGGAATGCAACATTGAGGGGGAATCTTCCCCCTCAAACGTACATATAGCAACACCCCTGCCCCATGGATACTTAGACGAATATGACCTGGTGAGAAATACAAAGATGCAGAAAAATATCTGTCTGGTCTGTCTATCGATGCAGTTTGTTTCTGTTGCGTATCACTTCGCAGCAGAGTGTTCACATTTCGACGCACTGCTACCTTGGTCCACACAGCACCGCTCGCGTCTACTGTAGCAGTTCGCACGTAACAGTTCGCGAACGCGCTACATCAAGGTGACCAGCACAAACGTCAGCAGCGGGAAACACGGCCCGAAAATGTGGTGTCACTGTGCGCCCGCCTATGGGAACGTACGGCCTTGTGCACAATGTTCACATAACGGAAGCGTTTCGCCTCCCGAAGGCGCATGTGCAACGTTTCTTGGTTGGGTCACCTTCCCACCGCTGAAATCGATAGTGAGGCATGCGCGCGTAATGAACGACGGCAAATGGATACCTGGTACAGCCGCAGGCGATGCCGGTCGTGAAGCCGGTGAGCGTCGACCTAAATACTCTCCACGATCCTCGATCCCACGCGGCTGGCCGGCGGAGCTGGAAGGGCATAATTGGAGCACGTTGTGGCCGGATAATTCGAACATACTTTCGGTGTGCGGTCGCAGGCCGTCAGCAACAGTGGCTAAATGACCGAGCTCTTGCGGTGCTGACAGCCAGCCAAATGGAAATTGTGCAAGTCACGCCATGACGGTGCACATCCAGTGGTGCTGTTGCATAGTTAATCGGAATTTATAGAAATTATGTACATTTATTATTTATTAAACTTATGGAAATTATATATCTATATATATATATATAAACTTGGAAATTATGTTGGTGCTACTAACCTTCCGAATTCTTTTTCTTATTTCTGTTTTAAATTTGATACCTCAACATATTTTTTTTTACTCGTCACGTCTCGGGGGTGATCTTTTTACGGCCCCTGAGGTTTTCCGCGGACGGTGGAGATGCGGCGCGTGGCAGTGCGCCAAAATTTTGCATACCTTTTCCCACATCAATTTGGCATGCTGTGGGAAAATGTTTGAGGTCAGGCTACCTACGGTCAGTGAGTTATTGAAGGTCAAGTAAGGTCACCTCGAAAAATGTTCAACCAGTCGTCACGCTTTAAGGGATACAGGTATTTCAATAAAACTTTCAGCGTTTGCTTATCTTTAGTGATGCAATGAAACGCACCAGAGGATTTTCTTAAGTTTTGAGGATGTATTCATTTTGCATATTTGCCCATTATGACCCAAAATCGAAGGTTCTCACTGAAGTAAGCATTTTTGTCACGGCAAGGTGACGTGAAGCACCGATTTGCGGTCCGCTCTACCCATCAAAAGATTAAAGAAAACGGAAAACTCAAAATTTTATCAATTGTAAAACTTAAAAATGTTGATTTTTGGATGGGCAAAGATATTGGTGTAATTGTCGATTTAGCCTTCCTTTTCTGCTTCCAAATATTTTTTGCTTGTCTTTAATATGTCCCCAAAATGAACTCCCCAGAGCCAAAACATGTCAGTCGTGCTCACATAGACACCCTAGTGACGCCACTTTTTGGGGATACAATTTTGTGGGTGGTTTCGAACCCTACTCGTCGAGCGCTTTCCGGTGACACCTCTTTAGTATTCGTGCGACGCTTAGTTTGGAGATTAGAGGGGGAATATGTCGACCCCGATCCCGGAGACAGGGTGTGAGGATCTGATCGGAAAGACGGCGCGGGTTAACGTTCATATTATGGTTCCACCAACAACAACATTTCGGGTTTTGTTTTCAATTGCATTCCGAACGTTGTGATACATACGCCTGTTGCATTTTTAGCAATGACGCTTAAAGTGGACACCGAAAATTGACGCCACAAAGGTCGAGACACCACCCGTCACAAAGGTCGAGACACCGGCCGTCACAAAGGTCGAGACACCGGCCGTCACAAAGGTCCAGACACCGGCCGTCACAAAGGTCGAGACACCGGCCGTCACAAATGTCGAGACACCGGCCGTCACAAATGTCGAGACACCGGCCGTCACACATGTCGAGATACCGGCCATCACACTGGCGCTTAAGGCAAAGACCATTTTTGCGTTGCCTGTGGCGTGTTCACTGTGCACTGCGTTCGACGCCGTCGTTCGACGCCATCGTCGAATTACGGCCGCTCGTGTTCAGAACGCAGCATGGTAATTTGATCCAGGTGTTTCAGTCCTTTTTGTCGGTAGCAGGTGTGTCTGTCGCTGGATTCAGAACTGCTTTCGGACATGTGATGCTGAAGAGAATCACCATGGTAATCCAATGAGGACGATAATTACTTATAACTCAGAATGTGACACTGATTGAGGGGCTTCAATCTCCGTTTTGCTCTTATAGTATCTTCCAATTACCGGCTTACCTCAGATGTGCCCCTGTGGCTCTTGTTAAGCCATACACCTTTATGACCTTTATGACCCATAGTTCGGCAATCGAACAGACATCGCAGGATGTGCATCAGTGCGGAGAGGGTAGGTTGGCAGGATGGCAGGGTGGCAGAGTGGCAGGGCGGCATGGTGGCAGGGTGGCAGAGTAGCAGGGTAGCAGGGTAGCAGGGCGACAGTGTGGCAGGGTAGCAGGATGACAGAGTGGCAGGCTGGCAGTGTGGCAGGGTGGCAGGGCAGCAGGGTGGCAGGGCAGCAGGGTGGCAAGCTTGCAGGATGGCAGGGTTGCGGGGTTGCAGGGTCGAAGGGTTGAAGGGTTGCATGATTGCAGGGTGGCATGGCTGCAGGGTGACAGGGTTGCATTGTTGCAGGGTTGCAGGGTGGCATGGTTGCAGGGTGGCAGTGTTGCAGGGTGGCATTGTTGCAGGGTAGCAGGGTGGCAGGGTTGCATGATGACAGGGTTGCGTGATGACAGGGTTGCAGGGTGGCAGGGTGGCAGGGTTGCAATGTGGCAGTGTTGCAAGATGGCAGGGTTGCAAGGTGACAGGGTGACGACATGATTGCAGGGTGGCAGTGTGGCAGGGTGGCAGGGTTGCCCGGTGACAGGGTGGCAGGGTGGCAGGACGGCATCTGCCAGACAGCGCCACGCCACGTCACGAGGCGCCCGGCAACACTCCGACAGGGCAGTGTGAGCGGATGCTCGGTCACGCTTCGTCGATTTTCACCGACGGCCGCTGTCCCAAGGGTGCGGCCGTTGTCACCGCCGGGGTGACGGTCTGTGTCGCGGCCTGTGTCGCGGTCTGTGTCGCGGTCTGTGTCGCGGTCTGTGTCGCGGTCTGTGTCGCGGTCTGTGTCGCGGTCTGTGTCGCGGTCTGTGTCACGGCCTGTGTCACGGTCTGTGTCACGGTCTGTGTCACGGCCTGTGTCACGGCCTGTGTCACGGTCTGTGTCACGGTTTGTGTCGCGGTCTGTTTCGCGGTCTGTGTCGCGGTCTGTGGTGCAGTCTGTGTCGCGGTCTCTGTCGCAGTCTGTGTCGCGGCCTGTGTCGCGGTCTGTGTCGCGGTCTGTGTCACGGCCTGTGTCACGGTCTGTGTCACGGTCTGTGTCACGGTCTGTGTCACGGTCTGTGTCACGGTCTGTGTCGCGGTCTGTGTCGCGGTCTGTGTCGCGGTCTGTGTCGCGGTCTGTGTCGCAGTCTGTGTCGCGGTCTGTGTCGCGGTCTGTGTCGCGGTCTGTGTCGCGGTCTGTGTCGCTGCCTGTGTCGCTGTCTGTGTCGCGGTCTGTGTCGCGGCCTGTGTCGCGGTCTGTGTCACGGCCTGTGTCACGGCCTGTGTCGCTGTCTGTGTCGTGGCCTGTGTCGCGGCCTGTGTCACGGTCTGTGTCGCGCCTGTGTCGCTGTCTGTGTCCCGGCCTGTGTCGCGGTCTGTGTCGTGCCGGTCTGTGTCACGGCCTGTGTCACGGCCTGTGTCGCTGTCTGTGTCGTGGCCCGTGTCGCGGCCTGTGTCGCGGCCTGTATCGTGGTCTGTGTCACGGTCTGTGTCACGGCCTGTGTCACGGCCTGTGTCGCTGTCTGTGTCGTGGCCTGTGTCGCGGCCTGTGTCGCGGTCTGTGTCACGGCCTGTGTCACGGCCTGTGTCGCGGCCTGTGTCACGGTCTGTGTCGCTGTCTGTGTCACGGCCTGTGTCGCGGCCTGTGTCGCGGTCTGTGTCACGGCCTGTGTCACGGTCTGTGTCGCGGTCTGTGTCGCAGTCTGTGTCGCTGCCTGTGTCGCTGTCTGTGTCGTCGCCTGTGTCGCGGCCTGTGTCGCGGCCTGTGTCGCGGTCTGTGTCGCGGCCTGTGTCGCGGCCTGTGTCGCGGTCTGTGTCGCGGTCTGTGTCGCGGTCTGTGTCGCGGCCTGTGTCGCGGCCTGTGTCGCGGCCTGTGTCTCGGCCTGTGTCGCGGTCTGTGTCGCAGTCTGTGTCACGGCCTGTGTCACGGTCTGTGTCGCGGTCTGTGTCGCGGCCTGTGTCGCGGTCTGTGTCGCAGTCTGTGTCGCTGCCTGTGTCGCTGCCTGTGTCGTCGCCTGTGTCGCGGCCTGTGTCGCGGCCTGTGTAGCGGTCTGTGTCGCAGTCTGTGTCGCGGCCTGTGTCGCGGTCTGTGTCGCTGTCTGTGTCGCGGTTTGTGTCGCGGTCTGTGTCGCGGTTTGTGTCGCTGGAACTGCGACGTGTTGGGTTATAGCCTGCCAGCCTCAGCTCTATAGAGCTGAGGCTGGTAGGCTATGGCTGGGTCAACATTCAGCCTCAGCGTGGAACAGGGATGACCTGCCCTATCCGGCTGTGTGACCTCCCATGCCAGGCCGGACCTGATACCGCAGGTGTGACTTCCCCTGGCAAACCTGACCCGCTACTGCAAGTCCAACCTCATCTACCACATCTGGCCTTAACCTGCATGTATGAATTCCCCTATCAGGCCTCACTTGATGCTGCAAGTGTGACATTTCCTGCCAGACCTGACCTGGTACTGCAGTTCTAACCTTCACTATCAGACCTGACCTGATGCTGCAGGTGTACCTTGCCAGTCAGACCTGATCTTGTCTGGAGGACTTGACGGAATCAGGCGCGCTCGCTACTATGTGACAGCTCCAGCGCACTTTGACTGACCTGACCTTGCGCGGCAATCTTAACATGCCTAATGTGTTCGACCTGTCTCAGATTCTGACTCTTGTCAAGAGCATTGTGAAGTTTCCATTTCACCATTGCTCAGCTTCATTTCATCGCATCGAAATCGTGGGGACGAGTGGTCTAGGGGTAAGATGCTCGTCTCACAATCGAAAGATTGTGGGTTCGAGTCTCACCTGCCGCTACTCTTCGCCCGCGACCAATCGACGTGAGAGATTGGCGACGCTATATGACTCAACGGTCGACGTGTCGTAAAACCAATAACCAACCAGCATCGAAATCGTCGCGTAGGATGCACATCATAGCATGACAACCATGTCTTGTGTCAAGGTAGCAGGCAGGAGAAGGATAGGACAATGACGTGCCTGCTACAGCTCGCAGCGTACCTGCTACATACAACAGGCGTGCCTGCTACATACAACAGCATGTCGTCTACATGCAACAGGCGTGCCTGCTACAGTTTGCAATGTGCCTGCTGCATACAGCAGGCGTGCCTGCTACATACAGCAGGCGTGCCTGCTACATACAACAGGCGTGCCTGCGACATACACGAGGCGTGTCTGCTACATGTAAAAGGCGTGCCTGCTACATATAACAGCGTGCCTGCTACATACAACAGCGTGCCTGCTACATACCACGGCTGCCTGCTACATACAACGGCGTGCCTGGCTCACCTGGGAGGTGTGGGGAACAATAGACCCGACCCCGGATCCATCGGCGCGTGTTTATTTTCTATGCGACTGGTGGGTCGCACGCTATTGCGTCGTCCTGGACAGCGTTTTGAAGGTTCGACTCGTGGAAATCCCTGGACACAATAACGGTACACCTGCGGCGGAGCTGCCTCCGAGTAGTACCTGGAAGTATCCATTATGCGAAGGGCAGTTGAGCCGTTCAACACCGCTTGAACTCGAATGAATTGGCGACAATGTCGGCAAGTACTGTTCAGAACGTGCACCCTGATTGCATGTGGCCGAACAAATGGGGGTACGTCTGGATTATTAGAGCATGACGCGTGCCAAGGAGAGCACGTGCCAATGAGTGACCGGTGTGTCACGCAGACATTTCCACGACGTGCCGCAGATGACGCGAATCAATGTTGATGTCTTGGTAAAATAGACCAGCTACAGAACAGAACACACCGAACCAATCAACAAGCTTCAGGTATTCGCCGGATATTTCTGTTATTTAAAATTACTATGTTCCATAAGCCATTGGATAGGAAATAAAGCGGGCCTGCTGAATAGTGGCATGGGCTGAATTCCACAATGGTACAGATGTAAATATTTCCGAGATGTGTGCTGCGGGCGGAAAACAACCGAAGCATCGCACTTGAATTTGGCTGTATTCCTCGTTCCCAGATTGGCTTCGTGATGAAACATTAATTGAAGCGTATTTACGTATACATTGCCACCCAAAATACATGTGGTATTGCAAACAAAACCACGTTACGAAATTAATGATGTCGCCGGAAATATTGCAGCAAGCCAGTGGATTAAAAGCGCGATCACGGAACAACAAATCCATGTACGTCCGAACCCGCATAGCGTACAAATTCCAGAATGTGCAGTAATACGCGTAGAAGTTAGTCAGCTGAGACGAGGGAGAACGTGTTTAACTGACCTCTAATTCTGCTCAGGACGACACCACTACAGGCAGGGACTCCGCTACGGGTTTTGCATGTGTGTGTGGGGATGCAGTGTTCAAAAATGAAGTGGCTGGGATCCAACCACTTCAATTATCATTGGGAGAAAATTATCGGGGAAGGATTACGAACCCTCCCCCCCACCCTGTGGCGTAGCCCCTGACTACAGTGGGAACTCGGAAAGTAGATTTCGTCAGATATTTTAGTTCGCATAAATCCCGGTCAGGAGAGTCAGTTCACAACTGGCCCGGTGGGACATGCCTGAGTTCGGCTGTGGTCTAAAGATGGGTTGGTGGATGTGGTGCTGGGCAAAGCCGCCGAGTGGATCCGATGGGGCGGGAGAGGGGATCGAAAAAGCATTGTCCTGGTCCCAAGACTTTGGAACCAAACACAGCACTATAATTTTGTCAATTTCTTCCCATATTAAATCAACTGTATATCTGCATTCCATAACAGCCCTTGGGCGCTGAGGAAAAATCGCGAAAATCAAGACAAATTTGGAGGAAGCTGCACCGATCGCTCAGTTGTTTAGGGCGGTGACCTGCTTTGGTCTCCCCTATCCCGGCAAGACAGGGCTCGAGTCGTTTCACACACTCGCATGGCCCTCGACTGGGAGGAACTGTTTGAAACTGGCCCGATAATGCTAAGGGGACGAGCTATCGTGGCGGCCGTGTCGGTGCATTGACGGCACGTTAAACTCTCGGTCAAAACTTTTATATTCAACTGGAATTCGCGAATTCGGTGGTGTGAGCAAAGTTCACGCAACAAGCTCTGCTTGGGATAGGACTCTGATCCGCAAAACCACATCAGCACGGAGCCGAACAAAAGCTACATTAAATAGCACGGGATTTGAACAATCTTGCCTTAAGGAACTAAAGCTGCTGTCACCCAGAAGCGAGTTTCTGGACCCGCGGCTGGCTAACGCAGGGTGGGGCATTGGGCGGCAGGGATAGATCACAGCTGAGCAGCCATTTCGTAACGGTCGTAATTTGCACATCACGCCGTTTCAGCTCTCTCACTTCGGAGTGCACCCCGATGCCGCAACAGGCGGCGGCGATTTCCGGGGCGGCCGCACTGCTCCCAGTGCTTAACACTTTCTCCTTTCACGCCGCGCAGTGAGGCGAGACCAACGTGGCGGGGACGATGCAAAATCGCACGGGACGAGCCGAGATTTGCGCGCGCACGCGACGTGGGAGAGGACAACTGTTGCGGTGTCTCGCCACCGGCAGCGCTGTCATCAGGCTCGACTGGTGTCGACAGATGCAGGTCGCTCGCCTGTCGACTACCAATGGTAGAACGGTGAAGCTTGCCGCCTTCAGAAACACATGAATGTGTTCAAAGATAATCCTGAATCTGTACAGCAGATGAAATGGCGAGTTTGTGGCACTGCACTTTGATGTTGGTCAGCCGTATTTTTTTCCAAGTGTCATGTGTGTGACAGGAGTTGAACATAGACAGATACGAGAAGATCGTTTTCAGGATAAGTGCATCATTCCCTATCGCGTTGACTTGGTGCTAAGGGCACAGCCCCCCTCTCACCCTTCCTGCGATGATTTAAAATATGGCCTTTCCCAAAAGTCGACGCGCTGAATTGAATCCATTCATGCTCATGTAAAATCAACAGTTGGTGCCTTTGATCACTGGGGGTTTGAACTGTTTTTAGTCTATTGGAGATCATAAACAGTTGGCTATTTGGAGGATTGTGGACATGTTTGAACGATTGCAGATGATGAGCAGATGAGGATTGGACATGTTTTGATCGATTCAGTATGATCAGCACATAGCCCTTTAATCGTTTTCGACTGCTTGCTGCTGTTTCGCCACCACCATGACTGCCGCCGTCCTTCTGTAAGACTGTCCTGCCACACCGCGCATATACCTGCTGCTGCCACGTCATCACTATGACTGCCGCTGTCCCACCTCACCACTCCTATGCTGCCCACTTTTCTATCCCGTCACCCATATACTGCCGCTGTCCTTCCCCGCCACCACCATACTGCCGCTACCCATCAACCATACGCTGCTGCTGTCTTACCCTGTCACCCATATATTTCCTGTGTCTTAACACGCCACACATATACTGCCTCTGTCTTAACACGCCACCTATATACCGCCTCTGTCCTGCCCCGCCACCCATATACTGCCACTGTTCTGTCCCTCCCCCACTACTATATGCTGCCTCTATTCTGTCCCTCCCCCACTACTATGCTGCCGCTGTTCTATCCATCCCCCACTACTATGCTGCCGCTGTTCTACCCTCCCCTACCACCATACTGCCGCTGTTCTAACCATCCCCCACTACTATGCTGCCGCTGTTCTATCCCCCCCCCACCACCATACTGCCGCTGTTCTACCCTCCCCCACCACCATACTGCCGCTGTTCTACCCTCCCCCACCACCATACTGCCGCTGTTCTATTCCTCCCCTTTTCTATCCCTATGTCGTCACGCTCGCTCTGTTGGGCAGGCGTGCAATCGCTACCCTCGGGAGTGGACCTGGTCGTGGGTGTAGCGGCGCTCTGACGTCAGCTGTGACCTAGTTGGTGAGGGCCACACCTATCTTGCGGGGCCCGATCGTCTGACCCCTGTCCATTGATCCCGTGACCTGTCTGACCCCTTGCTCCGTACACTCTACCTCTGGTCAGGAAATGCCCGCGGCATGCTTGCATACGTGCCCACTCATGTTGACAGGCTTTTATAAATGTTTTCACGCTACTAGGTCATCTCATCACTATGCGACTAATGCTTTGCTCCAACTGGTGGCAAGTGCTAACGGTAAGCTATGTGCGATATAAAACTCACCGATAATGCTACTAATTATTGTCCAACAAACACGTCACAGTGGTAGATTACTCTGAGCAAGGAACATGTGCGTCGTTTTGTTCCATCGTTCTTCTCGCGAATCGTCAGTGACGTCTATCCAAACTTTGCGCTAAATATCACATACGATACAGGTTTGCTACAGGTACACATTTCTGCTTTGCATTGCTTGCCAGTCATGTGCGTGGAAAACCGCCTGATGCTTGATGTCTTGCTTCACCGATCCTCCGATCACAACATGCACATGCCACCATCAGCGAGTGCGTCGTTTTCCGAAAACACTTAGTTGGACACATCAATAATGACATAAACAATGAAAACGTGATGCAGCTTAGCATTGGAAGTGTGTAATTCAGAATCAAAAGAGAGGAAGCGACTCTTCAAGAGCACTCAAAACGACACCAGTGATGCAAGGCTCTTCAAGCCAGTACCTGGTGCAATCCAGCACTGGGACCTCTAGCTGTGAAAGCAACGCCCGCAAACCATACCTTTTGCTAGTCACCTCAGTTGTCTCATCTGCACCCAAGATGTTCATCCATCGTGTCTCACTTCCACGCCTGCACTGCACCCTGCGATCCCAGACTCTCTCCAGTTCGTCTACACAGACGTCATCTATACCGAAGATGTGGATCCATCGTGTCTCACCTCCACGCCTGCACTACACCCTGCGATCCCAGACTCTCTCCAGTTCGTCTACACAGACGTCATCTGTACCGAAGATGTGGATCCATCGTGTCTCACTACCACGCCTGCACTACACCCTGCGATCCCAGACTCTCTCCAGTTCGTCTACGCAGACATCATCTGTGGTATGTGCTCCGTTGCTGAAGTGAGCCCACACTGTGCTGAGCCCACACTAGGCTCAGTCCAGTGAGGGTGTCACAGTGGAAATCTGGACCCGGGTTAATGAATGATGATGTATGCGAGAGTGAAGATCGCCTACTGTTTCGCCCACATAGTATACGACGCCCCCGCGAACCACATCCCACGACAACATGACTGCTCCTGTATGCTATTATCCTATCATAGTAATTTTTATCGGGTTTCAGATTGTTTTCAGTTCCTTCCCCCCGAAGGTACGCCTACATATGACGCACCCCTATTTGCAGTCCTCCCATCCCCATTCCCTACTCTGCACCGCCCTCTGTTATTCCAATGCACCAGCACGTTACGTAAACTGCTCACTCGCTTAAAGGCGATCAACGGATCCATAGGAAAAATCCCTGTGAGACTACGCAAGTGTTTTAAAGTGTCTGACAGACTAGAGAAGCCGTAATACAGGCGAAACGTCTCATGATGACCTTCGTGTACACACACATGCATATATATATATACATATATATATATATATATATATATATATATATATATATATATATATATATATATATATATATATATATATATATATATATATATATGCATACATATATGCATATATATCATTTATTTGAGAAAAAGAATGTCCGTCAGTACATATTCTGTTATTTCAAATGAATAAAAATGATATTTGGATATGTAGTGTCAGTTAAATTTTTAAATGATCTGGGACTGGTGGGTCATGTGGTTTTGCCGGCGTAGGCGGAATTGTGAGACAAGTAGTCTGCACTTGCGGGGTGACATAATGTCCCACAGGTATAACAGTTCCGGAGCCACGCACTAGTTCTAGCACGTGCGGCAATCAGAACACCAAGAGTTGATTTAGCCGTGCTATTTTGCTTATGTCACGTGCTATTTTGCTCAATTTGCTGATGTGCTATTTTGCTTATTTGCAATACAAATTTCAAGAAAATGTACTACATAGCTTAAATCGCATGTCGAAACTCGAACAAAGGGAAATTTCTTCACGACGAAAAAAAAATGCTGCCAGCTATGTTTGATTACGTTGTTGATGTTGCAGAGTAATCATAAGTTATTCGTAGTTTTGGCCGCGGTTATGTCGTGGCCTATATTAGTAATAGGGTAGTTGTAGATTAGTTAAATCCTGTACGTTGTGCGATGCCCAGTCGCTTCGCGTCGCGAGGCGAATGCTGCGCTCAGCGCAGACGACGCGAGAGTCAGAGCAGGAGACGGCTCAGCGCAGACGACGCGAGAGTCAGCAGGAGACGGCTCAGCGCAGACGACGCGAGAGTCAGCAAGAGGCGGCTCAGCGCAGACGACGCGAGAGTCAGAGCAGGAGACGGCTCAGCGCAGACGACGCGAGAGTCAGCAGGAGACGGCTCGTGACGCTCGACGACAGCGAGACGCCAGGCGTCGCAAGGAAAGGCCGGCCCGCCGACTCGGCGAGGAGAAGCTGGAAGTGCAGCGGCAGCCGACGGGTGAGACCACCTCAGAGCTCAGCGAGACAACGAAAGGGAGATAAAGAGAGAGAGAGAGAGAGAGAGGGGGGGGGGGGGAGGAGCAGCGGCAGCGGCAGGCTGAGGCTCAGCGCCGCCGCAGAGAACAGCGACAGAAGGAGGAAAGAGAGTATGGACGCTTTGTGAAACGCAGCAGTTCGTGGACAGCTTGGTGAACGCTTCTGTCACATAATGAAAGCCCGGCTTGTTGTATATACACATATTTACATATACATACGAGATACACGTGATAGCAACCAATATCGTTGCAAATGTTCCAGTTGAAAGTACCTATGCTTACCGTAGCGGCCATCATCATCGCATCGTACAGTATCGATGACTCTGCATGCCAGTGTATGCATGTGTGTTTGTGTGTGGGTGTCCGTGTGCTGGGGCGGCTCCGTGGTGGGCGCGCCGTCACCTCACCTGGCCATGGCTCCGTGCTGGTGGTGCCGCTGCTGTCGCTGCTGCCGCCGCCGATCACCGCCGACGAGTGTCCGTCAGCGGCCGACCCGGCACCTGGTCGACTCGCGTCGGCCGTCACGACCGCGACGGCGGCCGGAGGTCACGTCCGGTGACGTGTCGTGACGTGACGTGTCGTGACGCCGGCGTGGCCGCGGAAGCTGCGACCCGGCCGCCGCCCGTGCACCTGGCCGGGGGCCGGCCGCGCCGTGCGTGGGGTCGGTGCGGCGCGTGCGTGCGCCGCTCTGCGTCACTGTCAGTCTGACGGCAGCCTCCTCATCTGACCGCCCTGTCCTCCCCTTCGCCTGCCCCCCGCCCTCTCCCTACCCACATCCCTCCTTCCCGGTGACGGTACAGTGCAGGGCTTGGTAGCATGGGGAATATCAAGCCGGTTCGAATAAATCGAACGGAGTTGTTTTACACCCACGGTGCAGGCAGTGAAAAACAGGAGAAGGCAGGGAAAATAGCAGTGCTGCCATTTGGCGCGGCCGACGGCATCCACGACCGTAGAAGACAACATTTTGCACTCGTTAAACTCAAGCGACCCAGCTCAATCTATTGCGTTCGAAATTGGTTCAGCCTATAGCTTTGGTACTGCGACAAATTGAATTAGTACATCAGATGATATTTGCACAAATATACGAAATATTTTGCCTTCATCTGACTTCCGACACCATCGGTGGTCGCAAATGACTTGTTCTTTTGACCAGACTCGAACTATCAATACGCATGCCATCTAAATCATCTCAATGCATCGTTTGGTTGCTGATATTAAAAAATGGGAAGCTGCGGCTTTTGTTAATTCCCCAAGACCAAACCGGTGGCGGAAGTTGTCACTAAGGCAGGGTTGTGTGTGCATGAGCCAGCGAAAATCCACGGCTATCGACTTCGATCCGTATCCATGTCAAACAATCTGCCCATTAGGGGGTGGGAATACAGCGGTGAGAACGCATGATCTTTGTAAAGGTAAAATATCTATATAACCTGACCCTTGCCATCATGCATGGTCCCAAGATATGCCGCCGAATATACCGGACATGGCGCTACCGATCTTCATTTTAATCACGTTTATCCATGCATCAGTTGTTTAGATACGTAGGGGCTGTTAAGTTGGTTGGCTGGTTATTGGTTTTACGACACGTCGACCGTTGAGTCATGTAGCGTTCTCTCACGCCGATTGGTGCGGGCGAAGAGTAGCGACAGGTGAGACTCGAACCCACAACCTTTCGATTGCAAGATGAGCATCTTACCCCTAGACCACGTTCAATGGCGGAGTTCGGCCAAGACCACGTTCAATGGCGGATTGATGGAACAGCAACAAGGAAGTAAATGGAGCAGTAACTACAAGCAATTGTGATAGCACAATATCATCAACAGTCTGATAAGTAATCTACACCAGGAGCATCAGAACTTATGTGGGAATATGTGGCCCGAATTACATCTTTTTAATTTTCGAGTCGCTCACATTTGTGATTTAGGAGACATAATGCTGTTCGTTCTTTCAAATATTGCAGTTTTCGTGATTAAAAAAAATAAATCAGCATATTGTTCGATATTTCCAACACCATTTATTGATTGTTTGAAATGGAGCATCGTTGTAATTATAATTGCATTGTGCAACTTTCTGCATCTCGCTTTGTCACGCATCTTTTTCTCCAACATGACAGATGTTGGGCAGCATGCTTATGGACGACTTTGGAAACGTCCGCACCGATTCACGTCAAATTTAGCAACAGTAAAAACGTGCTCCATGTAAATGTCTAGCATAAACAGTAATTAGAAGTTTTATGCGCAACAACGTCGTAGCGAGCTCTAAGTGATAGCATGCCCATGAACATACACCGGCCGGTCGGTTCGTCATCAAGCACAACGTAAGAGTGCAGTGGTTTTTCGGTGAAGGAAACCATTGTCTACATTGTCGCTCAGAGAGCTCAGCCGATCCGAGCGCCGGCCTGCGCTAGTCTCTCCTGTCCTGGCAGGACAGGGGTCAAGTCGCTTCGCGCGCTCGCATTTAGTGCCCGGCTGGGATGGTTAGTTGGCAACTGGTCCGGTAAGATCGAGGACAAGCTTCCGGAGTGGCCACGTCTGTGCATTGACGGCACGTTAACACTTTGGTCACAAATCTGCCGTTGAATTGGAATTCATGGACCGGGTGGTGAGGCCAGGGTTCACGCAACAAGCTCTGGTCAGCAATAGGACCCTGGCTCAAAAAGGCACCCCAGTAAGAGCTCGGATTATGTTTCTAAAAGATATACACAAAAGTTATTGCAGCAGGATCACTCCATGATCTCTTTGCGGATTTTCTTCCCAAAGGGGGATACTATGTCCCCCAATATAGGGGAATGGGACACAGTGGCGTACGTAAGATTTGCATCAGGGGGAACAGATTTGGTGGTGACCTGTCTACCTCTACTTTTTGAAAAGTCACCGGAATTTGACCACTGTTGCTGAAAGGTTCCACTTTTATTTATATTGCGATGATAGTGACAACTTAATTTTCCTGTGAAGGAAGGCCAATGCCACCATCGTTTCTAAGTCATCGTATTTCAACTCTCTTCCTCTGTTCAAAGATTGTTTTAGTGTTTATTTTGAGTTTTCATGGCGTAAATAAGGTAACATTTCATTGCACGACATACATTTCCCTAATATGAAGATATAAAATGTGTTGCGAACCTCAATTGTTTTCTTTAAAAAACCGCTACTTTGATATTCACACCTTCAAACATAAAAAAGCAAGACCATTAGCGGACCCTATCGGTATGGTGCTTTCGGTTCGGTTGACTCGGTTCGTTTTCGTGCAAATCTTAGTTTGGAAGTTAGGTGGGGGGGGTCACGGCTCCTCGAGACGGAGTGTGAGGATCTGACCGGAGGATTAATGCAGGCAGTTGGCAGTGCTGGTAAAGCTTTACCTCGAAGATAATGAGTGTTGTTGGATCCAGATGCACCTAAAGTGCATTACAAGATGCCGGAAATGTTTACATTGTTCAGTTTTTTGTTGTATTATGTGCTTAAATAACATTAAAAAAGAGAAAATAAACGCGAAGCTCTTCAATATACTGTGCTCGCCGAATTAGTGTGCATATTGTGCCCATTCTCACCCCTTTCAGCACCCGTATTATAGTTCCGGTTGTCTCCGCTAGAGGCGCGTCCAGCGTTTCCTGTTGCGGAAATTTGGTAGCAGCTTCATTACTTCCAGGTGTAACACAACCCAGGGGTATGTTCCTATTAAACGAAAAATGGGCTGCTTAGCATGGCTGACATTCACCAACTAACTGTACAAAGACGCCGCTGAATTTGCATTGTCACTGTGTGACTTGCACAACCTCTACTTGGCTGGCTGCCCGGACTGCCCACGCTGAGATATATAGCCACTGCTCCTACCGACCTCCCCCGCTCACGATCTGGGGCACGCTTTGTTGGCTGTCCGTGTATTCAGAGTTACTTTGGTCGCCTAACAGTATGTCGCGCTGCGGTAGCATGGAAGAGCAGACGGCACCCAAAAGCGAATGTTTGTACGATACCTGTGTATTAGAAACGATTGGTTCGCCAGAGTTCCGCAAATTGTATGCATAAAGAATGAGGCCAGACACCCAGGCACATGCCACCACACACAAGATCCTGGCGCACCGCGTCACACATCTACACATATATCTACACACTTGTCTACACACTATCTATGCAGCCATATATCACACACAACGCCCTGATGCACTGTGTCACACATATACACATATATCTACACACTTGTCTACAAACTATCTATACAGCCGTATACCACACATAATGCCCTGATGCACTGTGTCACACATATACACATATATCTACACACTTGTCTACACACTATCTATACAGCCGTATACCACACATAATGCCCTGATGCACTGCGTCACACATCTACAAATATATCTACACACTTGTCTACACACTATCTATACAGCCGTATACCACACATAATGCCCTGATGAACTGTGTCACACATATATACATATATCTACACACTTGTCTGCACACTATCTATACACCCGTATACCCACATAATGCCCTGATGCATTGTGTACACATATACACATATATCTACACACTTGTCTACACACTATCTATACAGCCGTATATCACACATAATGCCCTGATGCACTGTGTCCACATCTACACATATATCTACACACTTGTCTGCACACTATCTATACAGCCGTATACCACCCATAATGCCCTGATGCACTGCGTCACACATCTACACATATATCTACACACTTGTCTACAAACTATCTATACAGCCGTATACCACACATAATGCCCTGATGCACTGTGTCACACATCTACACATATATCTACACACTTGTCTACACACTATCTATACAGCCGTATACCACACATAATGCCCTGATGCTCTGTGTCACACATCTACACACATATCTACACACTTGTCTACACACTACTTACACAGTCGCATACCACACACAACATCCTGGCGCACCGTGCAACACATCTAAACATATATCTGCACACTTGGCCCAGGCATGTTTACGGCCTCCCCACAAGGCGGCTCAAAACATAGATGGCTGTTCCTGACTGCAGGTATAAAACGGTTGAATTTTTGTGTGTTTCTTATCACATTTGCTGTGTCAAAGCGGTGCTTAGGCTGCTCTTTACGCGTATAATCCTCTCATGAAGCACAAAAGCATTTGCTGTTGCTTGAAATGTGCCAAAGCTGGCACATTTGAACAGCTCTGTTAAATTGTGGATCTGCAACCAGAAGCCGCTGTTCGGTATTAAGCTTAGCACTCGCGAAGCTAAATATTTGGTGTTGCACTTATCCGTGAAAAATGTGCCAAAATATTGCGGATGTTACGAAGTCACGAGTGCATCTTAATAGCAGTTCCCCTCGCTTTGCAACGACTAAGTCAATTCCATCATTTCTGCACTAAAATATTCAGACAGAGGTGATAGAACGGAGGTGAGAGACGCTTGAAGATAGTCTGACTCGGAGACTTCAAGGCCCGAAACTTGATTTTGCTCAAACTTCAGCCCTTTGCTTTTGAAGTTTGAGCAAGGTGATATTTTCCTACCGTCTGGAGGTTTGCCCTAGTGGCAGTGCCTTCCATCGTGCTCCATGTCACATCACAGACACTCTTGCCGTGGGATGTCGCGAAGGCGTTCTGCGCAACGTGGATGCAAAAATGATCCTTATGTTGACATATATTGACAAAGTCGAACTTATTTATATGTTGCCCCGCGCACGCCTTCTAAACGTCTTTCACTTTTGAGAAATTTTACAACACGCCTCGCGCGCCCGAAACAAGAACCTTTTGAAAACCGTATTCCATTGTTGTGCCGTGTACTAATGAACCAGACAAAACAAAACAGTAGCGGAAGTGAGGTTCAGGTTGAGGTCTGCATAGTCAACCAGAAGTGGATGGTTGGTGCACTGGTTGTGATTGCAGTGAATTGCACCTTGCACAGCATCCTGAACGACGAACCAATAGTTCTCTGAGAAGTCACCACACACCAATAATGACCAGCTCACACACTGACAAGGCATTTTTGAGCATGTTCATACGCTCAGCTTTCCTTACAGCTACATAATGATGTGCTGTCAGGTTTTAAATTGCTGTGCTCCATGACGAGACAAATTCAGCAACCAGCTGAACTACATCGACCAGATGACACCTGTCTGCTGATGTTCACTGCTTGTACCTCACCTCTGAGCAAATGCTCATTGCGCTTAGCTCCTCCTCAAATGAGTGTATGTCACCTTCGCCTGACTACAAATTAATCCCACTACCCATTCCACCACTAACTCATGGAATAATACACTAAAAGTGCGAGGGCGGAGCTAGGAACGACAAAACAGGGAACTTGTTCTATTTTCGGATGTTATGCATCGAACCTATTTATAAATAAAATAAAGAAAAAGAAAAAACTACCTTGTTAGAAAACTACTATTATATAGAATAACCACTAATAGCGGCCGTCGGACGCCACCGGGCTCGGAAGCCGCGCCGTTCGTCTGGTGTCGCCTCTGCAACTACGACACGCCGCTGGACGCCGGCCACCTGGACGCCTGCGGCGGCGGCGGCGGCGCCGGCGCGACAACCGACACGCCCTGCATGCTCTTCTACCGGCGCGCCGGTAGCCAGGCAAAGTGCTCGTGCTGAGAGCATGGAGGACGTGGCTTTCGTGCTGCGACAGGTGTGTGCATCACCGAGTCGGTCCAGCAAGATTTTCCGGGCTCTCAGAAGCTTTAAAGTGAGGCATCCCGAGTCCGTTTCAGGAGACCAGGCGCTGGCAATGTGTGTATCAGTTGGCTTGTCTGTGCACGGCTACCGTATGGTCCGCCGAGTGACGAATGATGCGGCGAAGACAGACATCCTGCTCGCCTATGGAAAGGTGCACGAGGCCAAGGTAGAGTGCTATCCGGCATCCAGCAGCATGCAATTCACTGAGACGGCAGCTGAGGTGACTCTGCAGGCTCTCCTGGATCATACGACGAAGCGGCTGGTGGCATGGCCTGCCGTCTGTCACCCGCACCGACTCAGCTTCACCTGCCGACCAGCCGTCGACGTCATGCAGCACCTACACTTCGGCGGTGCTTCACGTCAAATGTGCATTTGACGGAACAATATATAGCTGCAGAACAAAATATATTCTGTGCCACTCTGATGCCTTTGCAACTGACGGTGGGTGGCACTTACGTCTGGACCAACACACGCCGTCTTCAACCCGCTTCTGCCGGCCGTTGCGGATCCGGTACAAGCGCGAGACAGCGGAGGCCTCCCGGAAAGAACGAGACAGTGTTGAATCCGAGATACGTCTACTGAGGCCGACTTGCGTCACCACAACAGACGGCACCAGTCTCATAGTGGCATACAATCTACAACTCACCATGATTGACGGCAAGGTGTCGAACGCTCTGGCAAACACTGGCATCAGCATGACATGCACTATCTGTGGGTGAATGATGAATGGATGTCAGATGAATGACCTGTCTGTTGCCGCGGCTCGACCTGCCCGCGATGGTACATGCCCGCTCGGTCTCTCAACTATGTATGCCTGGATTCGATGCTTTGGGTGCCTTCTCCACAGATCTTACCGTCTGGAGGTCAAAGTGTGGGCGGTGTGTGGCGAAGAAAACAAGATGTGTGGGAAAGAAAGGAAGAAGAAATTACAGCGTCAGTTCCGGGAGAGACTGGGTCTTGGCGTGGATCAGCCACGTGCGGGTGGTTCGAATACGTGTAACGACGGGAACACGGCTCGACGTGCCTTCACTCCTCAGAGACCCGGATTCTATCTGTGTGTTATATATGATGGATATGTTTTGGCATAACTTCAGCAACTTAAGACAAGGATATCTTGGATCTATTCTGCGTAGCAATTATTATATCATATTTACGGTGCAGAATGCTCGCATAGCAAGCGCAAACTAATAATTATCCGATATATGAGCGCCCATGGACTTCACTTATGACGTCATTATGATGTCATCATGCATGGTCGGAAGTCGATCTTTTAAAACATGGTACACTAGGTACTCATGTAGGTGTGTGCACACTTTCAGCTGTCTACCTGAATTGATTCCCGATATATTTCGCGGAAGCAAGATGAGGGGAGCGGAACCCTTCCCTCTAGCAGGTATGACCTGCTTATTACATTCCTATAACATTCCTGGGTTAAGCAATATTTAAGGTAATAGAGCTCCTCCATATGTTCTAAATTTGAACCTCTTTCGATTGAGACCAAAATCGCCCCTGTAACTAGCATACTTTGTCCGCAATGATTTCTGGCCAGTTTTTCCCTCGAGACATCACAGTGTGCGGCAGCGCGACGGCATCTCGGCGCGCCCGTCACAGTCGCGACGAGCGCAGCTGACGGTATCGCTGCGGCTGGAGGTGCACAACGACAGCGAGACGTAGCGGCTGGATGGATGGTAGACACCGTGACGGTGACGGCGAGGGTAGACGCGTTCCCCCAAGCTTCGCAAAATGTACCACTACGTCCATGGCGTTGCATGGAAAAATCGCCCCAAAATCTGCCTCGCCCCCTAGGCAAAATCCGACCCTGGCAATCCGTGGCAATCCGTGGCAATCCGTGGCAATCCGTGGCGACACCCGCAACATGCATTATATCACACTCCCAACTGTTTCCATCTGGAAGCATCACTAATTATAATTGCACACATCAGAACGTAAGTTTACCAGATGCACCAACTTCTTCCATCGCTTCGCGGTATATATATATATATATATATATATATATATATATATATATATATATATATATATACATATATATCCTGACTGCGACGACAGCAACAGAGCATCCAAGTCCCCTTCGCCCGCCCCCCAACCACCAGATCAGAGTCATCCCTTTGGAACCGTCCTTGGCCGTCAAAATAGGTATTAATTCGACATGGAGTATTCTCCGACCCTGGCTGTGTTACAACATCCAGAAATGCTAAGCTAAGCTAAGTATTTTGAGGTCCGGTCATGTGAGTCACCACCACTGGGTGCAGTACGTACCAGACCTTAAAAAAAAGTCTTGGAAGAAGTTTCATTTTTCAGCGACATGTTTTCCTGGTGCATTGGACACAACGGCAAGGTTATCAAAGCTATAGTTCAAAATCCAAAAAATAGGGGCGGCTCAACCAGGCTGATATATGAGGGAAAGCGAATACGGGCTTTGAAGTTTCCGAATAACCCTATCTTCAAGCGGCTCTCACATCTGCTGTCCGCATTCTGAAAATTTTTTAGTGGACAATGATATAATGACTTGCTCTTTCAAACGCGGCGGGAGATACCATTAAGAGTTTTATTCTGTTGCCAACAATTTCTGGAAACTTCGCAATATATGGTCGCGTATTTCACGAAGAAGAAATGTAACACCATATATTTTGCTGAGCGAGGGTTAAGTTTAACGGTAAACAGCGGCTATGATTGCGATGTTTGCGGCTATTTTATGCTATGAGAATCACATTTGCACGTGAAAGCATATTTTATAGTAACATTGCTATACAATATTATTTCACATCCAAGCTTGCCTAGACCCATTCACTACCCTTTGGGAGGTCAGCCTAGGTCAACCCTGCGAGATGACGTGACTTGTATTTGTATTTGTATTTACTACAGACACATCCAGGGACCACGGTGGTCATTATCGTGCCCGTCGAAATGAGTGAGATAAACATGAATGGGGATATGATAGGCGATATAATATTGGGAAGGATGTAAAGCTGGGTGTTGAGACTAGCTAAGGTAAGGATACTGCAGCATGGGGCGAGTCAGCCAATGTCTGCGCCTCGCTCAACAAACAGCAGGTAGGAGGATGCAGGGATAGGGGACAAGTAAGCAAATAAATACAATCCAATGGAGAAAGGATGACCTTGTGGACTCGAGATTCTCTTCGTGGGGTAAATAAACGCGTCTTCTTATTTTGGCCTCGACAACTACCAGTTCGAATTCCCTCCTAAACATGCTAAACAATAGCGATTTGGCTGTTTCAACTTCTTCATCTTTGAAGTTTTCATTAATTAAGCCCGCTGATATGTCATGAGGAACGCTGCCCGCTTCGTTCAACAAGGAGCATATCGCTCATTTGCAACGACTGTAATATTCCTTGCATCAGCGAAGATTCTTCACCACAAACGCCACGTTCCGTGACGGAAAAAATTCAATATAACTGAGCGAGCGATGGCTCGGCCGATAATGTCAGCCATTTTCAGAACGAAGATAAAATGACTTAAAATTAACTGGCTGTTTATTCAACACCGATCTAGATCGCCAATTCAAATTCACATGTACATGATTCCACTTTCTTCACGCATACGGCTCACATCTTGAAAATTTACTTTCTACTCCCAAAACGCTCTAAATCGACTAGTAAATGAGACGTAGAAAAACACATCCTTCCACTTGAAACCACATAAATCGAATGAGTAGTGTGTGCCGACACAAGTTCTTGTTAGTAGTGTGCCGACACAAGTTAGATTAACTCGGTGCAGATGGTTTTCAAAATATCAATCATATGAAGCGACCTGTCTGAACGAAATAGCATGGGCGAGGCTTCTGTGTATTGCGGCACAGTCTATGCCGTCATACGCCGAAGTTAGCGGTGCAAGCCAGTGGCTTTCAACATACCCAACCAGTGGCTTCCAATATACCTAGCCAGTGACTTTCAATAAGCCAGAGATAATACAAGAACTGACTGTGCTCTTCCGCTTGAAATATGTTTGTCGATTATTTATCCGTGACTTAGGTTATGAGCATGGAAGTTATCTTTATCGAGTCGAAAGCATAAGCTGAATTGATTATCACTCGTGCTTCACAAGTGGTCAGCTTGCTTTGCAGTGCTATATTTCATTGAAATGTCTGGAACGGTACAGATGTAATGAAAAACACGGCCACTGAATAAAATATGTTCCATCTAACGCAGCAGACAGCACACAATAGACGTGCTAACACCGCGAAATTAATTCCACCTCCGTGTGTCAGGCAGCCCGAGGTGTAGAAGACTGTCTTCGTGAGGGCGGGGATGCGTTGTCTATGGTACCGCACAGTCTGCAAGATATATTGTGTCGATTCTTCGTCGCAGGTGATGATGTCCCTGTAGTCAGTAGTGCTCTTCGCATCTCGCTCGGTGACGTAATTAATGCATACTAGGGCGTTGATTGCTTCTTGCTTGCTGATTGCCTGATTGCTTGGGGATTACGTTTATCGGGTGCTTCGTAATGGTGGGCTGTTCTTCCACGTGTCGGGCGGTCGCGGAGCCAGGCATCATCGGCGTCGATGACTCGGTCCCGCCACCTTGGTCCTATTAATTCAGCGAGGGTGAAGTCCTGGTTGATTGTTTAATAGCCGGAGGGCGAGGTTTCCTACACTGAGTTTGGCACAATTCTGACATTTCTGATATTATATTTATACTAAATATTTTAAATACCCCTACCCATTAAAAGCTTGGCAGAAGTGCTCTTCCTTATCCATGTGGTCTCGCTACGTTATTATCCCTTTAGGAATGTAAAAGTGGAATACGAATGTAGCTAGGTCACACCATTCCTCACACTTTTGTTGTACTTCCAACGCGATCGTTTCTTTTTCGCTGAACTGAACAGTGCCAACGGCATAGTCTCCCGGCACATGCACCATCAATCGCGTACAAACGTATTCAGGCCGGAATGGCTTGATCAATGGCGCAACGGCTGGGCGAAGGCGCCGCCCGCCCCGTATAGCTCCTCGGGCGCCTGGCGTCCTCCCGTTCGCGGGACCCAGGCGTCCCCCCAGTAGGGCCCCCATGGGATGGGGCGCTACGAGGAGCCGAAATTAAAAAACAATACATGGCATCCACCACACAAACAAACACTCCTGGTCCCTGTCATAGAGATCAGACAAGACACTGTTCTGCCCCTCGTATCCTTATTATTCGAGGAAAACGAGGTGTCTCGCCTCATTATCACCCTTTCAGAGGCGAGACGGGTGTGGTCGACTTCGGAAGATAATACGGTGCGAAAAATTGTGGAATGGTTCCTTGGAAGTAGAATTTGCGCGGGCAGGAGAGGCAGAGAGCGCATTAAAAATATCCCAGTTTACATACAGTGTCCGGAAGAATGAGAGCAGAGTCGACGAGAATATCCCAATCACCATAGAGCCACACAAGACCAAAACAAATACTTTGCGAGGCGTTATCAATTGCTTTGACCTGAGGGACGTGCCGAGGAGGAGATCGTGGACGGCTTGTCCGAGTTTGGGGTGACTGAGGTAAGGAAGATGAGGGCGAGGAGAGGCTCAGAAATGCTTACAACAAACAACGTAATATTAACATTCAACACCACCGATATTCCCCACGAAATACGCGTGGGTTACGTTCGTGTGAAGGTCCGTGTTTTTCTCCCCAATTCAATGAGATGTTTTAAGTACCAAAAGTTCGGGCATACTAACCAATTCTGCGGGAATCGCCCTGCATATGCCAAGTGCGCCTCCCACGAGCATGTTATCGAAAGCTGCACCTCGGGAGACCCCGTTTTGTGTGAACTGTGGCGCAGGGCAGGATCCGCACACTTCTTTCAACCGAACTTGTCCGACTTACACCAGAGAGAAAGAAATAACTGCTATCAAACACACACAAAAACTAACGTTTCGAGGGGGGGGGGCAAGAGATCAGTACGAACAAACTCATCCCAGAATGTCGTACTCATCCAAAGTTAAAAACAGCACATGCATTCCACAGCACGCACAGCCCGGCAGAGCCTCTGAGCTCATCGCCCAATTGACGGCCCTTCTTCTCTCCTTTGGAGTACTTTCTGCGTCTCAGAGGAGGTAAGGCCAGCCAACCCAGTACCACACAGATGCGACCGAGGTCCCACCCTCCACGAGTGACGCCGTCCGCCCCCTAGAGGCCCCCTCCCCATCAACGCCCTATCAACGCCTCGGTCCTTTCCACCCAATCCCAGCCCCTCCCCATCTATCTCGAAGTCCCCACCCCCCACTCCCCATCCGCCCTCCAGCCTACCCTCGCCTCCCATACGCCCCACCACCTCCTCCAAATCAATCCTCTCCACCCTGCCGGACCCTTCTCCCCTTCCGGTGAGCCAGACCTCACCCTCACCCTCGACTTCCACTTCCGCACCTGCATCGCCGTCCCGTAGCACCCGATCAATCCAAATCCCCGACATCAACCTCCACTACCAAGAGGCCGAGAGGCGCGCCCGCGAGGCGAAGAGGGCGCGCTTTGCTCAAATGGAGAGGGCTCGGGCGACCAGCCGCCAAGGTCCTGACAGGGCTCCTCCGCCAAGGCCGGCTACCCCATCGCCGCGAAGGCGAATTGAGGGACCGGATAGCTCAGGATACCCATGACATGAGCCCTACCCCACCTCCTCCCCGGCTGGGGGCCCAGAAACGAGGCCTGCCGCCTTCTGGCTCTCCACCGGGCCAAGAATCGCCGAGCACCCGGCCCAGAACTGAGACCCTCTGACCGAGTGGGGGTTCATCGTCCGAACCACCGGCGATACCCTCCCTAGGGCGGACCACAAAGACCAAGTTTTAAAACGCACGTTCCCCATTCTAGTCACTCCTAAACATCGGACTATGTCATCCATTCTCCCTAGTCATGCATGAAGCTTGTCATCCATAGTCATCATCGAAATACCATCCTTAGTTTTACAATGGAACATACGTGGTCTTAGAGCCAATTTTACCCATCTTCAGGACGTTTTATCCCAGCGAAATCCCGCAGCTATTTGTTTACAAGAGAATAAACTGTCGCCTGGAGCCTACCGTTCAATAAATGGGTACTCCGTCTACCGCAAGGACGTACCGGCTGACACAGTGGCCCATGGTGGAACCATGCTGGCAGTCCACCATAGTGTGCCTGCGCACCAGGTATCACTACGAACATCACTCCATGCGGTCTCTGCCCGTGTCAGCCTCAGTGGCCGTCCAGTAACCTTCTGCTCACTATAACTACCGCCAGGACTTCCTCTCCTCTCGGCAGAGCTTGCACTTTTAATGTTGGAGCTCCCTCCGCCGGTTTTACTTCTAGGGGATTTTAACTGCCATCACACAGCCTGGGGCTGTCACACGACTAATGCGCGGGGAAGTCTCCTGGAGCGTTTTATCCATGATGAGTCATTATTTCTTTTAAATTCAGGCTCGCCCACGTATTTTACTTCACCCTCCGGGGGCACGTCGGTCTTAGACCTGAGCCTCTGTTCTCCGCAACTAGCCCAGCATTTTACATGGTCGGCTGACGACGATCCACTAGGAAGCGATCAGTTCCCGGTATGGCTAGAATATCGATCTGGAGATGTCCTGGGCACGAGACCTCTGAGGTGGAACCTCCACAAAGCCGACTGGAGTGAATTCGAGGCCATATTGCAGGCAAAGCTTACTCCTGACCACAACACCCTACCTTCGGTGGCTACCTTCACAGCATTAGTACTGGAGACCGCCGCCACATGTGTCCCGATGACCTCTGGGACTCCCTATCGTACTCCAGTCCCGTGGTGGACCCCGCAGTGCCAAGACGCTATTCGTGCCAGGAAACGAGCTTTCCGAGCTTTCGATCGCCAGAGTATAATGACCAGCATGATCGCATTTAGGAAAGCTAGGGCTTTTGCCCGTCGGACTGTGCGAGAAGCTAAGCGATCTTCCTGGCAAAGATATGTCGGAAGCCTCACCTCATCCACCCCATCGACGAAGGTGTGGACACGCATAAAGCGAATCTCTGGCCAATTCTCTCTCGCTCGACTACCCGTCCTGCGAACAGTAGGCGACACAATTTTTCAACCATCTGAAGTAGGAAATGAAATTGGCCCCGCGCTGTCACGACGGAGCAATTCAGATAATCTTGACCCAGCTTTCCTGCGCTACCGCGCTCAGTGTGAGAAAACTAGACTGAACATTTCTGCATCAAAAATACTCGAATACAACGAGCCATTCACTAAGGCCGAACTGATATCGGCAATTGCTTCCCTGCGGGGTGTGTCCGAGGGTCTCGACAGGATTCACAATGCAATGTTGCGGCACCTGCCACCATGTGCTCAGGACGTTTTACTGGCAATGCTAATCTCACTGTAGGAAAGGGGCACATTTCCGGAAGCATGGAGAGAGGCCACTATTATACCTGTTTTAAAGCCAGGAAAGGGTGGACAAGATCCACTGCACTATCGCCCCATTTCCTTGACATCGTCTCTCTGTAAATTAATGGAGTGGATGGTGAATATTCGCTTGGGATGGTACTTCGAAGATAGAAACATTTTAGCAAATTGTCAGTGTGCTTTTAGAAAACACCGTGGCAAGGTGGACCATCTCATCACCCTTGATACTGACATTCGTGCTGCTTTCGTCAAGAAGCAACATGTTGGAGCAGTGTTTTTCGACATTGAGGGAGCCTTCGACACGGCGTGGCGTCACGGTTACTCGCAAAAATCCAGGAATGCGGCCTCCGTGGTTCCTTGGCGATCTTCCTTCGCAACTATTTAATAGATCGCCGATTCCGCGTACGCGTTGGTAACCAATTTTCCGACTGGTTCCAGCAAGTGAACGGGTACCGCAGGGCGGAGTGCTTAGTGTGCCTTTGTTTGCACTTATTATTCATGGCATCGCCTGTACACTGCCAACATATATCTGTAGCCCGCTTTTCACAGACGACTTTGCGATTTGGGCGTCGAGCACTTCAGCGCCGGCGTTGCAGAGACGACTACAGCTTGCTGTCTCCCGCTTGGAGCGCTGGGCAAATGTGAGCGGATTCCGCTTCTCCACAGGGAAAACGGTCGCCGTGCATTTCTGCCGACGTCAGAGGTGTCTTAATATGGAAATAACGTTGTATAAGTCCAGAATCCCTACAAAACCGGTGATCAGGATCCTTGGTCTCCTTCTTGACTGTCGTTTGACCTACCGAGAACATTTTAAGATGCTTTGTGACAACTGTTTTATAACTTTGAGCATTCTTAAGGTTGTCTCACGTACGACATACGGTGCCGACAGACGAACTTTAATGCTCCTATATAGATCCTTGGTCCGTTCTAATCTGGACTACGCGTGTTTCGTGTATGACAGTGCTTGTACATCGGCAAAGCGAGCATTGGACACAATCCATCACACCTCGTTGCGCATTGCTACAGGTGCCTTTCGCACGTCACCGGCAGCGAGTCTTCTGGTGGAGGCTAACGAGCCGTGCTTGGCAATGCGTCGTGAGCTGCTTGGCATGCGTATGCGTGCAAGCTGCGCCAGTTCCCCGACCACGCCACCTATCGGTCGGTGTTTTCCCAACGTACACTGGCTATGTTTAGAAGGAGGCGACAGGTGACGTCTGCCCCTCTATGTGTGAGAATCCAAGCCCTCTTTGCGGACAGTGCTATAAAATTGCGTGGTGTGATGCGTGTGAAATCTTTAAAAACTCCTCCCTGGAGACTGGCCATTCCAAATATCGATGTGCCGATGACATCCCTGAGGAAAGGGGACGTCATTCCTCAAAAGCAAAAGCTAAGAGCACTGGAACTTATATCGACATACAGAAACTACACGCCTACCTATACTGATGGATCCAAAACTGAAATTGGCGTTGGCAGCGCCTTTGTAACGGATTCCGCAACTCGAACGTTTTCTCTTCCCGCGAATGCATCAGTGTACACATCTGAACTGGTCACTATTAACAAAGCCCTGAGCTTTATTGAGGTCGGACATGATGCACTACATGTTATATATAGTGATTCGCTTAGTAGCCTATTGGCGCTAAGGGAGTTTTACCCATCGAACCATTTTGTACAAACCCTCTTATCTAAACTCACGACGCTGAACATGGTAGGTAAAAAGATGGTATTTTGTTGGATTCCAAGCCACGTGGGAATCAGCGGAAATGAGGCTGCTGATGCTGCAGCGAAACGTGCTGCTCAAGGTCCACGCACACGTTGTCTTCCCCTCCTAGCGAGGGACTTCTTCCCAGACATTAGAAGCATCATTTTGAGAAAAAAAATGGCAGGATAGCTGGGAGTCCATGGCTAACAACAAGTTAAGGAGGATCAAGCACCGTATTGGTGATTGGTCATCGTCACCACATAGAACTAGACGCCACGAGGTGGTACTATGCCGGCTGCGAATAGGTCACACATACAGCACCCACAGATACCTCTTGAGTGGCGACCAAAAGCCACTGTGCCCAAGGTGCCACGCTCCACTATCAGTACAACATATGTTGGTTGCGTTTCCCCGACTTGCCCAGGAGCGAAGACATCATTTTGGACGCACTTCAGTCTCGTTACGGGACTTACTGGGGGACGAGTCGCCGTTTGTTCAATCAGGACAACTCTTTCGCTTCCTCTCAGAATTAAAACTTTATGTAATATATGCACCACACTAATACCTTGGCTAGTATGTAGTAAAACCATTACGTTCTAATTTACATCTTGACCGGAATGCGTTTGGAAATGTGTTTAAGTCGTCTCGCCATAGGGGCACCCGAGGGGGGCCCACGGGCCCCCCCCCCCCAAAAAAAAACCCCCCTCTTCACCAAAACCATTACGTTCTAATTTACATCTTGACCGGAATGCGTTTTGGAAATGTAGTGTATATGAAGGTTGTTTAAATATAATCCCCGGAAAATTCCCCCCCCTAAACCCCCCCCCCGCGCCCAATCGTCTCGACTAGCCTTCGCTTAGTCAATCCCGTATGACTAACTATGTTATGGGCGTTGCATGACCACTGCAGTCCATGCGCCCCTAAACCCCAATAAACAAACACACTGAGTAAACCTGCGTCGGCGTGCTTACCATGCCTTTTTCACATCCATCTGCTCGTGCCAAGCAAATGTCTTCAGAGTGCACAAACTATTCGCCATCCACCTCACCCTGCGACTGGTTCCGGGATTACGTCACCGCGCGCGAGGCGGGGATGGCTGAGTGGTTAAGGTGTTGAGCTCTGGGTACCAAAGGTCTCGGGTTCAACATCGCACCGCTCGGGACATTTCCAAATCGCGCGGCCCACCGGCGAAACAGTGTGGGGCGGCGCCATTAGCCGTGAATGTGCATAAAGTGCGTCGTGAACCACCCAATAAACAATTTCACCGCACGCCGGATGGAAGGTGGCCTGAGGCGCCAGCGTCACCATCGCCAGCTGAGCCATCTCAGCGTAGTCATGGCGACCGGTGGCTGCGGCGACAACAGCAGTGTCAGGGAGTGCAGCCGTGTCTCCTCCTTCATCTGCACCGACCGGCTCAGCTTGCAGGTCCATTGCGATATGCGGCTTATCCAGTTCAACACCAGTTCATGTCTTTTTAAAGGCGTCCGTCTCGGTGATGGCTTGTCCACCGCCTGCGCCGAGCAGGGTAGTCCACGCGGCACCGATTACCAGCCCCTGAAATGAATACACGTGACTAAAAACAAGTCACGCTCTCAACGTGGCGAATATTTAGTGTGACAATCTGCATGATTCGTGAGCGAAGACATGCACCTGGCTGTGCAAAGCGAAACCAAGTTGGATTTCATGTTCATATTATAATTATAACGTGACTACTAACTTGCCAATCCTTAATTTCGTACATCTAAGTTGATGTGAAGAATCAGATGGTCACAATTATTATGTGGAAATATATTAGACACGACTCGCCAACTTGTTCTTTTGTGGTCACAGGTCATGCTTTTACCAATATATGGTGTCGCTAGCCCAGCCACAGGAGGCGCTTCTTCAGGCTCCGTCCACGCGAAAGCAGGCCTCACGATACTTGCCGGTGTTGGTGGCGCAGGTATCGGACACCATCGCTCGGTCAGATATCGGACACCATTGCTCAGTCAGATATCGGACAACATTGCTCAGTCAGGTGTCTGATACCATTGCTCGGTCAGGTGTCGAACACCGTTGCTCAAACCCAATCCGTGCACCAGTCTTCAAGGAGAGCCAATGGTGCCTGTGATCTGCCTGCAACGCCATTTAGGCCAGGGATGCCAATAGCCTTCCCCTTGGTATAGGCTGGGAGCCGTTAACCAGTACCGACGATGCCAATAACCTTCCCCTTGGTATAGGCTGGGAGCCGTTAACCAGTACCGACGATGCCAATAACCTTCCTCTCGGTATTGGCTGGGAGCCGCTACCCAGTACCGACGATGCCAATAACCTTCCTCTCGGTATTGGCTGGGAGCCGCTACCCAGTACCGACGATGCCAATAACCTTCCCCTTGGTATAGGCTGGGAGCCGTTAACCAGTACCGACGATGCCAATAACCTTCCTCTCGGTATTGGCTGGGAGCCGTTAACCAGTACCGACGATGCCAATAACCTTCCTCTCGGTATTGGCTGGGAGCCGCTACCCAGTACCGACGATGCCAATAACTTTCCCCTCGTTATAGGCTGGGAGCCGCTAACCGGTACCGACGATGCCAATAACCTTCCCCTTGGTATAGGCTGGGAGCCGTTAACCAGTACCGACGATGCCAATAACCTTCCCCTCGTTATAGGCTGGGAGCCGCTAACCGGTACCGACGATGCCAATAACCTTCCCCTTGGTATAGGCTGGGAGCCGTTAACCAGTACCGACGATGCCAATAACCTTCCTCTCGGTATTGGCTGGGAGCCGCTACCCAGTACCGACGATGCCAATAACCTTCCCCTCGTTATAGGCTGGGAGCCGCTCACCGGTACCGACGACGCCAATAACCTTCCCCTCGTTATATGCTGGGAGCCGCTCACCGGTACCGACGATGCCAATAACCTTCCCCTCGGCATAGAGGCGAGACGATTTTAGGTCGAAGTTTGATTGCAAGGACATAGGGGTACCATGAATCTTTCCAAATACGAGATTTTTTCGCTAAAAGGACGGCACAATTTGTCTGCTTACAACATCAATTTATGCGGCAAAATTTTCCCCGTTATTTTTCGTGAGCGAAAATTTCAGCCTTTATTGACCTCTGACGCCTCTCTCCCTAGTTTCGTGCTGCAATCCGTCGGGCGCTTGAAATAAAGCAAGCGGTGTTTGAGCGACTTTGACATCACCCCACGGTCGAGGCAGTTATAAATAATTTTTTCCCAAGAAATGTGCTGAGTTCAAGCGAGTCGCTGCTTCTGATACAATAACAGTTACCTGGAGGAGTTCATAGGTGACCTGCCCTCAAATCCCAAACACTCCTGGTCGTTTCTTGAACGAATTCAGCAACAAAACGCAGCTCTGATTTGGAACACCATGATCGACCAGTTGCCAATAATACCGAAATAACCGAACCTTTTGCACCTGACATTTACGGTAATGTCGAGTGGACGCAAATGTCCGGCCCTGGTGTTCAGCTTCACCCAGGAATTAACGTGCACTTCGGCGAATCGTGTGAGAGCTTCTCCATTTCGGCTGACCGTGTGCGGGCCGTTCTCCACAATCTCCAGGCGGGCTGAAGCCGTGTGCGGGCCGTTCTCCACAATCTCCAGGCGCGCTGAGGCCATTTGCGGGCCGTTCTCCACAATCTCCGGGCGGGCTGAAGCCATGTGGACCGGATGGTCTTATCCGCCGGATGGCCGCGATGTTCGAGTACCACGACCGGCCGGCGATCCTACTTTCCGAGCCGTGTCTCACTGGACCTGCTCGCATTACCGCCAGTTGTCCATTGGCAGAGTTTGGCACCGCCGTCACTCACCGCGAGCGTCACCCGTGGCAGTCCGTGGCAGTCTGTGGCAGTCTGTGGCGCCATCCGTGGTAGTCTGTGGCAGTCCGTGGCAGTCCGTGGCAGTCTGTGGCGCCATCCGTGGCAGTCCGTGGTAGTCTGTGGCAGTCCGTGGCAGTCTGTGGCGCCATCCGTGGCAGTCCGTGGTAGCCTGTGGCAGTCCGTGGCAGTCCGTGGCAGTCTGTGGCGCCATCCGTGGCAGTCCGTGGCAGTCTGTGGCAGTCTGTGGCGCCATCCGTGGCAGTCCGTGGCAGTCCGTGGCAGTCTGTGGCGCCATCCGTGGCAGTCCGTGGTAGTCCGTGGTAGTCTGTGGCAGTCCGTGGCAGTCCGTGGCAGTCTGTGGCGCCATCCGTGGCAGTCCGTGGCAGTCTGTGGCAGTCTGTGGCAGTCTGTGGCGCCATCTGTGGCAGTCCGTGGCAGTCCGTGGCAGTCTGTGGCGCCATCCGTGGCAGTCCGTGGCAGTCCGTGGCAGTCTGTGGCGCCATCCGTGGCAGTCCGTGGCAGTCTGTGGCGCCATCCGTGGCAGTCCGTGGTAGTCTGTGGCAGTCCGTGGCAGTCCGTGGCAGTCTGTGGCGCCATCCGTGGCAGTCCGTGGCAGTCTGTGGCGCCATCTGTGGCAGTCCGTGGCAGTCCGTGGCAGTCTGTGGCGCCATCCGTGGCAGTCCGTGGCAGTCTGTGGCGCCATCCGTGGCAGTCCGTGGCAGTCTGTGGCAGTCTGTGGCGCCATACGTGGCAGTCTGTGGCGCGCACAGCACGGAAAGGAGTTGCTGAGTTGAAGGGGCTGCATAGCGATGTCGTCTGAAGAGGGATGTTGCGAATGATCAAGTGTTCAATTAATTGTTGTTTAAGATCTTTGATTGATTGTTGTTGTTTGATTAATTGTTTGTTCAATGGATTAATTCAGATCGCTGTTTTAATCAATTGTTTGTTTGATCAATTGTACCGTTGTAGAGTGAAACCGCCCGCATCGATTTCATATGAATTGGTGCAGAGCTGTATCGGGAAATATGCCCTCCCAAAACCAATATTGGAACTGGTTTGTCGATATTAATCAACAAGGCGGTAGGACGGACACATTGGGATGTGCCAAGATGTCTGACGTAATTACTAGACAGTAGTTCGCAAAGGAACAATCATCTACAATAGCTTAGACATTTGGACTTCCAATGTGCCTATTTTGAACCAGAATTTAAACCGTGAAATGCTTCCTTTTGCACTTGAATTTTGGTCAACAGCCCATATATGTGCTCCCTTCCATGCATTCCCTTGGGTCACCGTCCGACCACATCTGTCCAAACATAACCGTAGACGGAGTTTTCGATCTCTTCAAAGGGGTTCAGCTCTTCACCTTCCCCAGGTTTAACTCTACCTTTTCCCCATGTTCAGCTCTTCCCCTTCCATAGGTTTAGCTCTTCCCCTTCCCAGGTTTAACACTTCCCCTTCCCAGGTTTAGCTCTTCCCCTTCCCCAGGTTTAGCTCCTCCCCTTCCCCAGGTTTAGCTCTACCTCTGCCCCAAGTCACGCGAGACCATCATTAACACAGGGTTACACCACGCCACCCAACGGCCATGGACGCCGGCAAGGATTTCGCAATGTCTGCGTCGGAACCACAGTAGACAAAAATGGCGCACAAACACGCATGGCGCTGGTCAGATAGTCGGCTTCAAGGATTTATAACACAGGAAAAGGGATGAAATATCAATGAACTCTATCTCAAGGGTGCAGCTAAAGTATTCAGAATGACGAATTAAAAGTGGCAACAAAATCTCGTAACGATCCATACCGACACACGTTCATACAGGTTTGAGTTATTGCCAAGGAGGGTTCACATAATCATAGTCAGTGCTTAGCGCAAGCTTGTTGCATTGATACTGAACTCACCTCCACATTGGAAATTCCAGTTCTATCGCACTATCTTCAGCGAAAGCTTAATGTGCCAACATAGCGGACTCGACTGCCTGGTTCCGGCGCATCCGACCTTGCCTGACCAGTCGTCAGCTGGCCATCCGACCTTGCCTGACCAGTCGTCAGCTGGCCATCCGACCTTGCCTGACCAGTCGTCAGCTGGCCATCCGACCTTGCCTGACCAGTCGTCAGCTGCCATCCGACCTTGCCTGACCAGTCGTCAGCTGGCCATCCGACCTTGCCTGACCAGTCGTCAGCTGGCCATCCGACCTTGCCTGACCAGTCGTCAGCTGGCCATCCCGGCCGGAGGCGTTGATGGCGAGCGTGCGAAGCGACTCGAATCCGTTGTGCCACGATGGGAAGACTTCGCCTGCCATCAGACAACATTCAGGACACATAGCGTCTGAGAGCAAGTGGGAAATAGGCCTCTTGTTCAGGACATTTCAGTCAGCCTCCTGACGCTGCAAGACAGGACTGATGACTGCGTACACCGCCGAACAACGTTGGCGTTGTATGCAATCACAAGTTGGCTGCTACTCGAGGTTGGCACTCGAGGCTGGTACTCGAGGTTGGCACTCGTGGTTGGTACTCGAGGTTGGCACTCGAAGTTGGTACTCGAGGTTGGTACTTGAGGTTGGTACTTGAAGTTGGTGTTCGAGGTTGTACGCAGATTGGTATTTTGCCGCATATTATACGGTGATGAATTGCGCGATATATTGCTTAGCTGTAGGGCAAAATTGAATATCGAACAGTGGGCATAGTTCTTGAGGCTGCTGCTAAGCACATATATATACATATATACATATATATATATATATGTATATACATATATATATATATATATATATATATATATATATATATATATATATATATATATATATATATATATATATTTATATATATATATATATATATATATATATATATATATATATATATATATATATATATATATATATATATATATATATATATATATATATATATATATATATATATATATATATATCATGCATATTTATTCCGCGCGTTTCTACACCATGACATATGCGGTCAAATCTGGCGAATTTTGCAATACGATAATGGAGTATGATTTTCCCAAGGTTTATCTTTCGGACGTGCGAAGCGTACTGTCGAGTATCTCAAAAGCAGCATGCGCTTTGAATTGGTGCGTGGGGAATGTATACATGGGTTCAAATTTGCCAATCCATGTCACCATCAGGATTATTTTATTATGTACGCTGAGTAGAACGTCTTCGCGGCATCCCACGGCAAGAGTGGAACGTCTTCGCGGCATCCCACGGCAAGAGTAGAACGTCTTCGCGGCATCCCGCGGCAAGAGTGTCTGTGATGGGGTAGGCAGTACGACGAAACGAGCTGCCACCATGGCAGGTCTCCGGAAGGTAGGGAAAGATGAACGTTTGACTGCAGAATAACTTTTGCAGTTTTACAGCTGGCACATTTCAGGCAACACCAAGTGTGTCTGTATGCCTGGTGACGTGATTAGACTCGTAGAGAGCAGCCTTAACACGGCAAAAGTTATAAGGGAACCATACAAATTCCATCAGTTTGTACTGGCGGACAATAATTATCTGCGTCACGAGCTGCCGTATGGGGAGGCCGTAGAAAACTTGTGACAAGTGTGTAGATATATGTGTGGATGTGTGACAGTGCATCAGGTCGCTGTGTGTAGCATGTGTCTGTATAGATAGTGTGTAGACAAATGTGTAGAAATATGTGTGGATGTGTGACAGTGCATAAGGGCGCTGTGTGTGGCATGTGTCTGTATAGATAGTGTGTAGACAAGTGTGTATAAATATGTGTAGATGTGCGACGCGGTACGCCATGATGTTGTGTATGGCATGTGGCTGTGTAGATAGTATATGGACAATTGCGTAGATATATGTGTAGATGTGTGACACAGTGTATCGGGTTGTTGTGTGTGGTATGTGGCTGTGTAGATAGTGTGTAGACAAGTGTGTAGATGTGTGTAGATGTGTGCCACAGTGCATCAGGGCGATGTGTGTGTGGTATGTGTTGTGTAGATAATGTGTAGACAAGTGTGTACCTGTATCTGTAAATGTGTGACACAGTGTATCCAGATTTGTGTGTGTGTGGTATGCGCCTGGGTGTCTGGCCTCATTATTTATGTACAAAACCCATGAAGTCCGGTGAATGAATCGTTGCAATACACAAGTATCGGTGAGGTGGCATTTGTTTTCCGTTGCTTTCGGCTCTTCCGTGCTACGGCAATCCGACATCTCGCGAGGCAACCAAAGCAACTCATCTGGTTGCATGGCCGGCCAACCAGGCGTGTCCTGGATGGTATGCCGTAGGCGTTGGGTGCCGCCGTTCCCACCGACCTGCATCTGCACGGGTCGGTGGGAACAGTGGTGTTATGCCACGGTGCTGGCAGCCAGCCAGGTGGAAATTGTGCAAGTCACGCCATGACGGTGCAGATCCAGTGGTTCTGTTGCATAGTTATCCGGTCAAATTCTGTCACGCGAAGCAGGGGTTTATTGCACTTGGAAATTGCGTAGGTGATGCTATCAACCTTGCGATCCATTTTTCTTGTTGGATTGTTTTAGCATGGCATGCCTGACACACAGAAAGGGAACGTGATTATAATTGATCTTTTTGCGGTGCCACAATGCTTATTCTGTACTCTCTGCTATGATATGGGGAGCATATGCATTTAGTGACTGCTTTTTAATGCTGTGTCTCCGGTCAGATCCTCACCCCCGTCTCAGGGGGAGAGGGGGGGGGGGGTGATAAAGACCCCCACTAACTTCCAAACTAAGCAGTGCACGAATGCGAGCCTGGTATCATTGGAAAGCTCGGGACGAGTAGGGCCCGCAAATGGTTTCATGCTTTACTTTACAATAAGTTTAGGACTCAAAATGGCGGTTTTCAGACAAATTGACTCCCCAAGCAAATTTTACATCTCCATTTCTGGTAAAGGCACAGAGTTAAAACGCACGCTATTTTAGAACTAATTACACAGCGAATGTTACAATGTTACAACCACATGGACCAAAATTGGCCAAGACGTTAGGTCACTGATCAGACCTTAAGCACAAGTCCAAGGCATACATGCTGCTAAAAACTGCCATAGAACAGTGAAATAAAATGACTTTTTGGTTCCATTCAGTAAATTAGGTCGTTCAGTGCAAGCTTGATACTATTTAGGCTATGAAAACTCGAATTAAACCATAAAAGCAGATTTGTCTAAATAGGTTTTGCCTACTAAGCGCACTTTACCTTCATCTGGCCTCAGGTCACTCGACAGAGGTTGATCAAATTGAGAATGTAATTTCTCCTCAAATGTCTGCATGCATACCAAGGGAATAAATCCAGTTAAAGGAACATGCATATTACAAAAAATAGGAACATTGGGCCCAAATTGGCCATGACCTCAGCTCACTGGCCTAATCTCTAACATATTTATGAGGTATAAGCTTTGTAGACTCATTCCAGCGTTAAGTTCATTCCATAATTTCAAACTAAAAATATTCCGGAAGAGGCGATATAACGGAGGTGACAGCCACTTGAAAGTAGCATTATAATTACCTGAAGACTTCAATGCCCGCAAATCGATTTCCCTCAAACTTGAGCCTCGTTGCGTCATCCCTAAGAACAAATTAGCCACAACTGTGGGAAGATAAGAAGATTTTTGCCGAATAGCACCAGAAAAAGATTTGGGAAAAATCCCAGAACCCAATCCTAGAATTAACATTTAGAGGTCGCATACTTAGATATGCAATGGGAGGTAGGGAACTGGATGACATTGAAGAGGATACCTATTTGAGCGTGTTAGTTTCAAGTGGCATTGAGCTAAACAAAAGATGTAATTCACCAGAAGTAGTTCCATTAGAATGTTAGGAATAATTCGCAGGATGTTAAGTATATAATTAAGGAAGATATGAAAGCATGCAATTTGCCTATATGTAACCCACTTGTGATATTGTGTTCAGGCATGGAATCGTCACTTAGAAAGATATATGGGTATGCTGGAAAGAGTTCAGCGCAAAACTACTACGCTTATCAGCGGACCAGACAACTTAAAATATTTTGATACACTTACGGCATTATATATGTACTAGTGGCCTGTACCCGGCTTCGCCCGGGTTGTAAAACGAATTCATGTAAACTGGTAAACGTGTATTGTACATCATCAGGTTTGGCCGCATGACGTGCACGGGCAACAGCAAGGCGACAATTGTGTTGCTGTGGTGTTTCTTTTTTATGCAATATAGCCTGCCTCTCTCGTCTCTCAGTCAAACGCTGTTCTCGTTGCTCAGCAGTCTCGCGTTCGCGATGAGCCCTGTTACGTTTCGCAGATGGTGTATCATCTTTAGGCATTGGTTTTAGGCATTGGTTTCAGTCGTTTTAACATTGTCGCATCACTTCGCGGACCGACACGTGCACTCGCCACCACTGTCACACGGCGACTGAGGTGGTATTGATATGAGTCATCGCCGACATCGGATATTGTTGTGACGTCACAGGAATACTCGACGCTGATTGGTCGAAGTGTCAGTGTGTCGACCAATCAGGAGAGAGATCCAAACAAAACTCGTCCTTTATATAGTAGACTCACTGAAGCATAGGAGATTTAGCGGTGATAGGATTGAGATGTTTATCATAGTAAGTAGGTTAGATATTGTTAATCTGAATGCTATTCATTATTTGGGGCATCACATAGGAGTCATCAATTCAGGTTCGACAAGTCAAAGTGTAGAACAGTTAAACGACAACGAGTTTTCAGTCAAAGTTTGGTTGACCAATTGAATAGGCTGCCTGGTGATGTTGTGGACAGTTCCTTGTTGAATGTATTTAAAACTAGCGTGAAGATATCCATTAGATCCAGGGATCTTATTCTTGAATTATAAGGTGTGCAGTAAGGGAATGGAAATTGAGGTTGGACGGAGCAGGATTGATGGTAATAGATGTCTTGAATCATGCTTATACATGGGGAATTGTGTTAGTAACAAGTGTACATGACAGTGGATTCAGCTCCTTCCTTCGTGTACGTGATGCTGATGAGACTGGCAGTGGCCATGGAAACACACTGGGGTCAATAGCTTCTTTAGAACTAGGTAGACATATTCATTAGGTTCAATAATTTTTGTTCTTCTAATTTGCGCAGTAGGGGATATCAAATTGAGCAAACAGACTGGGATTGGTGCTAGTAGGTGACTTAGAATATGCTCAGACATGGGGAATTATGCTAGCTGCAGGTGTACCTGGCCGAGCATTCAGAACCGGCCTTCTGGCATGTGATGCTGAAGAGATTGACCATCGTAACACAATGGGGTAGACAGTTGCTATAATACTCGGAATGTATGATGAATTAGGGTTGTTCAGTTCACTTTGTCTTGTCTGATTGTATTTTCATGTTAATGCTTCACCCAGATCCAATTAATAGTTCTTGTGATGGCCCGCAAGACATGCCAATCAAGGAAGCATCATTGTCACTCAGCCAGTTAGGACTCAGCAGAAATCTGGCCAGCCACGCCATCAAGACCAACATGCTTACAATGTGCACACAAACTCCTACTCCTACTCTGATCCTTAAGCTTACCACAGCAATATTTGGGTATTATTGTGGATAAGTTTGCAGTTTAACACGCGCCCTGGAGGGCCTCTGAAAATTACGCGCACTGGAGGGGGGGGCGGATTCCGCCCCCCCTAAGATCTCGGCTCCTAGTGAAGTTAGAGGAACGAAATTCGCAGGGTGAATGGGTACGGTAGTGAATTATATTGTGTGAAAATTTCATGACCTTAGGTCAATATCTTCAACGTCAAATGAGGTCAAATTTGCAAAATGTTCTGGTATTGCGTGGCTTGACTTGTCATCGTTATGGATCGCTGTGATTGTGTTTAAATGCTCCAAAATGGGCATCAATGATGTTTCGGACATTACTAATGATGCAATGCAGATGCTAGACCCGACATTTGACCTCAGGTCACCTATATAACACCACTTTATCAGGTCAGTTACCTGTTCCAGTTACCGGAACCGGGCCGCCCGCCCGACTGCTCCGTCGGGCAGCTCGGAGCAATCGGCTTCGTGAAGAAAGGAGTGAAGTACATGAATAAAGTATGGAAACGAAATGACAAACAGTACAAATGACAAACAGTAGTGTATTTATGACAACATTCCAGTTGATCAAGTTTGGTTCCATTAACATGTCATAAACTTGACCTGACTTGACCTCGGTGACCTAACATGACCCTGAAACTATATACCATATCAATATATATCAAACAAGTCGCTAGTGTTGCCAAGAACACTTCCCCTTTGCGAATATACGGGAAGCGCATCAGCGCTGATATTTGTGGTCTGGCGCTATCATTTTTTTTTCACTTTAACAGCCCTTGACTTGAAATTTTTTCGGCCGATTTCCATTTTCTTGCTTTAAACGACGCGCCGGTCATTTCTAAGCAGGTACGCAGACAATCTCGTATATCGACCGGTAAAATCTGCAGTTATTTACGAAAAACCTGAGGGGTGGGCGGATTTCGCCCCCCCCCCTCCATTGCGCGTGTTAAGATAATGTTTGATTTTTGGAATTTCTTTTTCCAATGCAATATTTATGAATGTGACGAACATGATGTGACCACTCATTTCCTCTGCAAATGTATCCTTTTCAGTTGGGAGGAAGAATTTCACCTAAAAAGGGGCATCGGAGTTGGGTTATCTAGCATAAAAAGTAACATACAAAATAAAGAAAAAGAAGCAACATATACTAACCTAACCTAGCCTAGTCTTCCATGCAAGAAAACGAATTATGAATTCGTTATTCATTGATATAAAATGGACAATTTTCTAATAATTTTTTTCTAAAAAAAAACAAGTACAAACTTAATCTAACCTAACCTAATATAACCTGACATGCTAAAGAAAATAAGAGTTCCCTTCAATTATACAATTTTAGCTTACGACAAAAGCATAACCCAACTAACTCAGCCAAATCTAACACTTCGTTTTGTTTCATGGAGGGAAATTGTGTGTAAAACTTGTCTTGTGGTTACCTAGAAATTCAATAATATCTTATTGTGGTTTAAGGTGTTCACAAGATCCGTTTTGCTAGTATTTTTCCTCCACCACAATCAAGCAAACGAAAAGGTTTGATTATGCTAGGTTAGGTGAGGTTAAGGTTTTTATGTTGAAGCATTTTGGAGATTTTGTCATATTCCAATTTAAGAGAAATTGTTTTCTTCAAAAGCAGGTTAGGCTCGGTTTCGCTAGACTTGTGCATTGAAAATGTTGGTTATGGGGTTAAATGCTTTCTGTTTCTTTATATTTGTCGCCCTAAAAGAAGGTTTGTCTGTATATTTATGCTTGAATGTGTTTTATGAATTCTTGGAATTTATCTTTCCAATGCAATGTTTATGAACATAACTAAGATGATGGGGCCACTCATCTTTTGTGCAAATGCTTGCTTTTGAATTTGTGAGCAAAATAACACCAACAAATGGACTTTCAGTGAGGTAACATCACATACAAATTAATGTTCCAAAAATAAATACAACATAACCTAGCCTAGTGTGACTTAACCTCCCTTTGGAGATAACAAGTTAAAAGAATGTAATTGGAAAAATATCAAACAATTTATGCTCTTAAAATTGTACAAATCATGAAAAAAACCTAACCTGACCTAGCCTAACCCAACATAAGGTGCTTGCGAAAAAAATCCGATTTCTTTTTTTGCATTTTTTTTATAGGAAAATTCAAAAATCCAAATGAAATTTAACCTAAACTGACTATCTAACCAAACCTAAGCAATTCGTTTGCTTTAAGGAGGCAAACTGTGTGTAATACTTGTCTCATGCCCATCTTAGAGCCCAATCATACCAGTTCGGCTATGTTTTGTTATGTTAGGTCTTGTTTTTTTGTTCTTTTTACATTCTTATAATATATCACCTCACCCAAAGCTCCTTTGCTAGTGTTATTTTGCTCTTCCACTAAAAAGTAAACACTTACACCACAAATGAGTGGTCGCATCAGCTTAATCATGATTGTAAAGATGGCAGTTGAAAATGTATGTTGAAAAATGTATAAAACACCTCAAGCACAAATCTGCCAATATTTGTACGTAAATGCACATATGGTCAGCTGAGTCCTTCCTAAAATACCTTGCTAAAAATATCTTATGGGGAATTTTGTGGTGATTTAAATGAATTTGGATATGATATGAGAGTGACTTCATCAAGTTACGAAGATCAGATTCATTCAAATTACCTATATGAAGGAATAGGTACCAGAAAAAAAACTATTTTTGGGGGTAAGTGCAATACATATTAAATCATTTGGATCATCACCAGGGTGCATTTCTGCATACATGCCACATTTAAAATCAGCACCACATTAGGAACCAGCATTGCCAGTGAAACTTGCTGAGATATGACAAAATTACACCTCACAGAGCAGGACTAAGAACTGGCTGGTCTGGGATTTGTCATCATCCAGAACATAATCCTCTGCAATTTTATGGTGCCCTTTTTTTTTTTTGTAGAGTGGAGTCGGCTCAGTGGGGCCAGAACATATAAATGAGGAAAAGGGTGGAGTCCATGGGGAAAAATCCCCAATGAAGTTTGTTGTAATTTTAGAAGCTGATTTCAGCAAAATGTTTATCAAAAAATGGAATGGATCTGTAATGTAATGTATTTTTATTATAGATCCTGGTGCCCTGTGCATGCAAAATGCATAATATCACAAGAGGAAAAATTCCCGTTTTGTGGGAGGTAAGAATATTAGTTCATTTAGTGTGGATTTCCATGCAAACTCATGCACTTCAAGACAGTGGAATATTATTACCTCTTACTCCCACTGAATGGTTTAATCACGTTGTTTGGTAAGGACTGCAAGCCAATGGGTGTTTAACAACATGCAAAATTTGCACAAAAAGCACGAAGGAGTTTTTAAGAAAAACTTTGTATCAGTACATTTTTACTTCGCATTTCATGCTTTGCAATCAGCATGAAAATTATCCTTCAATTTTTTTTAAGGCAGGAGCGCCCCCTCCTCTTACTCAACGATTGCAAGCACCTTACGTTAACACCATTAAATAAACAGTAAAGTCGCGGCACTCCCAGCTAAGAGATGGAATACAAATATATAAGCATACAAAGCACCCCGTATTAGAGCAATAAAACTAATAATAAAGAATGCTGTAAGTAGTCATACCCAAAGGTGGCATATGACTGGCCCTAGATCCATCCCAACAGGAAGTTAAGGTCTAAGCTATAATGTTAGTAGCTGGTTTGTGGACAGATGGTAGTGAGCACTCCTAATTTGAATTTTCGAAAATTGTGGATGCGAAGTGCAATTTGTTTGTCTCTTATGAAAGCACTACCTTAGTACGTGTGCATCCCAAGCAGGATGATAAATTCAACTATGTGACCAGAGGCTCTTTGATGGATCAAAGTACTAGGTGAGCTAGCCTAAATTTTTTATATTTCCCTATAGCAAGAAAACAGCTGCAGGCCATCTGTATTCAAGATGGATTGCTCATCAATTTTCCACCACATCCCAGGTTACAAAATTTATACCCATCTCTGTATCTGAGTAATGCTATGAGTGTTTCAGATGAAGTTGTGCATACATGCACCTTGTTTCCATTGCAATAAAGGTCAACAAATATGGCAACCAATTGAAGCAATTGTGCATATGCAGATGGCCTGCAGCTGTTTTCTTGCTATAGGGAAATATCAAAAATTTAGGCTAGCTCACCCAGTACTTTGATCCCTCAAAGAGCCTCTGGTCACATAGTTGAATTTATCATCCTGCTTGGGATGCATACGTACTAAGGTAGTGCTTTCATAAGAGACAAACAAATTGCACTTCGCATCCACAATTTTCGAATGGTAAAATGTTTGAATCAATCAGTAAGCGAACGGGGCTTCAGAGGAGGGCATCAAAACACCCTTAAAGTCAGAGGACTTGTCATGAGGGAAAAAACGTGCGATCTATCCGAAAAATGCTTTGGTTTCTCAGCTATGCATTTCATGAAGCATGTATACAAAACATGTGAGACAGCTCATGGGTTCGTCGGCGACAGCTTCGGTATTTTTTTTTCACCTCTGCACAGCGCCGCCGTTGTGCACTCACAGCCGTGCGCCGTGTGCCGTACGCTGTGCACGCGACGTTCCGGCCACTTTCTGACCGTGCGTAGAACTGGAGCGCCAGGTTGGATGTGGTTCACCTCTGCGGTGGGACGTACGCTGACTTGGTTAGTGCATGGTGCATCAGGCTAGGTGTGGTTCACACCTGCAATGAGGCGCATTCTGGCGCAATGAGAGCTCTTGCATCAGGTTAGGTGGGATTCACATCTGCAGTGGGGTGCATGCTCATGGGCGTAAGAACCGGGGGAAGGGGGGGGGGGGGGAAGGTGGACCCAAATATTTTAATTGGGGAGGAAGCGTTCTGCATAGGTGAACCCCAAATATTTCAGAAAGCTTTGTTCCTATAAGTCCTTTGAGAAAGCTTTGTTCCTTCTGGCTTTTCCTTCAGGGTTTTTGTCGTCATTTTACACACAATGGGTATTTAGAGTGAAGGAGTAACACCGGATATTGCCTATCGGGCACTCACAGCTTTTTACATATGAATTTATAAGTTCATAATTTGACGTCACAACAGTCATGGACCAGCTTGGTCCTGTGTATATATACCGATATACTGACATTGACCCGCCACACCGGTGAACTTACAGGTGGTGACTGCGGCGGAGTGGGGACGAGTGGTCTAGGGGTAAGATGCTTGTCTCACAATCGAAAGATTGTGGGTTCGAGTCTCACCTGTCGCTACTCTTCGCCCGCGACCAATCGGCATGATATATTGGCGACGCTATATGACTCAACGCTCGACGTGTCGTAAAACCAATAACCAACCGACTGCGGCGGAGCAAGGAGGCGCGCGGTTGAAGGGATTTCTAAGAAATACGGGGCGCAAAATTCTTCAGGTGCATCAAATATTAATCAACACTTACCTAACTTACCTATAGACACCGGCGTGTGTCTGATCTTACACTAAATCTCTAAGCCATTAGAGGCTGTTTCCATGCAAAAAGCGGTGGGATTCATTGTTCACGAGGCGCGTAACGAGTTCTCACTTCAACCCCATTGTTTACAGTTATGCCAACGGGCTCCACGCCAAACGTCAGGAACACTAGGGCAGCTGCCCCCTCTGGCGTCCTCCCGTCACCCGCGTTCATGCTTCTATGTCTGATGTCTCCCTAGATGGCACGAGCCAAAGACAGGGCTTTGCAGCCAGGCACGGGTCATCCCGGGATTAGGTCTGTGTAGTCATATATGTTCAATTTCGTTGGTTAGTTCTAGTTGACTGACTTAGAGGACGTGCCATCTCCTGCGACCAGCATCGTTAATTATGAGCCTAAAGACCCATGGACCAGCATAGATATCTGGAAAATGTGCCTCTCTGTTCAACCAGCACGCAAAATGTGCCCCTAGCGAATTTTCGCGATGGCGGGAACGCGATGTGAGTCGGCGCGCCGAAACGTAGCATACATTTTCCTACGCCGATTATCCGCGCCATGTGAACATTTTGAGGTCAGATCATGAAATGTCACTGACTTAGGTCAAGCTATCCGAAGGCACTTCTTTAACACGCTGTTGGAGATTATGGACTGAAAAGATCAAAAGGAAATTTGCAGCGCAATCCATGCAACTCAAGACAATCCATGCAACAAATCTGCTGTTTCCAAGTTGTCGAATTTAGGATAATTAGATCATTTTCCAACACAAGGGACCGTCCACAAATTACGTAACGCTAGCGATCGGAGCACTGCGTTACGTAATGCTGGTACTCTACAGAGAAGATCCAAAATGCGCTCTGTAGGTCGAGGAGCTAACCAATTGCCAAAATAGTGGTGCGTAGGTGATCGACGACAACTAAAGAGCCTGCGATGACTATAATTTTACGTTTCTGACTTAACCATAAGCGTGTTTGTCATCGAGAAAGTTCGCTTGTGATATGTTTCTCGGTGCGTTTTCGTATTCCATGTGTCCAATAAAAAACGATGCATTTTTCGTTATCTTTTTTCCGATTGCATGAGCTTTCCAAGCATTCACGGAACACATTTATCACCGCTTGTCATTTAAATCATTTTAGTCAACCTAATCGTGCATTCATGGCATCGGAAGCACTCTTCTTTCTTCCCGCGACTGACTACACGAACAACGGAGGGGATGGAACTTGCCGCTCACTGCAGAAAATACATGGAGATTGCTTATTTACTCCATTACCCATATTCAATACCATTGTATCGCTTAGGCTCGCAATAATTCACCAGGACAATGATAGCGAGACTGGAAAGGTGTGTGCAGTCGTTTTCCTTTTTTATTTGATGTTGCCGTGGTAAAAATTTGTGAGCTATTTTTTTTGCGGGGGGTGGAGAAACGCAGATGTTTGCTGCCGGCACTTTTGATATGACATTCAGGAGCGGATACAGCGGGAAGTACTGGGAGCATGTGCCCGTCTCCCCCACCCCATGGAGAAGTGGCTCCCCTCCGGGGAAGCTTGGGTTTGCCCCACGTTTATACCGGCAGTGAGACAAGAGATGATGCAGCAATGAGCAGAAATCCTACCTATATACACTGTAATACAAGATTAGTATCCCTTTGGTGATATTTAAAATGTCAAATTCCAGCACCACAGGGCTGTTTGAATTAAGTACCTTTCTGGAGTTGGCATCGCATCGCAAAATGTCAAGTGCTAAATATAAGCATGGTGCTTATAACTAACACCTCTTCATTGGGTTATATTTAGTAGCAGGGTGCTTAAAATGAGCACCCATGGGGTGCTTGCGCTTTAGCACCCCCAGGGTGCTGGTTTTTGCTCACGCCAAAAACCAGCACCTCCTGGGTACGGTTCGCGAATGGTGTAGCATATTTAGCACCCATTGGGTGCTTAAACCGAAATTGGACTCCTTGATAGTAGCGTACGGGTGTTGCTGACTTACTGTATTTATACGGATGGATGACTTCTTTTGCTATGTTAGCGTCCGATACCGATCTTAAATATTACAGCGAACAGGATGCTTACAGGCGATATACCCTTCTAATGCATTCGTATGCAAATAGCAATGCAAAGGAATGCGTGTTTCCTACTTTGCAAGTAGCAAAGGAGGACATGCCTACATATATATATATATATATATATATATATATATATATATATATATATATATATATATATATATATATATATATATATATATATATATATATATAGATATATATATATATATATATATATATATAAGCAAATTTAGTATATATACAGTAATGTACATCAACAGTACAAAATATTAGAGGATTTTTAATATCAATCTCAAATTTTGCAACTAAAAATCCTAACCTCATGTAGCCTAACCCAGTTGTTTGCTTCATGAAGGAAAATGTGTGTAAGACTTTTAGCACGGACACCTTAAATGACAATAATACCAAATAAACCAACGAAACCTAACCCCGACAACTTCTTTTATTTGTTATGTAAGCTCCACATTTATCACAGTTCAGTCTTACATGGCACAGCGCCAGTCATGAACAGATGGTGATGTAATGAGCAGATCCACTGGCTCCATGGCTACATAATTATCAATAAACCAATGAAATCCATAATAATGTCATACAGTCATAATGTGTTAAAACTTAAAAAGAGCCACAGTGGTCCATCGCGGTTAAGCCTATACAATTATCTGGTAGCAACAATTGGTGGTGATAATCCAGGCTATGCTATATCCAGGATAATCCAGGCTAGCTTTCTTTCAGCTAATAAATTCTGAGCAACGCAATAAACCGCCCAAAAACCATTGTCTGAGAAATGATTTTTTTTTTTTGTGGGGGGGGCACAGAATAAGCTGCAACTGGCATAGCTCACTCAGCTTTTCAGTGTCCATAGATGAAAAATGATGCCATAAAATTACATTTTAGCTTGCTTGTCCCAGAGCAATACCACATATGCCTTGCTAAGCATGCCAGGTATTATGTGTTGTCAGGCTCAGGTATGTTAGTTATTGTAGCTTGAGGTTGCATCAACTGCGCAAGTCATTCAGCGCCCGTAATTTCAGGGGTGTATGCAGCGAGGTTGGCAAGATGCTGACATAATCATATTGATACCAGGGATGTGAAAAACATTTGCTGTGAAGACACACCCACCTTGTACAGACTATGACAGGCATGTAATTATGGATCCAGAGGTTCTCTTGATCCCAGAGAGACTTCTCTTCTTCACTTCAATCTTGCTGCATGAATGCACCGATCCGCACGCCATCGAATCTCAAACCAAAATGGCCGATTGTTCGTGCAGTTGTTTCGTTAAGCAGCGTTAAGGTGCTAATGTTCTCGCCAATTTTCCACGCTGCTTATTTTAACTACGCAATTGCTAACTTTAAGCAGCCATGGAGCGCTCAAACTCCCGCCAAAAACACGGACTGTAACAGTGCTAGATATAAGCAGTTGCATTGCTCTGGACTGCTTGGCACAACACTCATGGCTGCTAAGATCAAGCATCCTCATTCTTGCAGTATAGCACCTGCAGGCTAGAATTTACTCCTTCCAGCCGAACAGTACATATGATGCTTGTTGCTAGCATCCTTATGCTTGTTACTAGCATCCTTAGGGAACAGCGTTGTTTGAAGCAGTCACTTAGCATGCAATTAGCAGCAAAAGTGCTAATCATTTTTCACAGTGTAGGTGCTCACCACGTAAACTAGGAAATAACAAACACATGAATCACTCACAGAGGTGTAGGACGTGACTGCCCTCTGTCCCGGTGCCCGTCCCCCCCCCTCCCACGCCCCACTCAGCGTAGATACTCGGGATCTCGGCAACTTTAGTTCTGGAGCCCCAACATTCCTTCTGTCTTTATTTTTACGGTCAACATTTCTCAGTTCGACTGCTCGAAAGCTCGAATCTGCTCTTCCCATTTTCGTATATGCTTCTGTCTAGCCCAGACACGAGCAGCCAAACCACTCAACGCCTCATCGCAGAGACAAAGTAACATTTTCCCTAAGTCATACAATTGTAGGTTATTACGTGATTACCATACTTTTGGACCTCTACGGGCCGGCGTTCATGTCGTACCAATGACTATTGCTATTGCTGGCTATTGCTATGCAGAACGCATTTCATTCAGCAGCTGGCAAGCAAAGCCACAATGAAGATAATCGTTTCAACACTACCTTGAATGTAGGGAAAAATCCTGTTCGCTGTTCTGCAGTACACAATGCTACGCAACAGCTGCACGGCCCTTGCAAGGGTGACATCTTAAAGGACAGGTCAGGGCCCACTCGTCAGGCACGCCGCGGGCCACGATGGCGGTGACCACGACGGAAGCCAGTCTGGCGGACCTGTGGCGGAACCGTCGGGCGAGTCCATCCGCCCGTGGCGGAACCGGCGGGCGAGTCCATCCACCAGATTCAAATGCCGGCCGATACAGAAGCTGGCAAACTTCAGGAAGATGCCGTATGTTCCCGAAGCTTACTAGTTTTCCAGGTGGCGTCAAACCCCACCAAAAATATCTTAGGTGGGGTCCAGGCCCCAGGTAGCCCGTCGGTGGCGATGCCCATGCTTCTGGAACCTAATTCATTTATTTGCCTAGTTCTAGAGGACTTTTGATAGCATTGTGTTCTCATGGCCAGTTTCGTCAGCATCATATAGCTGAAGGAAGGTACTGAAACCACTGCCATGCACACCTATTTGCATAATTTCACATATGTGTGCATGATCTAACACACCTATTAGGATCAAGCCTACTATAGCCACCGCAATTCCCATAAGCATTCAGCCATGGGATGAGTTTTAGTGTGAGCAGGTGGTGCTTGCGCACCAACTATGGATGGCTGAGCACCACCTGGTTTTTGGAAATTCAACATTAGTGCCTATGCTGGTCTATGGAAAAGCACCACCAATAAACCACAAGGCCATGGAAAAGAACAACCTGAAATTCTCGGAGGACTTTGGAAATCTTCACTATTGCCTACTGCCAACTACGAGTCCAAAAATAAAAGAAGCAACTGAAATGCAGAAGATACAGACGCCAACTTCTGCACTAAATGGCGCATATTATTCTGTTATATTATATTACTATATTATTATGTTGTATTAGTTATATTATATTACTATGCTATTATTATTATATTATATAGTATATTATATTACTTTTTATTATTCAATGTTCTCCTAATAACACAAACAGGAGCAGAATGCAGACCGACTGTGGCGACCTCCACATCCCGACACGTACCCCGTTAAGCTCGCCTTTGCCCCGTTAAGCTCGCTTCGCCCAGCACCAATCATGGCCAGGATACCGTATGAGCTCGATCTCCACGCACTATATGGTGTTTACGTGACGCATGCATGACATGCATGACATACATGAGGTACATTTGCTCTCCGGAAAGGGGAAGATGTGTTGCTATGCAAAGGGTAGTTTGACCATCACATTGCACGAAGAAGATATCGTGATTAATTTTATTTCACAAGCATCACGGGCGTGGGAACTTGTATTTTGGTGACCAATAGACGTGATTAGCCAGTTACTACGTAGCACTGACTTCTGATACTAATATTAACATCTATGCACTGCTAGCTTCCCCCACCCCCAAATCCACCCTACGGGCATGCCTCCCTGGCTGAGCAGTGCATGGTGCACTGCAGTGCTGCGCGGAAATACTCCCTGGTGCACAAAGTAATGCACGGATCTGCATTACTGCGTGCATCTATCTTGACCGGGTGCCTACTACAGTGAGGGTGGCCCTCGGATATGCCTTCTTTTTTTAGGGCGTGGCACGCAACCACGCAACACGTGATGCATGCTTTGTAATATTACAATTCACAAGCAACGAATAATCCAGTCATTATTCCAGGGACTACCATAAAATCTATCTGGGTCACTTCCGCGGATTATGAAATCGAAACCCCGTCCAGCCTGTACAGGACACACACTTGAACAAGAAGGGCATCTCGCCATTTGCGCAAGACAAGATGGCGTCGAAGCAATAAGGGCGGGCTACACTGGGTCGATTATCCTGTTGCTATTCACTGTACGTACGGTGGTAGCACGGTGGTAGCACCGTCCCGTACTGCGGGCGCATGTCGGTGGTACTTCCTCAACGTGCAACTTCTTATCCCATCGAGACGGCCGCAAGCAGTCCTGAATAAATAATTGCTACACCACTGGGAGCCTGCGCCCAGTGTCACGGTGGCTTTGCTTCGCGGATCTAACTCGATCAGAAGCCGAATGTCGATGCGGTCCCGCCCCACCACCTGCAACCGCACACAGGTGAGTTCCGGAATGTCGCAATTGACATCGCATTTGTGAGAGCTAACATTAAACATCTGGGAGTATCTGGATCTAAACGTGCGGCACTGCTGCGACACGAGAACACCAGGGACGCGTGACCCCCAGCTGTCACGGAGCGCGAGCCACGATGAGCACACGTCGCCAACTCTCAAGCCGCCAACGGATGGCATTTCCGAACCGCATCACCAACTGACTCGAGCGTGCCATCACCCATGGCAACGGTGACGTCACCAGGACCGGGTCTCTTGCAATGCGCGTCGTCATGCATCAAGGTCGGCTCCACCGCGAACGTCCGCCACTCTGTTTTATGCCCGAGTGGTGTCACCCCGCCGCTTTAGGATCAACCGTATAGCCACCGGCTGGCGCGGCTCCGCTCGCCGGCGCGTGCCGCACAAAAGCCAAGGTCTTTCCTGCCACTGGGAATTCGGTCAGGGTGCACGTGCGCTGTGCGCCAGCACTTGCGATTCGGGGAAGGACATTTCCTAGTGGAGCAGAAACGTTTGCGCGCATGCACGTTGGCTAGCCCACTTTCTTGAGATGGCAGCAGAACATTCCAAGAGTCGTTCGTTTGCTGCTTACATTTTGCACCTAAAACTGATTTCATTTGGTCAGGGTATCAGTTAATTTAAAGTTGTACACAGTTTTACAGGTGGCGCTCTCCATGCACAGAACGTCGCTCGCGCCGAACTGCTTCATTCACATCCAGAATCAGTCTGTCCTAGTCGAGATAGCTTTTATATGTGACATTAGCTAACATGCAACAGTACGTATGGATGTATTTCCCCATTGAAGCATATTGGGTGCCTGTCAAAAATCCCACACAATTGACTATCCAACTGGCAGGATAGGGTTCGAGTCGCTTCGCGCGCACGCAACCCAGCTGACCCGACATGGCTGGAGACGAGGTACCCCGGCGGCCTTGTCGGTACATTGATGGGATGTATCATATGATACATATGATACATCATTGATGTATCATAACCTCCACAGCTCATAACCTCCACAAATTCAACACACCCGAAGCGCTCGTCACGCAACAAGCGCTGTTTAGCAACATGACACTGGTCCATAATGCCAATCCAATCCACCAATCATTCTGAGTAAGGTTTTTATTTCAACTATCCCAGCTTATTTCACTTTTTTTTGCCTACAGTCTATAAGGATGGCTATTGTGCATCCTTATAGACCTGACTGGCAGGGCACCTCATCGAAGACACCAGACACGGTTCAGTTAATAGATCGAAGTATCTAAAAATTCGCTACGCTGGTGGTCATAAGAAACATAGTTCTGTTGCCCTGAGCTAAAGTGCTTCGGAGCTTAGAGGCAAGCGACAACAAAAATAGCGAGCTGCAGAACTTCCTGAATGAACAGGTCTGAAGAAAAAATACAGCTTGATGGAATTAGAGGTGGTCAAGCATCCTTGCTACCAAGAAAGGTCCAGTGTCATCTAATATTTAACATGCTCAATGCAAAGCTTTTTGCTTCGGCGGCCATAAACAAAACACTTGTCCTTTGTTTGCATGTGCATTGGCGTTCCTTTGCGGATAGTGAGCTTAATGGTACATTTTATGTGCACCTAGAAGACATACGCGTACATAAGTACATGATTTGCAAGCACATGGGTGCATAAATTAGCTGGCTAAATCAAATCCAAAAGGCACTTCCGTGCTGGGTTGGGATCAAATCAAATAGGTAAGCAGCTGGCTGGGAAATTTGAAAGTGTACAAAAAGTCACAATAAGATATTCACCCAGCACGACGTAGGCATTGGATCCACAAAGTGAAATCGAAAAACAACCCATCTAGATACCAGGCGGTGATATATTTATCGCGACATTAACTTTATGCTACCGGAGGAAGGATGCAAGTGCTCACAGCCCAGCCGGTTTATTGCCTGTAGCTCCTGAGTGCTTAGGGAGATCATTTGGATTCTAATGGCTTTTCACATGCTAGCTAATGACCTCGCATAGGCAAGCGAATTCGCTTTTCATAGGGCGCCAATTTATTTGACCTCGCCACTTTCGTCAGGGGCGGCTCCAGGAGAAGCTTTCCTGGGGCATGTTCGGAAAACTCACTTTTTGTCACATGGTAGCATGCTCGGCGCTCGGGGTCTGTATTTAGAAAAGTTATTCACAATTTTTCCCCAAACCTGACCGCCAATGTTGAAAGGGCAGTGGCTGCATGACTTGCGAGATTCAAGTTCGCACGCCCACCGGAAACGACTCCAAGATGGGTCATAAAACCGATGAAACGCTCAATGCCGACTTCCATGCAATTGGTTATACTGAAGGGCTGCAGTGCTGGAGGGAAGACTCCGGGATATGGGAGCAGTTTTAGAGAACTTAGGACCTACATTTCGTTAAAAAATCACTCCAGGTGTGTTTTTTTTTTAAAAGAAAAACGAAGGGACACAAATGTCTTCCATCGTCCAATTTATTCAATTTGAAATAGTACCTGCACACCTTGCAACACCTGTTGTAGGCTGTTGGACGGATAATGAGAAGTGCATAGCCAACGTGCTTGCCAGGGACGGATGCCGAGTCTGACCTTGACCTCCGCCGCGGCCGGACACGAGGGAGCGCCGCCCTGCTCCGTCAGGAAGCCGTGAAGATGTGAGCCGCCAGCGATGTCGAGTGTGGAGGGACGAAGGTGGCACGTTCCAGTTGAACGGTGACACGGGAGAACTGAACAGCGAATAGCGGCAGGAGGGTGTGATGCCATCGAACCCAGAGCCATGGATGAAGCTAATATGAAAATCATTCTCATGGATGGTCTCAAAGATGAAGGACTGAACATGATGATTCAGTGCCAAATCAACGCGACTGCGCTGAAGCGCTGGCAACTACTGATAGCTAAGCTTTGCAGGAACAGCTTAAGCGAGCAAGAGAGCGCATCGACAAGTTGGAACGATATTCATGCCGCACATGCCTGAATATCAGCGGCGCTGCATGACCACTGCAGTCGATGCGCCCCTAAACCCCAATGAATATCAGCGGCACTCCAGAGGAGGCAAACGAATCTGCAGGTAACATTGTGATGGATGTGGCCAATATGGCGTGCATCACAATCACAGCCGCCGATATAGACCGCACTCCCAGACTCGGCCAAGTAGATTTGGCAAAATCGAGTGCTCATCGGCCGATTCATCAGCTTCAGTAAGAGCCAGAAGCTGTACGACGCCCGCCAGGAACCCAGGAAGTCGCGATGAGTTCGAGGCACGGCGATTACAGCAGTTGCGGCGAGGAACATTTTCATAACGGACATCCCAACCCACGAAAGCCAACACACACTCTGCGCGTCGTACCTACAAATGAGGAAGGAAGGAGAGCTTCACTTAGCGTGGTCTGACGTAGCCAAGACAAAGATTCGCCTCCAATTAGGAGCACCGACAAAGGCAAAGGCGGCCATCTTGTCCGGTCGGAAAACGATCTGTACAAGACCACACATCTGTACTGTACGGCCGCCCCGGACCGCCCGGCTGTTGCCGCCACTGGTGCACGAGCTGACCCGGCTACGGCCGGTCACCAGGGCCCGGCGGTCAAGTCTGAGCACGCGCCGACCGCTGCACGATAAGTGAAGTCGCGCTGCTCCCTGTGCCCGCCGCTGCGGAGTGTGGCGCCCCCGCCGCTGCGGAGTGTGGCGCCCCCACCGCTGCGGAGTGTGGCGCCCCCGCCGCTGCGGAGTGTGGCGCCCCCCCGCTGCGGAGTGTGGCGCCCCGCCGCTGCGGAGTGTGGCGCCACAGTCGCTGCGGAGTGTGGCGTCCCCACCGCTGCGGAGTGTGGCGCCACAGTCGCTGCGGAGTGTGGCGCCCCGCCGCTGAGGAGTGTGGCGCCCCGCCGCTGCGGAGTGTGGCGCTCCGCCGCTGCGGAGTGTGGCGCTCCGCCGCTGCGGAGTATGGCGCCCCCCCCGCTGCGGAGTGTGGCGTCCCGCCGCTGCGGAGTGTGGCGTCCCGCCGCTGCGGAGTGTGGCGCCCCGCCGCTGCGGAGTGTGGCGCCCCCGCCGCTGCGGAGTGTGGCGTCCCGCCGCTGCGGAGTGTGGCGCCCCGCCGCTGCGGAGTGTGGCGCCCCGCCGCTGCGGAGTGTGGCGCCCCCGCCGCTGCGGAGTGTGGCGCCCCCGCCGCTGCGGAGTGTGGCGTCCCGCCGCTGCGGAGTGTGGCGCCCCCGCCGCTGCGGAGTGTGGCGCCCCCGCCGCTGCGGAGTGTGGCGCCCCGCCGCCGGGCCTGGCCGCGCCCGTCCGACCACCTGTCATGTGGTCAGTCCTGGAATGCGTGACTGGGTCACTGTGGGCGCCGGCCCGGCCTGCAGTCAGCTGACTGGGTCGGCCGAGCTGGGCGTGGCGTGTCGGCACGGCATGTGGTGGTCTGCGGTTGGCGGCGTGTCGTGATCTGCGCTCGTTGTATGACGCCAAACTCGGTTATTATGTAAACTGCAATGAAACCGTTATTCAGCCGGTGGTGCACTGACGTTGCAGAAATGATAATTCAGTATCTCTTGATTTTGTTTTCTTACTACACAGTTTGTCACTATTGTTGATCTTGTGCAATGATTTGCAGCAATGTAGTTTAATTTAATACTGGGCGAAGTGTGATATTGGCAGTCGTGTTTCCTAATTCCTGTGCTATATGACATATTTCAGCCATATTGGAAGGAAGCATCTGCTGTCAGCGGTGGACTTGGGAAGGGGTGTACGAAGATTGTGCAATCTACGTATATTGTAACAAGTAGCAACACCAAAGGTGTTTCTGGTAGGCTTTTATCTAATATCGACCATTTTTTCATATGCAGCAGCTTATCAAATTTAGCTGCACTAATTACTGCAGGCTCGATTGATGTTGGGCCTTCCAATAACCAGCTGTCCGGAAGTGGGACAGTCAGCTCAGGAATGCCTCAGGATTCTGATGGATACATCATCCTTCGCCATAGCTTTAGTTCGGTACAATTAATTGCATCTTTTTAACGTTTTTCTTTTTGCAGATAGGCCACCACCAGTAATTAGTAGAAGCAGCCCCAGATGTACCCTAGCTAGGTAGCAAGCTAGTATCACCAAGAAGCTCCTGGGGCCACATAGTGAAATGTGTTTTGACGGGAAAAAGGAAGAAGTTGGATTCATGCACATACACATGAAGAAGTACACATACCTGCATATGCACATACATGAACATGCACATCTGCATATCGCGTACTTTACCTACATAGGCACACATGCACTCATATGCACACATCTATGCAAATAACTACCCATACACATATACGCACATGCACACACACACATATGCACATGCATTTACATATACGGTGACTCGGTGGTGACGCGTCGGTCACGTGACACATAGCTCCGCCTTCTGGCCAAAGTCGAGCCAGCAAAACCTATGGACTTTCGCGCGCCTGCCGATGCTGTCTGGTCTTCTGTGGTCTGTCTTGCATCAGCCGGCCGTGTCGTGACTGTGACGCTGTTCCCCGAACACATCCGGCTAATCGGGTCCGACTCATAAAATATATTTGCTTTCACCTTGTCCGCGTTCGACACGCTCTGACCTCCCTCACGTTCTGAACCTCTGGCAATGCTTCATATGACGCTTCTCTGTGGCGGCTCCGGCTCTTCCTGGCCGTGTACGTGGTCGTCGCGAATAATTCGGCAGTCAGGTCCGGCGGAATCGGCGAGAGAGTCGAGCCGGGCAGGCACCTTCTGCAGTCGGTGCGGTTTTGAAACGCCGCGTCCAGCTCGTCCATCATCTGGTCGTACCTGAAGCAGTACAGCAGCACAGGATCTCACAAATCCCTTCGCCACAGGGTCTCACAAATTGCACACCAAAAGTGGCAATAGGATGCCTCACATGCTACGAAAAAAATTGAGTGCGATCCGTTCGGCCATTCAGAAGTTAGCCTGGAAAATCCATATGGAGGGTTCGTCTCCTGTGCTGATGAGGGTTCATGGTCGGTGTCTACCCCGCGATATCCTGAAACCGGCCGGTACAGGAGGCACTGTGCCCCCTCCCCATGGCAGGCGGCGCCACTATCGTCGGGAAATGGCGCCCCTCAGAGAACGCCGACTGCACCCGCTCTCCCACCACGCTGAACGGAATGTTCAGCCAGAGACGCCCCTCGGAGAGGAATGGCACCCTACTGGAAGGAAAAGACTTCCCCCGAGAGGAAAAGAACCGCCTTCAGTGCACTCGAATGCACCACCGCCCTCCCTCCCCCCCCGGTCAACGAATTTTCAGCCGAAGACGGCCATCCAAGTACTTTCGCAGTGGTGTCCCTTCGAAGAAATAGCACCCATCCAGACCAGTGCTCCTCATGACAATTCTTGGAACCGTTCCTTTGCGTACCTAATAGTAGGCAGCATCTTATATTGCTATTTGTAATACCATATTGAAATGATCATTGGGTTAGCCTCATGACTTTATTGGGTGCACCAACACCAACTTACCATTTTCCGGAGAACTTTCTACTTCCTTCTCCAAGCGGATGGTATGGTTTGATTGGCTACCGCTGCGATGGTTGTTTTTTAAATATCATATCTCGAGTGTTTGACGCAGACAAAGGCCAAGGAACTCATGGCTTCTCACGTCAAACCTTTCTGAGCCTGACATTACAAAAATGAAGAAAACAGCAGAAAGCAAACTTAACTTTCACCTTCAAAAACAGAACGCGATAATCGATTGACTCAGCTATGCAGCCATTTAACGATTGCATTTTCTGCTGAAAAATGAGGAATTTATTAAATTCAGAACTGATATCACCAAAAACGTAATGAAATTCAGCAAACTAGTTATCTTCAATTACTTCAACGCAGTCACAAATATATCAATACTTTTTCATAAAACAGCAAAAGAGCATTTATTACTAAGGGTTCCAAATGCGAATTTCAACGGGGGGCCTGCAGTCTGCAGACTCATCGGACTAACAGCTGCACGACTTTACCGAAGAAATACTACGAGATCGGCGTCTCCATTCATTTCCAAGATGATATGGTAGTGCAGCTCAAGACGCGGTTCTCGAACCATGAACAGGCTACTCAGATCTTGAAATTCAGCAGGCTCCCCAGGCCCGTCGGGCTTCCAGCAGATGAACGCAGTGTAGCTCAGGGAGGCTATCGAACTCCACCAGCTATTGATCTGCGACTGCAGCCTCTGGCGTGCGGAAGCGGAGCTCGCCACGTGGCAAGGTAAGCGGAGGAGGGCAGCTGGCGATGTCAAGACGTTCGAAGAAGCGCTGGCATACCGCGGCGGCCTCACCGTCTGTCCCACTATCTGGAGGATCCTGACCTTCGCTGTTAGCTCGCAGGTGACGACGGCCGCGGCGGGGCGGTTCTGATCCACCCTGCGGCGGGTGAACACACGGCTGCGAAACAGAATCGGGCAGAAGCGGCTCAGTGCCCTCATCCTGGTGAACTTCCGCCCGGAGTAGATACCGGCCGTCGGCGGAGTGACAGCGGGGCTGGTGTTGTTTATTGGCTGGTTTATTGGCTGGTTTATTTTCATTTTTGTCATTTTTTGTCATTTTTGATTTTTTGATTTTTTCATTTTTGTTCATTTTTTTAAATTCATTTTTATTCAGTTCATTGGCTGGTTCATTGGCTGGTTGATTGGCTGGTTCATTGGCTGGTTGATTGGCTGGTTCATTGGCTGGTTCATTGGCTGGTTTATTGGGTGGTTTTCGACGCACTTTATGCACGATTGTGGCTAATGGCGCACCCGCACTGTTTCGCCGGCGTGTCATGGGATTGGGAAATGTCCCGAGCGGTGCGAGTGTTGAACCCGGGACCTTTGGTATCCAGAGCTCAACACCGTAATCACTCGGCCATCCCCGCCCCGCGGGGCTGATGGAAAGAAGACGACATCGCTCGACGAAGCGTGACGCGTGTTGCTCCGCGTCTGGGGCAGTGCAACCACATTACGTTTGCCACCTGCGCCTTCCCGTGACCGTGAGTTCCACCTCTTTGATCCCCAACACACCAAGCAAAGGTTCAAGATGGGGAATTTAATCACTGGCTGCGCGCTAGTGCGTCGTTGACTAGTGCAATGTGACGAACCGTCTTTCTGATGCTGTGATGCAGTCCACTTTTAATTCGAATATATGTCTGATTTGGATTCCGATTTTTGATGCGCTTCATACCTATGACCGCGTTTGTTCCCGGGGAGCTGGCTGTAGGAAGAGCTTAATACTGATAATTAATCCACAGAACAGAAGTTTCAGTGGAGATAACGAAAACTGTTGGTAATGGTTTATACTCTAAGTGCTTTCCTGGGTATACTTTTTGATACCTTAAAGTGCGCAACTGAAAAGTCAGCCCCACACTCCCAAGAGGGCCAGGGTAATCTCTGAGAGGCCTCCGCCCACTCCCCATTGGCGAAATCCTGGCTACGTGTCTGGGACCACTATGTACACGACCCCTGCACTTTTCGTGGTCGATGGGGTCCTCCCGTAAGAGAGCTATGTTAATGCGGTTATGTTAGCCGTATTAGGGTTGCGTCTGAAACGGGTTCGCTATCTCGCGCTTGGCTGTTACAAAATAATCTTTGTCAATGCTCGAAGCATTCTGTCCATCGGCGTTACAGCCCATACAGTCGAAATTTGTGCCAGAGCGCTGACGCACATTGGCGTCGCCACGGGCTTCGAATGGGGAGGGAGCAAATTGTTGCATATATGAAATGTATCCGTCATGGGCGTAATCTCCCCCTACAAAAACATGAGCGATAAAGGAGAAAATGTTCTCGAGAGTGTCCGCTGTACTTATTCTGAAACCTGACCTAATTTTTAAACCTTACCTCCAACGTATCCATCCACATTTGGAACAGTAAACATTTTAGCACGACGGAGAGGTATGCATGAACAATGGGCGTTGCCATGAGATGGGGATGGGGTGGGGGTGGGAGGCTGACGCGCTCTCTGAAAATCGTGAAATGTATTATTACGATTGCAGCGTGGCGAAGACAGAATCAACCGACCATCCCCCGCCATCCTAAATACGCGTCGACGCTGCGTGGAAGCGTTGGCTTGAACCATGACTTTGTATGTCGTAGCTCTGATCGACAAATCGCTTCTAGCAGTGACATGTAAGCATGAAATGTTGTGTCTGACCGAGCGTTAGTTCGAACAAGGGGCGAGGGTGGCCGAGTGGTTGGAGTGTTAAACTCTGGATGCGAAGGTCTCGGGTTCGGCACTCGCACCATTCGGAACACTTCCCAGTGCCGCGGCCAACCGGCGGAGTAGTGTGGTTGACGCCATTTGTCGTGATCGTGCATAAAATGCGTCGTAAACCACCCGATAAACAAAGCAAAAATAAGCAGATGAGTACGAATGCTTCCCAGCTGTAGCTCAATCTTGAAATCAAGGACTAAATGCCTACTATCTAGTTGTCCTGTTTTTTACTTGTTTTTTTCGGTCAAATTATAACGATATTGAATTGGATGCTAAAAACACAGGTTTTTTTTGCTGTAGACATCAATAGCAAGGGCAAAATCACACCTCACTATTTGCATCGTTGAGAACACCACTCTCCTAGATAGGCAAAACCTGACGAATGGGCATAAGGATACATACGACAGCCTTGTAGGCACACAAATTGTCCATGTGTGCGCACAGGCAATAAGGAAGATGACAACGTACATCGCATGCCTGGCCTTCAACGGCAAACCAGGTCGCGGTTGCAGCAGCGTAATAGCATTGCTGCCTGCCACCTGGTTGTGGAGCCATGAACCAGCAGTTGTTCTTCAGTCTGCCAGGAGCCCGTTGCAAAAGTGTTAATATTGTTCCACACCTACTCCAATCAAGCTAACGGTGAATCGCTCCATATAGTTGTGGAACTCTTGCAAGCGGGTGCACCCGAGTGTCCCTGGTGGGTCGCCTTTTTCCAATCAGAGGGGCGCCACATCTCAGGGGGTCATGCCACCTGTGCACCTCCCCCCCCCGCTCTTGGATCCACACCTACCACCCCACACACACACACGCTATCGGTCTCAATTTCCTCTACCAATCTGTAACCCCACCTCGCTCCTCCCCCACTGTCGGCAGCTGTTTGACGTCCGCTGACCCGACTGACCCGGTCGGCCTCTGTCGGCGGATGGCAGGTGGTGGATGGTCAGCTGCCTCCTGTATGCTCTGTTCACACTTCATGCACTGCTTTGCAGGCTCATGTGTACCACGTGACACGTCACCTCGGTAGTCCGCCGGTGGCCGGCTGCCACCCCGTCCCCGCTCAGGCCCGTCACGAGGTGACAAGGCTCAGTCTTGTATTCAAGTGAGTTCCAGGATTGCAAAACGAGGATAGAACCTGATGTGCTGAGCTAGGTGGTGTGGTTAACCGAATATATAAGATATAAAGTATAACATAAAATATAATGATTGCCAGATTGTAAGACTCTTCAACAGTATGTATTTATTGGTAAAATAATATAGATATATACATATATATATATATATATATATATATATATATATATATATATATATATATATATATATATATCTACTATATAAAGGGCGAGTTTTGTTTGGATCTCTCTCCTGATTGGTCGACCCACTGACACACTGACACACAACTTCGACCAATCAGCGTCGAGTATTCCTGTGACGTCACAACAATATCCGATGTCCGCGATGACTCATATCAATACCAAGGCCTATCGAGTCAGATAGGACAATAACGTCAGCTGCTGGGGTGTCGTTTAGCTACATATATGACGCGTGTGGCGATTGTGATCGATATCAGTTTTTTTATCCGTGCGCGCACCAATTGAACCAATTACAGTGTAGCATTTTTGTGATAAGAGCCAAATAGTTCGTGCCAAAGCGCCTTCGAAATCCATCGATCAATCGGCGAGTTTGCTTCAGGCACATTCACCGGTTGAAAATGATATAGGGCGCACGCGACGCAAGCAATGATATAGGGTGTTGCGACGCAAGCGAATCTCCCGTGGGAAGGATTTGATATGTGAATATATACAGCTGTGTTTTATAGAGTTGCGTTTCACGAAAGCTATTCTTTCTATTGTCACAACAACTCTGCACTGTAATTGGTGAACTTGGCGCGCGCACAGATAAAACAATGATATCGATCACAACCGCCACATGCGTCATATATGTAGCTAAACGACACCCCAGCAGCTGATTGCTATTGTCCAGGGCTGATCAATACTACCTCAGTCGCCGTGTGACAGTGGTGGCGAGTGCATGTGTCCGTCCGCGAAGTGATGCGACAATGTTAAAACGACAGAAACCAATGCCTAAGGATGATACACCATCTGTGAAACGTAACAGGGCTCATCGCGAATGCGAGACTGCTGAGCAACGAGAACAGCGTTTGACTGAGAGACGAAAGAGGCAGGCTATATTGCGTAAAAAAGAAATACCACAGCAACACAATTGTCGCCTTGCTGTTGCCCGTGCACGTCATGCGACCAATGCGATTCCGTGGCGTGATGTCGGTTTTGCATACGACATTAATGCGGCATACAGTACCAACAAGCATGTCACTATCGGTTCAATGAGTAAAGAGTGTACCCATTGCGGTGCACTGAAATGGCTGGCGAAACTGTTGGTATGTGCTATTCACGCGGCAAAGTACGGCTGCAGACGCTGGCTGATCCTCCTGATATATTGAAGGAGCTGCTCACAGGTAGCACATCGATGGCAAAGGAGTTTCGAGGCAAAATCTGGCGTTACAATGCTGCTTTCATGATGACCTCTTTCGGCTCCACGGGTGGTCCGGTACATCGTGGTATATTCACGACATTCAAAGTACAGGGTCAGGTGTATCATCGAATGGGCAGTTTGGCGACCTCCAGTGATGATGGTCCCAAATATGCACAGGTTTACTTCATGAACAACGCATTGGAAGAAACCCAACGACGCTGCCAACTGTCTAACGACATTCGTGAGGAGACTGTGCAGTTGCTGCAGGAAATGTTGCACACGACCAACCCGTATGTGCAAAGTTTCAAGTCAGCACTGGAACACATGGAAGCGTGTCCCGAACACAAGGTGATCATCAGTGCCGATAGACGACCGGCTGGCGAACACGAACGACGTTTTAACGCTCCCTGTGCGAGCGAGGTGGCGATCCTGATGACCAATCAAGAACACGGCTCCCGGGATATTGTTCTCAGCCACAGAGACGATAAACTAATACACATCACAGAGACACATCGGTCGTACGACAGTCTGCAGTATCCGCTGCTGTTCCCATACGGAGAAGATGGCTACAACTTTGCCATTCTATATGTATGTCCCGAAACTGGCGCCGACAAACCACATAAGCGAGTATCGTGCAAGGACTTCTATTCGTCCCGTCTGATGATTCGCTCAAAAGAGTTCAACCAGCTGCTGCGTTTCAAAGATGTGACCAGCCAATTTTTCACCGACATGCATGCCAAGGTTGAGTCTGAGCGATTGCTGTTCATCCGGCTGAACCAGAAAAAGCTGCGTGCCGAACAGTATATTCATCTGCAGGACGCCATCCGAACTTATGGCCGATCCGATACTGTGGGACAGCGAGTGATACTGCCATCGTCGTTCACAGGCTCTCCACGATACATGCATCAGCGCACACAGGATGCGATGGCATACGTTCGCAAATATGGTCGACCCGATCTGTTCATCACGTTCACATGTAATCCCAAGTGGCCCGATATCGTGAACGAGCTGTATCCTGGACAGAACGCATCAGACAGGCACGATATCGTTGCCGGTGTGTTCCACGAGAAATACAAAAAACTGATGTGGCTGCTGACACAAGGGAAGATCTTCGGTGATCTTCGGTGATCATCTGTTGGATGATCACAACTGAGTGGCAAAAATGGGGTCTGCCACATACCCATACATTGGTGTGGTATGTCAAGAAGATCCGATCGTCACAGATGGACGACATGATCTGTGCAGAGCTTCCAGATCCGGTAGCTGACCCAGTTCTGCATGAAACCATCAAAACTCAGATGATCCACGGACCATGTGGTGCCATCAACCCATCCAGTCCGTGCATGGAGAACAAGAAGTGCAAAAAACGATTCCCACGTACTGCACTACTCACACGATGGCTATCCCCGATATCGCCGTCGCCTACCAGAACATGGTGGCCACACATGCACACTCAAGATACGTGGTGGGATAGAAGTCAAAATGGACAACACATGGGTTGTACCATACAACAAAGTGCTGTCGAAAACGTTCAATGCTCACATCAATGTGGAGTCATGCAGCTCCATCAAGAGCATCAAGTATGTGTGCAAGTATGTGAACAAGGGATCTGACATGGCCGTGTTTGGGCTAAAGGCAGACGGCGAACCCATTGACGAAGTGAACAACTACCAGGTGGGACGATACATATCCAGCAATGAAGCTGTGTGGCGACTGTTTGGATTCGACATCCACGATCGATAACCGACGGTGGTCAATCTGGCCGTCCACCTGGAGAACGGTCAACGAGTGTACTTCACTGAGCAGAACGCCCGACAGCAGGTTGAAAATCCTGCCGACACGAGTCTGACCGCGTTCTTCAAACTATGCGATCGGGACGACTTTGCCAGAACACTGCTCTATTCAGACGTGCCGACATACTATACATGGACGAACAAAATGTGGATAGCGAGAAAGAAAGGCAAGCCGGTACCAGACTGGCCAGGATACGTGTCAGGAGACGCGATCGGACGAGTGTACACTGTACACCCAAACAACAGAGAATGTTTCTACATGAGACTGCTGCTGCACACAGTTCGCGGTCCTACATGTTTCCGATCACTGAGAGAGTATGACGGAGAAGTGATGAACACGTACAGAGAGGCGTGTGCCCGTCACGGCATCCTCGAAAACGACGAACACTGGAACAAGACACTACAGGAAGCGGCTGCCATGCAAGCACGGCGACAGCTGAGGCAACTCTTTGCTATCCTGTTGCAAGTATGTGGCGTGTCCGATCCGATCCGGTTGTGGAACACACACAAAGAGGCGATGTCAGAGGACATTCACCATCGCTACTACTGTGAACTCATCAAAGCATCCGACGAGACACCCGTTCCGTACAACGACGCGATCTTTAACCAGGCATTGGTTGATATCGAAGACCGGACACTGGCAATGGGAGGACAGAAACTACCCGGCTACGGACTACCTGCAGCGGACAGGTCGGTAGCGGTGATGGTCTCTGCTGAATACCAGCGAGAGATCAGCTACGACGTAGCCGGGCTGGCCTCTTTCGTTGAAGATAATGCACCGAAAATGGTCGCAGACCAGGCCGATGCATGCAACACGATCAATGACTGTGTTGAAAGTGGACACGGCGGTGTCTTCTAGTTGGATGCGCCAGGCGGAACTGGCAAGACATTCGTCACAAACCTGCTACTGGCAGAACAGAGAAGTCAAAATCGAATCGCACTCGCGGTAGCATCCAGCGGTATCGCAGCCACATTGCTGGATGGCGGTCGTACGGCACACTCTGCTTTCAAGTTGCCATTTGATCTGGCTAAGCAAGAAAGTCCGATGTGCAACATCAATCGAGGAACAGCAAAAGCCAGGCTTTTGCAAGAGGTGAAACTCATCATATGGGATGAGGAAACAATGAGTCACAAAGGTGCATTTGAAGCACTGGATCCGACACTGAGAGATCTGCGAAACAACGAACTGCTCATGGGCGGAGTTACGGTTGTGCTATCTGGAGACTTCCGTCAAACGCTACCTGTCATCCCGCGTGTAACCAGATCAGACGAAGTGAACGCCTGTCTGAAAGCGTCATATCTGTGGCCATATGTACGCAGACTGTGTCTGTCCACAAACATGCGAGTCCATTTGTTTGGCGATAGCACAACCGGAGAGTTCGCATCACAGCTACTCCAGGTGGGAGACGGGACACTGAAAACAAACGGTGACAAGAGTAGCGAGGTTACTCTGCCGTTCGGACACGCCATGACAACCGAAGATAAGCTGATCGCCAAAGTGTTCCCATCACTGATCACAAACTACCAAAATCCAAAGTGACTGAGCCAGCGAGCTATACTGGCACCGAAAAATGACCAGGTAGCCAACACCAACCTGAAACTGCTGAGACTCCAACCGGGAACACCGGTGGGGTAGAAGTCGGTAGACACCATACCCGATCCAGACGAGGCGACCAACTACCCAACTGAGTTTCTCAACTCACTCGAACCACCCGGTCTGCCGCCACACAACTTAGTTCTGAAGGAGCACGCTCCGATCATGCTGCTACGCAATCTCGATCCACCGAAATTGTGCAACGGCACAAGACTGACTGTGAAGAAGCTGCTCCCACATGTGTTGGTGGCAACTGTGATGACTGGCAAAGCGAGTGGTCAGGATGTGTTCATTCCACGCATCCCACTCATACCGTCTGACATGCCATTCGAGTTCAAACGACTACAGTTTCCCGTGAAACTCAGTTATGCCATGTCAATCAACAAAAGTCAGGGACAGTCACTGCATATTGTCGGACTGAATCTCACTTCACCAGTGTTCAGCCATGGACAACTGTATGTCGGCTGCTCACGTGTTGGCAACCCCAACAGGCTGTACATACTGTCTGAGGAAAAAGGCAAGACCCGAAACGTGGTCTACCACGAGGCACTCAGAAAAACATAGGTCGCGTGTGTGTGTGTGTGAAACCAATGTATTGTTACTGTGTAACATGATTACCTGATGATGTACAATACACGTTTACCAGTTTACATGAATTCGTTTTACAACCCGGGCGAAGCCGGGTACGGGCCACTAAATATATATATATATATATATATATATATATATATATATATATATATATATATATATATATATATATTTATAGATACATGTATATATATATATATATATATATATATATATATATATATATATATATATATATATATATATATATATATATATATATATATATATATACACATATATATATTGCGTGTAAAGAAAATATACGACCTTCAATATACTAGGCTGAGTTGATATCAGAAGTAACGGTAAAGGTTATATTTTATTACTCAACGTTTCGGCCAGGGGCCATCGTCAGGAGTGATGAAAAAAGCTCAAGCTTAAAAAATTGGAAAAGGCACGCGGGAAAAAACGTGCAAAAAGACACGTGGAATGCAGAAAAGCCTCCTCAGTGGTGCAGACACTCACAGTAACTCCAAACCAGAAACAAACTATGTCAAGAAGGAATCCTCTGAGGAAGCCCGAGCCGATGGTCCATATGCATATCGATACATACACTCACGCACATATATAGACATATATCCAATATAACGCGTAATACATACTATATATAATTTATGTTTATGTAATTTGATGTGATATACCAAGACGTCGTTTGCGTGTTTAATTGCGGCCGTAGATTACGTATATGTAGAGATTCGAGGACCTTCAGATCAGCGTTGTCCCTGGCTGATGCTAGAATTTCTACTTTGAAGTTTGTGTTAGTGTCGCTGTATTCCATGTTAGAATGTTTGTCGATCATGTGTTCGCCTAAAGGTGTGTATGCTCTCCGAAGTCTGGCATCTCCCAAATGCTCATTGTACCTATCCCTGATGCTACGTTTGGTTTCACCGACATGAAATGTTCCAAGACAACGATTGCACGTTATTTTGTAAACAACGTTTTTCCATGTGCATCTACCTTTGAGCCCGTTGATACAGGTGTGGCACGTTCTCCTACCAGCAGGGCATGGCGGCATTTTCAGGGCTGAACGGACCAGGTAAGATTTCAGCGTAGATCCGCTAGTCCAGGCTACCCTAACATGGTTTAGATGAGACGAACGGATGGCTGCGTTTACCTGTCGACATGGTTGGTCATCGACAAAAGGAAGTCTCATGTAAACATAGTTGGGATTGCTACCCGCTCGATGCTGACGTTGCCCACCTATCCTACTCCTGTTGTGAGGGTGAACAGCACGAGCGGCGGAGTGTACCCGATGTGCTGGGTATCCGTTTTATATATATATATATATATATATCGACATGCAGGCTATCACTAGCACAGAGGTGCATGCCTATGAGCTAAACACTGGCATAAAGACATAAAGACATAAAAGATCAGTGCAACTACGAGCCACAAGGGCCCTTCTTGGTTGCACCTTGTACACTGAACCAGTTGCCCACCAAATCCGTCAATCAACCCTCCCTGAAATACAGAAAAACAAGCCCCCCATTCCTATAATGATTGTCTATGCCGTTTTTAAAGATGTTCAGTGTGTTGCTTCTGACAATTGTTCCTGGCAGCTGGTTCCAGTGTTCTACTACCCTGTTGGTGAAGAAAGACTGTCTTAACCTTGTCCTGCTGTGCTTAACTTTAATTTTGAATTGATGACCTCTAATTGCATCATTTCTGTTAAATTCAAACATTTCCCTGAGATATCCCTGTTCCTGACCAAATTTAAAAACCTCGATGAGATCTCCTCTCAGCCTTCTATATCTAAGTGAAAACATATTCAATTTCTTCAATCTTTCCTCATATGCCAGGTTGCCTATACCATTAACCATTTTTGTTGCCCTCTTTTGTACTCTCTCTAAAAGCCAACAATCTTTCTCATAACTAGGGGACCAAGCTTGGACACAGTATACCAAATGTGGCCTGACATATGCACAGTAAAGCTTCCTGATGACCTCCTCACTTTTGTATGACACATCCCTCTGTATCGCCCCAAGCATTCTTAGTGCCTTCTTCCTGGCTTCTTTGGTCTGTTTTGATGCCCCCAATTTTGTGTTCAAAATAACACCTAAGTCCTTCTCCTGCTGAGTCACAGATAGTACTTGGCCATCCATCAAGTATGGCGCCTTCATATGCTGCCTACCTACATGCATGACTTTGCACTTATCAAAATTAAACTTCATTTGCCATTTTTCGGACCACTTCACAAGCTTGTCTAAGTCGTTCTGCAGCAAAACCTGCTCATTGTGCCCTGTTATTGCCCTAAAGATCTTCAAGTCATCCGCAAATTTCAAAACCTTACTGCTTAGGCCACATTCAATGCTATTCACAACTAGAATACCCCACGTGAACTAGAACTGGCACAACTAGAATACCCCACGTGCGGCAGGTCTGTCTCACCGCACATGGAAGCATGGCGTGACCATACTAGTATAGTGTCGGCAGCACGGCAGACATTCTGAACAATGATCAGCACACAATTACATGGTTCCAGCAAGCACTGGGGAAACAATGGCACACCACGGTGCTTGTTTTATAATTTCGTGGCGATAACTCGATCGAGGGGGCTGACGGAGGGACGTCAGCACCAACATCAATGGTTCTGAGGCCGCCCTCCCTCCATGCCCGATACATGTCTGTATTTCTGATCGCGCTTGACTGCGCTGGATTGGAATACTGAACAAACTCAGATAAATTTCATAGGAACAATCCTGATCCTAAAAATCGAACTAGATGAATTTTGGTCACTGTAATGCACGACAGGTGTGGGTTTTGTCCATCAGTGCGGTTATTCGAGCTTGGAGGCATTCCATGAGTCTTTAAGCTTATGGCATCGGCTTTCAGTCGTACCCAAGGCTGGTTGATCCAAAGTAGGTTTTATTCAAAGCTGATTTGATTCAAATTCAATACCATGGTCAATCAATCAATCTTTGTATTGGTACCAAGAGACACTCAGTATCAAATGTCAAAAACGCTAAAAAAAGGGGTGGGACAGGTGGCTACTAAAACATTAAAAACACATGCATACAATGCTCAAACATTCCCACGTACAGCTCTTTTCAGCGCCTCCTTCAGCTTAAACTTAAAAGCCCGTCGCATATTCTCGGCCCTAACTTCCTCGGGGAGACTGTTCCAAAGAACTGCAGCACGGTACATGAAAGAGCGTTGCGCAAAAGAAGTTTTCAGGCGTGGGCGCTCTACTGAAAACGGTGTTGATCGCGTAGATCGAGAGCTGACATCACTTCTCAATGTCACAAGATCACGCAGGGTTTCAGGTGCTCCCGAGTGATGCACTGCAAGATGAACCAGTGAGCAATCCCTAATGTCGACAAAGCGTTGAAAGCTAGGCCAGCCTAACCGCTCAATAACATGCGATATATGACCATAGCGAGAGGTCCTAGTTATGATCCTAGCCGCCCTCATTATGACTTTTTGGATTCGCACGCGCTCGATGTCACATGCAGCAGACCAGATTGAGCAACAGTACATTACATGGGGGAAAACCAGTGCAAGCACTAACTTCGACAGCGTTTCTTCAGTAAGAGAACGTACATGCTTGGCTAGAGGAAAGATAGATAATGCGGTTACACTTCTTAGCAATATCGCCAATTTGTTCACTCCATGTTAACGATTCGTCCATGGTCACACCCAGGTTTTTGATAGATGAGACACGTGAAATATCCGATCCAAGAACAGAGAGGCTGATGCTAGGCAGCCGCGCGATCATCTGGCGAGAACCAAAAATCACAAATTGCGTTTTAGATGGGTTGAGCTTGAGAAGATTTACACGGTACCACGAGCTCATAGTTTCCAAGCACGATTCGAGACGGCGTTTTGCATACATTATGTCCTCCAATTTCGATGACAACATCGCCTGTGTGTCGTCAGCGTAAGCAACGACTTTAAAGACATCACCTATGTGCGAGAAAAGATCATTTGTGTACAACAAAAACAGAATTGGACCGCACAAACTTCCTTGTGGAACACCACAGGATACGTTGCATACAAGTCTTCCGGGCCGAACTACCTGGCTGCGATTTGAAAGGTAAGATCTAAACCAAGAGCTGTCGATGCCGTACCACTCTAATTTGGTCAAGAGTCGGCTATGAGACACGCAATCGAAGGCACTAGACAAATCTACTGATGCGAGCAGACAAACGCGGCGCCTTTCGATGCAATTTGTGACATAAGCTACTACATCAGCAAGGGCAGTTTCAGTAGAGTGAAGTGGTCGATAGGCATGTTGCGAGTTGTTAAGAAGACAATTTCGGTGGAGATACGCAGTGAGCTGGTTGACTACTATCTTCTCGCACAGTTTTGACACGTTACTCAAGATCGAGATGGGCCTATAACACTTGGGATCGTCAGGGCAGCCTTTCTTGAAGATTGGTACGATTTCAGCCAACTTCCACAGTTCCGGAAAAGTACATGACGATAAACTGAAGTTGATTATGTGCAAAATATGTACACACACCGAAGGAAACGACATATTGAGTAATTTCAGGGACACATTGTCGTTACCACGAGCACTGGTAGGATTTAAATCACGCAGGGCATGAGAGAGTTCGGGAAGAGTGGCGGGCTTCAGCTTGAATGCTGAGCTAACAACGCGCGGAGGGCGAGGTTGATGCGCTGTATTTGGAAAATATGTGCAAAATATGTACACACACCGAAGGAAACGACATATTGAGTAATTTCAGGGACACATTGTCGTTACCACGAGCACTGGTAGGATTTAAATCACGCAGGGCATGAGAGAGTTCGGGAAGAGTGGCGGGCTTCAGCTTGAATGCTGAGCTAACAACGCGCGGAGGGCGAGGTTGATGCGCTGTATTTGGGCCTAAATCCCCTAAAGAATGCAAAGCAACAGCCACGCACTTGCCAGTTGAAGAAAAATTCCGGTTTTGTTCGTCAGCGAACAACTCTTTCTCCTGGTTGGAACGTGATGGTTCAGTTGATGGTGGAGTTGTCTTCTTCTGAAAGAGATGACGTCGAACGTGCGGCCAGACGTTGTCATTTTCTTCCAAAGTCCGATTTGGTCGTATTGTTCTGAGCTCATCAGGTCAGATCAGTGGCCGATCTCTTAGCACTGAGTGATCGATGAAGTTCGCCTCGTGCCACAAAGCCGGGGCGAACGTCCCACATGTTGATCTGCGGCAGGAGTGTCATGTTAGACAACTTTCCGTTGGCCATTCCCCCTCCATGGTGATATTCCTCCTATCGTGTGTTCTGGATCATAAATGAGACCCTGTAAATTTTCCACGGCAACAATGTTGAGGGACCACACAGCTAATATATGCATCCCATACACTATCCCCCCAAAAGTTAATAAATTGTCGACCGGAATATGTCGTATCAAATTCGATGGACGAAAAGACTCCAAGCTGTTCGACCTCGACCTCAATTCTACCAAGCCATCCATGTTTTCGCCGTGACCAATATCCCTTTCCAAAGGCGAGTTCCGGCTGTGGCACTGCTCTGTAAAGCACAGCCATAAACCACATGCGAAGCTATACTACTAGATTGCTGGCCCCACCAAGCATTACGCCTCATGTAATGGCACATTTATATCAATCTGCAGCCAGGATGATGTAAATGAAGATCCATCATATCGCTCCTCCAGCTGCACAAGAATACACACAGCCCACATGTGCACTTTGACAAGCAATGTGTATGGCAATCGCTGTATTATGTTGTATGGATCTATAGATGGCATGAGTTACTCCGAGCAAGCTCAGTGTAGCGTAGCCTCACCACTGCCGACGTCCCCATTCCCTGGAAGCACTCCTTAGTTTTCCCCGTTTTTAAACCAGGTGATCCTACCAGCCCATCCAACTACCATATCCATTGTCCCGGTCATTGCAAAATTGTGGAGCGTGCAGTCTACCAGCAGCTCTACGCCTAGCTATGAAACAACCACCTCCTCTCTCCTACCTAACACGGATTCTGCCCCGTCACTCAATGGAGACGCGCTGACATCCATATCCGACCAGATCCTATTAGCCAATGATCGTGGTAAGATGTTCCTTCTTTCCCTCCTGGACTTGAACAAATGCTTTGATGTGATCGACCATTCAAAATTATTGACCAAATTAAGCCAGCACGGTATCGACGCTTCATGGTTTTCGGCCTATCTCCACAACCGTACCCAGATTGTCAGCCTCATTCACAATCTGAGTCGCAGTATAAAATATGTGTCACTTCCTAACAATATCGGAGTTTTTCAAGGCTCATTTCTTGGCCCATTGCTCTACTGTGTCTTCACCAACTACCTCAGTCTGTTCGCTGAGGGCGCGGTAGTCGTTCAATATGCAGATAATACAAATTTTGGTCACCGGAAGCAAAACTCGCATCCAAAGTGCCGTTACCGAGTTGGAACACGTCCTGGCCTCCTCTGACATTTGGTTCCGCGGAAATGGTCTAAAAGTAAATGCGGAGAAAATCCAGCTTATGGTCTTTGGCATCCAACAAAGCTTATGCAATCTTCTCAACTTCATGGTGACGTTTCGCCATCAACATTTGCTACCCTGTTCGGAAGTAAAAAACCTAGGACTCACTTTTGATCGGACCCTCAGCTGGTACTCGCATGTTTCTAACATTACCAGACGATGATTCGGAACTTTGGCCGGTCTGTCGCATCTCAGAGGCTACCTGCCACCATCTGCCATCTCGGTGCTCGTCAGTGCCTTGGTCCTCTGTTAGACCCGGTACTGCATTTCGGTGTACGGTAATGGTACCCAAAAGAATGTCTCGGATTTAAAAAAAATAACTATGGAACAAAAAATAGTTTCGGACGAACTAAGTTTGATCATGTCGCGGATCTGTTAGAGCGGCTTGGCTGCATGAGAGCAGTTAACTTGGTCCCATACCACATGCTGTGCCTGCCTCACAAGGTGCGCCGTCTGCCGGAGCCGGGCTCGTCAGCCGGCTCCATTACCATGGTAACCGAACACCGTGACCGCCACACCCATCAGGACCGGGATCTGTACGTCCTCAGATCGCGGACGGAGATGGGCAGGCGCCGTTTTTTTTCTCTCGAAACCCTGCCATATATAACGGGCTGCCGCACGAGCTGAAGCGACTGCCAGTTCCCATGCTCAGTCGCCGCCTTAGGCAGCATTTGTGCGTGGGACTGGACTGACTGCTCTGATCGTACTTGCTGACTTCTCATCATACTTGCTGACTTCCGATCGTACATGCTAACTCTTTCCGTGCCGCTGGTATGAACAATTGTAATAGGTTTTCATATGTGCCTGTGACGGCCCATATTTGCTGATGACCTTTGTTTTAAAACTTGGGAATGGGCTGTAATAGCCACGAGTGTATTGTGGGTGGTCGGATTATACGTCTTTGTGTTTGTCTTTGTCCGAGCAAGCGCAGTGTAGTCTTATTGCCGGATGCCAAACGTGATGCACGAGATGTCATGCCAACATATTGCATCCGGCGATAGCCGAAAGCAATCATGTCCCGCATAAATGAAATTGCATCATTTATCCGAATCGCATCGGCATTGACCCGTCATTGGCCGGATGGTGGTGGTGAAATTTGCCCCCCCCCCATAAAAATATTCGTGACAACTTCAAACGCGTTGAGGTATCTGCACCAAATTGTCAATAGCTGTCAAAATGATCAATTATACACCTCTTGCCAAAGTAAAGACTGCAGGGTCATGACACGTCAGGCGATAGTGACGTCAGAGTGACGTCATGTTGTTGACTTGACACAAAAAAACGCATCGGTGCACATAAATTGACGTAGAAACCGAACGAATATCAAAAGATATTTGATGTCGGTAAATGGCAGTCGAGAGACAATTAGCCTGAGATCCGATCATTCTTGGATCGTTTGGAGAGCAGGAGCGATTTCTATGTTAGAGAAGTAACGTTGTGACCGTCTCCTGTTCCAGGCAGGGTCTAGCCTCCAGGAAGCCCAGCGGTAGCGACGCCTTTGGTTCTTCTTCTGGACGCCCTGATCATCAAAATAGCATGGCGACAGCCATTTTTATGTAGCTTTTACGCCTTTAGTAGGACACGTTTCGTAGAGCAGATTTGCCGAGTTGATAAAATTTCAGGTAAAATCGGGAGCAGGCTTGCAGGCTAGTCGATTTCGTGAAACAATTTTAGATTACTTAACAATACAGTGTCCCTTAGCCCAAGACTGGATGTGCCTCTCCAACCCAGTGTGGGAGGAGAGGGGAGGTCCGGTTTCAAAAAAGTGCAAATTGAGTAAGGAAAATGACCAATTAACATCAGCAGGGTATCAAACTACTGGCATTCCACCCCCCCCCAACCAACCCGGATCTCCAACCATGCCTAATCTACCATTACAGCAGTTATTTGGACATGTTGGGAACTTTTCTATCAGGACACGTTTGCACCATCCAGATATTTAGAATAGCCGTAGGATTATCCAACCAAACGTCGGCTGGATCTGAAGACTTTTGGAAGTAACCTGATTGATTAGATAAGCGTGAATTTATTTGTAGTATATTTTTGCACGCCGAAGATGATAAAGAGCACGCAATAAGCATTCTCGTTAATCACATGTCGCAGGCCAATAGTATATGACTAGGCCAAGTATCATGTATGTTATGCACAAAGTACAATCTTACAGAGAATGTTGCTGTTACTCGTGAAGTCGTTTCAATTTGGCTTCATCGCCCCCTATGTCGTGCGACACGACATTGGCCGACCAATCAATGATCTGAGATGACACACACACACACACACACACACATATATATATATATATATATATACATATATATATATATATATATATATATATATATATATATATATATATATATATATATATATATATATATATATATATATATATATTCCAGACCCTTTCCCTTGACAATGGTTGTATCCAAGGATTTGTGTACGTTGGAGGATGGCCGGCATGGACTCATTAGTTCCAGAACTGGTCGGTAACATGCCAATATATTGTCCAACTTTGGAATCGAAATGGCCTAAAGTGCAATAAAAAAGCATTCGGACGCAAGCCGTCTTCCATTCATATATAGCATTTATGTGTGGTGACTGGGCTGAGCTGCTATGACCTTTAAGGACCTCAGGATGGCTGACAATGAAGAAATAAACTGTGATATGAGCTATATTGGCTTCCTCATGAAATAATCCCTGTATCAGACATGCATAGTTATGAATCTGGTTTTCAAGTTTGCTTCTGACTAGATTTGACCTACCCTTTTTACTCTTTTTACTATGATCGATATAAATACATTCATCAATGTTGGTCCTTAAGAAATAATACAGACATAATACAAGTTCTGCATTTTTAACCATTTCCATGGATTTAAAAAGCATGACTTAAATCCTAACAGGACATAATATGACCTCTGGTAAACTCACAATCGGCAACAGGGAAAAAGGAGGGCATGCTTCGGATTCTCCATGACCAGGGCTTTCCAACGGTGTTTTGCATTTCATCCTAGCTTGCGTGTGCGTGTGTGTTGTGCTTGGCTAGCCTGCTACCGTGTTGATGATGTCGGCTGTTGCCGTGTGTTTTGCTAAGTGTGCGGCTATGTAAGGTTTTTAAGTAGATCGGAAGTTAGTGGGAGGGCTTTCAAGAGGCTCCCGGCCTCTCCCCGGGCCCGACAAAGGTGAACATGCCGGCAGGTCCGGCGAGGGTTAAAGCCGATGAAGTGGTAGCGCATGCTTGCTGACCTCTCATGGCTTCATGCGACAGAAAAGTGTCTTTTTTATTTGTTTAAAATAAATTTGGCCCGAATTCTTGCTGGGGTGGCTTTATCTACCAGGATTATGTTGCTAAGCAGAGCTTGTTTCGTGAACACTGCCCCAACCACCCGATCCACGAATTCCGGTTCAACGGCAGAATTGTGACCGGGAGTTTAACGTGCCGTCATTGCACCAACACGGCCGCCCCGGTAGCTCGTCACCGGCCTTATCGGGCCAGTTGCCAGCTGGCCCTCCCAGCCGGGGGCTAAATGCGAGCGCGCGAAGCAACTCGAACCCTGTCTTGCCAGGACAGGGGAGACCAGTGCATGCCAGCGTTCGAACACACTGAGCTTCCTCGGCGGCTTTTCTCCTCGCATGTTAATAAAGCGATAATTTACTTGGTGCTAGAAGACGAGATTTCTTCTGGTTTTCTTGTTCCAAAATTGCTCCTACATCAAGGCATTACCAAAGGTCTGCCCGATCACGACCTCAATGACAACGCAGTCTGCAGTGCTAAAAATCGAGGTTGCACGATGCTTGCTTGTGACAACTGTACGGGAAATATTGTTCGGACATTCTTAAGCTTAGCACTGGAACAAGAACTGGCCACCGACAATGAGAATTTACGTGAGCTGGAGCATATGTTGCTTTTCAGTACAGGATTTCTGGGGCTGATTATCTTTGCTATGAATTTTATTTTTTCGACTATTTCATGCAATTGAAATCCAACGATGTGTTTACTTTACATATTAAAGCACATTCTAGATGACTCGTCAACAATCGAAGATGTCCTTTTAAAGCAGTGGCCGAAAATTGCCGAAGTCTACCAATACCAACAGTTGACCTGACGGGTCCAATATTGTGTAATGCATGCCTACCGCCAGAGATAATCCCTGGTACCAATTTTCATCAAAGTCGGAGACATGAGGGTGCACAATTGGCACTATGACCGACCGATTTGTCATGAAATTCCCCACCTGCAGAAATGGGCTAAGGGTGCAATGCACAAACAAAGACGTCGTTCACGAAGCACATGCGAAGCATGCCCTGATCAGTTTTACATTGGAGAAACAAAAAGCTACGTTTGTGATATATTTAACGGCCATCTTGGGGATGCGCGTCTTTGTCGATGTTTTGCGCGCCGAAGGAGAGCATATTGCCACATTCCACCCACACTGCGTGACGCGCTGCGTGACGAACGTCAATTTTAGGGAACTAATTATTGACATCGCATCGTGGACAAAGGCATTCATTCACAACACAGAAACTTAGTCTGAATTCTTGCTGGCGCGGCTTTGTGACCCAGCACCCTTTTGCTAAACAGAGCGTGTTGCGTCAGCCCTGACCCCACCACCGATCCGTGAATTCCAGCTCATCGGCAAAATCTGGGCTGAGAGTTTAACGTGCCTTCAATGCGCCGAAATGACGAGTGGCCATGTACAAATAGCACATGTTCACAATGGAGGAATCAGCAAATTGTAAAAGGGAGGCAATTTGGTGGAGGTATGAGTTATTTTTCGGTTTCAAATGTGCTAGCCTGAGTGTGGCTTTTACCTCTTTTGAATAATGTTGAAACTCCGCTGGCCTCTTTAGGCCGCAGCGACATGCCCCAATTTTTGCACCTGAATATAAATTTGGAAACATATACTCCTCACCCATTGTGCGGCGAACTTGAGTAAAACTCCCGCACTGCGGGAGTTTTACTCAATTGATTGCTACCTTTGAAAGGTAGCAATCAATCGAGTAGAGCTGAACTTCCTGATGGCAAACAACACAAAATGAGAACTGTTGCTATCCTTCAGCTCTCACACCTTGCAACAAAGTACCACCACAGAATCCAAATTTCGTACTGAATGAAAAAATGTAATGATGACGACCAAATGCAAGGCTGTAGATACTCTAAGTCAGATAGTTGTCACCTAGACGCACAAGTACAGCACTCTGTGTCTGTTGGTGCAGTCTCGCCAGGTGGCTGACGGTGGAGGCGGATGACACCTCCGCAGCGCCCCCAACCTCTCCCTCCTTCAGTTCATCGATATGCCCAGCTCTGGAATTGAAGCTGCGCGCACACAAATAAAGCTGCTGTTCTGCTCCGCTTGGATCGCTTCTGCGCGCACCAAAGCCGAGGCCATCGCCGGGGGACAACTGCTGACCTCGGCGCGGGCGCGGTTGTCGGCGATCGCGGCGCGTTGCATCAGCGTAATTCGCCGCGTCGGCGATACCGACTCGATCGGCCCGACAACACCCAGCAGGCAGGCAGCACCGGTCAGCCGCTCCGACCACCGCGAGACATGACGTCACCGTCTGGTGCTGTGTGACGTCGCCGTCGGAGCCGTCGCCGGCCTGTCGGCGACGGCCCAGTGTTGTCCGGAGGCGGTCCGGGGCGGACCGGGTCTGGCCGGGGCGGGCCGCGGACGCTGGTGGCAGCGACGGGCACGGACACCAGTGGCAGAGGCGGGGACACTGTGGCAGGAGCCGCTCAGACAGTGGTGGCAGCCCTCGGAGGTACTAGTGACAACCCTCGGAGGTACTAGTGGCAGCCCTCGGAGGCACTAGTGGCAGCAGGTGGAGGTACTAGTAGTGTCTGGCTGGGACATTGTGGTTAAAGTCGATGAGACAGCAATGACAGCAGGCCGAGACCCTAGTGGCAGCCGGTGAACACTAGTCGCAGCCGAAGAGCAACAAAGAAGCACATGCGAGGTCAGTCAGTCACCTTTGCCTTTAGGTGGGATTTGTTTAGCTTATACGTTCATAAATCATCCGTATTTAGGTGGGAAGTGAAATATTTAGCGTTCGCTGTGTGGTTGTCCCTGCTTCAACTTGGCGGTGACAATAAAAGTACACGGGGTCAACCGATGCATAGATTTTAGATTGTAGGTACACAATAGGGATGACAAATGATTTTGGACGAGGTCAAAGTATACAATTGAAATGGAAGATGTTTTCGGAGTTCGCCAAAACATGCAATGCTAGAAATTGCATGCTGAGCTATGCTGAGGACTAGAAAAACATACAAATGACCAACAGCTCCCCGAAATCAGGCAATTTCCTCACAGTGAACGCAGCGAATCATTGCATTTACATTAGGAAGTCATTTTAAGGTATGACCCCTCGTCACCACTTGGATGCCCAGAGGCACAGTCAAGCCCCCTCCCCTTAGCAAATGAAAATACACTAGATCAAACAAGAAACTTTGTGATTTTAACCGCGTACAACTTCAAATTTTCGGCTCACTTCGCGCGCCGAAAGCTTTCTCTGTTCATTACATTTCTTTTGGGGCGGATCCCCCTTAGGAAGGTCCTGTTTGCTGCACTGTGGGTCCTGTCATTGCGAATGCGTGAGAGGCGACGCTGTGACTAGCCAGTACAACAGGGAGGTAATTATCTCGAGATCTGTTCGACCGATGTCAAGAAACGTCTTTCGGAGAGCTAACCAAGACCTTACGCCACGCTAATCGGGATCAAACGACGTCAAATGCTGGAATAAAAACACGTGGATGGATTTGCTTTGCCAAGTGGTTCGCACATACCTATTCATAGCAAACCTAGATCACGCACTCCGCAGGTGTCTTTGGTTATGCCAAACTAGGTCAAACTAGGGCTCGGTTGCAACATTTTTCAATCACTCACCAACTTTCCAGACCTCTGCTCGCAACAGCTTACACGGTGCACATCATCAGCAGACTGCGTGTGGTGTAAGATACACTGGTAGATAAGTCGTGACATGGCTGCTGAACTGTTTTCCCTTCACGGCCCCACTGGAGTGTCACTTCATTCCAATCTATTACACCTCGTATAGCGCAATGCATTACGTAATTGCACACGTGATGCAACACATCAAATGACCTCCACCGTGTGTTATGTACGTTTAATGAGACACACCGGAACACTCACACATGCAAAACCAGCCAAGCATCAAATGCAAATCCTCTGTAGGCCCACACCACGTTTGCATCCATAATGCATGGATGCTTTGAGTTTAATACATCTTAGCAGTTCAGTTTTAATACGTATTTCGATGGCAGGCTCCAGTATTCTGCTTGTCACATGTAGACAGTTGATGACACTAGCTCTACCGCCAGAGTCTTGTTATACACTACGCACCGAGTCTTGCTATGTTATCCAGCATGAACTGTGAAATAAGAAATGGAGGAGAGATGGAGTATTGATAAATAGCATAGGAAAGGCTTTGCTGACAAGATACTCACGCTAAGCGTACGCTAAAGGAAACGAGCAGCTTATGAAAGACAGACATTTGATTATCACCTGGACGGTCGCATTTATCTAGATTAAAATTAAAGTGGTAGGCATTAATGGTGAACATCCTGCGTTTTTATCTTGCAAATGGACCAGCACGGTAAATTGGGACCCGGTTAAACGTTCGCTTCCATATTGTGCGACGAAAATGGGGAGACATCTTCATGAAACTGAAACTGAAACTAACTGTGCCCTGCCTGTTACTGTCCCCTACATCACTTATGAAAAAAGAATAACGTGGGATCTCGATCAGCAATTGTTCAACAACAGAGCAACTCCCAACCAAACTGAGCCATCCTCCTTTCTTTTGGCTTTGCAAAACTTACCGTGTGGAATTTGGGCAAACACAAATTGAAAATGGAGGAAATAGGACGAATGCCAGATATGATGATTGATATCCTAATTATCTGATATATGACATGCCGGAAACTCGCGAAGCGACGTAGGTTGCTTAGTGAAGACGCGACTGATTAGGAAAAGTAAGAATTTGTTGTTCTCCGAAAAAGCCGAGATGGTCATCCTGATTGTCCAGGACTCACCTTACGCGTTCATCGCAATATTTTTGGAACAAAATGATTATCAACAAATTGCTTGAAATTGATTAAAAGACAATACTACACTGAAAAAGTCGGAACGTCCTGACCCGGTGGCAAGTGTTGGCAGCGACTTTTCTCATTGAATTCAGCGGCCGCGGCCGATCCATTGCGGACATTTTTGAGGATTTTGTTGGCAAGCAGTGCCGGGACATCGGCTGGCGTAATCTGACGCACCATTGTCACAATCAGAATCACAATCACAATCACAATCACAATTGTCGCGAGTGTTGCTGCTTGTCCGTGGCATTTGCAATACATTGATGATGATGAAGCGAGGCCGGGCTCAGCTTACAGTCTCGTAGAGACACTGCCGGACGAGATGTGGGTATATTGCAAACGGCCACTAGCGGGGTCGGACACAAACGGCTGTTCCTTGATTTTTACCATCCGGAACATTGCGCTCTCCACACAATTATCCTCTCATTTTTCACTTTTTGAGGTTTCATGGTACTGTTTGACAATGAACTGCTCTGTGATAAAATGCTCAAGAGTCGACGGAAACTGCAAACTGAGATTCTGATCTCACAAAGTACAAATCTAACCCAGGCGACCAGCGACGGGGTCTACGTCTCACTCAGAAACGAGATCAAGCACCGCATGGTCCGAGCACGCGCGGGGTCTTCACGAATCTCTCGTCCGCAAAGTAAATGCGGACGAGCGTAGGGGAAGACCTTCTCGCCACTCAGCATTGCAACCCATCAGCGGATGCCGCCGACTTCGCGACCGCTTCCAACTTGAATAAGCACTACGCCAACGTCGGATTCCGAATTGCCGAGCAGCTGGCCGAGAGCCGACGAACTGGCCTTTTCGAACGACGAACGAACCCCCTTCCCCCCCGTCGTCCATCACCCACCATCCCCAGTGCAGCGTTCGCTGTCGCCAGGTCACACTGCCCGAGATCAGCGACGCGCTCAGCGACATCAGCGACTCTTAGACGACGGGCAGCGAAGGCGTGTCACTGCAGCTGGTTCGGCTATTCCTCCCTGTCGTCGGTCCCGCATCCTCCGTGTAATTAACGTGTCACTTGTCGGCGGAAATGATCCTGGAGCCACGCCGTGGTTCCTATTTTCAAATCAGGCCACAGAGCTGAGCCTAGCAATTTTAGACCAATTAGTGTGCTGAGTGTCATCGCGAAGCGAACTGAAAAGAACTGGCCAGCACGCCGCTGACTAGCGACATTGCTAAGCATTCTACCGTGATGGCTACACAATACGCGTATCGGCGCCGCCATTCCACTGAGAGCACTACCGTGGACAATGTTAGCGAGATATCTCGGGGATCAGGACCGTGCAGCAGCGCTTCCTCGTGCGATGTGTCCGAGGCGTGTGACTGTGTTGGCCGCGATGCGTCCCTAGCTGATCTGCGGCGGCATGGGAGCTCGACGCATTGGTCCAGCGATTATTTTACCAATCGAACGCATTCACATGAAAACAGTGAAGCTCCGGAAGTGCCGCGCGGGGTGGGTGGTGCAGAACAGCTCTGGGAGTGTCGCGCGGGGTGGTGCAGAGCAGCTCTGGAAGTGTAACGCGGGGTGGTGCAGAGCAGCTCTGGAAGTGTAACGCGGGGTGGTGCAGAGCAGCTCTGGAAGTGTAACGCGGGGTGGTGCAGAGCAGCTCTGGAAATGTAACGCGGGGTGGTGCAGAGCAGCTCTGGGAGTGTCGCGCGGGTGGTGCAGAGCAGCTCTGGGAGTGTCGCGTGGGGTAGTGCAGAGCAGCAACCTCGGCTCGATCCTGTTCAGCCCGCTTAGTAGCGACTTGCCCTGTTACCTTTCAACAAATGCAGCCACCGTCACACACACAGACGCTGCACAAATCGTGCACAGTGCCGGGCCCACGCCCACCGTACTAAGGACGCTAGAAGAAGAAGAACCTTGGGTTCTTTTACGACGCATTCAACCGCTAGGTCGTATAGCGTCGCCAACCTCTCACGCCGATTGGTCGCGGGTGGACTCGGTAATGCCGTCGGTTGTGAGATTCGAACCCACAACGTTGCGATCAAGAGTCCGACGCTATGCCAACTGAGCTACCGCGGCCCCCGACTAAGGGCGCTGTAAGGAATTGAGTGTCGCACGTCGTCGCCACACCGTTTGCGGTCAGCATGGAGCCAGAATCCGCGGCAGAAGAAGCCTTTGAAGAAGAAAGATGTCGTGGCAGAAGCCTTTGACGTTGTTTGAAATCTTGTATCCCTTTCTACTGTATTTTAAATGAAATTTGTTAGCCCCCCCGAAATGTGCTCGTACCAGTTTGCATTGCGTCCTTCGAGTTCCTGGGAAGATGTCTAGGTGGAAGCATGTTCCGCATAGGCATCAGACCAGATTCAATACAGATGACCTCAGAATACCACGTTACTTATTATCACTTCGATCTTATCTTTGCGCATAGATGCCTTGCTTAGCTATTTTTAGAATGTAAAACGCATCACGGAACCCAAATTCGCCCTCTGCGCTGCTTAAATTTATGATGTTCGAGCAAAATCTAAACTTCGCCAAACAGGCCAACTTCAAACTTTGGAGTGACGTTTGACGTCACATGTAATACTTTGGTCAAAATGCTGCAATTATCTCAGCCCATCTTGTTGAGCTCTGCCGCTTGCCGACAAAGGCAACGACATCGGCCCGGAACTTTTGATGTTCAGCAGGGGGGGCAGAACGAGAGAGGCCCAGTGGCGCGAGAGTGTAGGCCACACTTATGTTGGAACAGTATCATCTGACGCTTGTGATGCTCAGTGTTCATGCAATATGAAAGGGTGATATTTCGAGCAAGGAGGAGAAATGCAATAGCATCTCACACGTCTGCGCATGGAACGAGAAGCGCATACCAAGCTGAGTGCACGCATTTGGCGCCATTTTCGTCTGTTATCACCAGCAGAGCAATATTTTACGCGCGAACCCCTTTGGACTGTGCCTTACCACCTATTGAGTTTACCGATAGCACCACGTTTCTGTGTTGTTGCCACGCCCAGACGACCATCTCGACGCTACTCGTGGCGCCGATAGAGCCCCTTCAGCATCGGGAGTGACCGGAGACACTTCAGCATCGGGCGTGTCCTGGGGCACTTCAGCATCGGGCGTGGCCGGACACTTCAGCATCGGGCGTGGCCGGGGACACGCGACGCGTTGCTCTGCTCAGAAGTGAGGTCAAGTGACCCCCGGGCAGCGGCTGCAGATGGTGTCTGGTGTGAGTCGGCTGCGGCCCTCGTTGTCAAATGGCAAGCAGACCTCGTGACGGTATCGAGAGCTACGGAATGTGATCGAATACGCAGATGAATGGGGTGAATGTGATGCCGTATCGAGCCGACCCGATCATGGAGAGCATCTACTTAGCCCTGACAGTGTGGGGCGGGGTTATCCCCCCCCCCACGCCCCTGATGTTCGTCTTGAACAGGTCATGCAGCCACTTTGAAATATTAATGCTTTCCGGCAATTCATGAGCGCATCTTGTGTAAAAACGCTTTACAGACGCCGAAGATATTGAGTAAAGGCAGGCGAATGTCTGGTCCGACCTCGTCTCAATGCAATTCTCTGCTCTACCTTGACACATTTTTTCTGAACAAACCTTGCATGATGCAGTCAAAGATCAAATATGGGTGGATAGACAAATGAGAATACAAAATGTGATATCACGTCAGATTCCTAGGTGAAATGGAGGTTCAGACTAAAACAATGTTTCTTTCTCGTACAATTTTGTTATTAACAAATGTTTTTTTTTCAGAACCCGGAAAATACGTAGCGGCAAATTATGTCCTCTAAAAGCGTACCATGCTTCACCTCAGTATTAGATCATGCCACTGAGATATAGCATCAAACATCGTGAAGCTTCGTGTATCTCAGCACTTTAGAACGAGCACTATTACAGTGCAAAAGTCGGTAATCCAGAGTGATGTTCCCTGTCGATATCATTTCTGGCGTCATTTAGATCCGGAATTCAATTATAAAACTTATAAAACACATTCTTCTCAAGTTGATATGAAATATTTTCCCATCAATAATTTCCCAGGAGCCGTGTTTGATGGTGCGGTAAACATAAGCGCTTATCGCAAACTGTTTGTGGGGATCCGGACAAGCTGACACCATTCATGAGGCATTTCCTTTTGCCAGTCACTGTTTAGTGCACACACGTGACGAAAGAGTCGTCGACAACATCAATGTGAACATCAAGGAAGCTAATGCTCTGTTCCAAACTGCAGCCAGTGGTGAAAGCTAATCCGGATTTTGCCTCCAGTCTCTGCTAGAGCGCAATGATCGCTTCAGCGCCAGCAGCATTGACGAAAACATTATCCACACGACGGCAGTAAACATACAGTCTGACGTCACTATCGGCTAGTACCTCATCCTCAACTTTGGCCATGCAGGCTTGCGCGAAGAGAGGTCCTAAGAATGAGCCCATCGCTATCCCATATACTTTTGGTGATAAAGTTTACCCTGTAGGAATCTGAAGGGGGCCTTTGTGGTACACAGACGCAGCGTCGCTTCCATGACACATGCAGGCACCTCCGTAGAGTATGGCAGTGTGGCAGTGTGGCAGTGTGGCAGTGTGGCAGTGTGGCAGTGTGGTGGGGGAGTGTGGCGTGAGGCAGGCAGACGCATTTGGCGAATGACTTTAAAGAGTAGGTAGAGTAGGGCCGTTCCGCACTCAAGCAAACACATATCTTATCTCACTACAAGTGTAATTTGGGAGACTGTGCGCTCTTTCCCAATATTGGGTTCCCAATATAAGACAACACAACCACAGCACTTCTCAGACGCCTCACAATGCACCAGTAGAACGGCGGTCCACGCCACCACACTAGCAGTCCACAGAACACCGCTCACACGCGCACAGCCAGTCGACAACACCACAATCCTTGCAGCTACACCGTACAAGCGGCTACTCCGACCACTAGAGGCCGCATACATCAGAGCCAGGGACCCCACCATGAACCGACAAGGAAATCACGGTCCGGTGGCCATACGATGGTCTCCTGGCTGTACGATGGTCCCCAATCTCGCACTAACAGGGTGCCGTGTTATTACGTGATGCATGTGGGCATGTATGTTATGCTTGTTGTTTGATTGTGTTATAATTTGTTATACTTCCTGATTTTCTGGTTTTCTGTGTTATAATTTCTGATTTTGACATACGCGATGTCATTGTACAGTTCCGCACACGACTAATATATATATATATATATATATATATATATATATATATATATATATATATACATACATATCACACGCATAGCTGCACAGATATTCAGATACTACTATATCTCAAGGTACTTTCATGCGGACCCAAGCGCCACCTCAGCCTGTATTCACCAGTGCAGTTTCCTACGTCCAGCAACATTCACCGGCGGCGGAATTCTCCGTCCTATTGCGCCAGCCGCGTGATATGTGCGTGGCGCCGAGCCGAATCCCCCGGCCCATCCAAAGTCGATATTTCGCCACGGCCACTGCGGGCCGGCCGCCGCGGGCCGGCCGCCGCTCCGGCTTCATATGGAGGCGCGGCCGGCCAGCGCCGCAGATGAGGTGGACAGATAGCGGACTGTCGCAGCTACAAGCCGCCGGCACAGACTCCGGAACGGCACTGATGTGTCGCTGGTCGTCTGCCGGCACGAGCGGTGGCGACTTCAGGCGAAGGGATTTCGGTGTCGCGTCCTAAGCAGGGCAGAGGAGTCTCGTCAAGGCGAAGCGAGATGCGCAGTGATGCCATTTGCCACACGATGGCAGCCCATGTCATATCACTAAACGCCAGCGTACGTACAAGTTAATCAGCCGGCCCCTGGAGAATGGTGATTGTTAATTTGGAATACGCAGCTCCGACCCGTCTCAAGATTCTTGACGATGTTCCAACTCGGTGCCTGGTAATAGCCACAATCTGCCTCGCACTCGAAAAGAGCAGGAGTTGGAATGTTTTTGGAGCGTGACTGCGAAGGGTGCCTGGCATTCGGCGACTGTCTGTTGCCCAGTTTGGAAGACAGTCGGGAGCACACCATCGATGGGCCGTAACCAGCACTGAGGGCAGTGGACTCGGTATTCAAAGTGACCCCCCTCCCCCCAGTTATTTTGGTCAAGGTATGGTGAGAGTAGCTAAATTGAGGGAAGTGGCGGACGTTTGTGAGATGTTAATATCCTATGTTCGCCCCATATTCGTCATTGGCCTGCAGGTTTACCTTCCGGCGCGACTGAAATTGAAGGTCATTAGTGGTCGATGACCTAATTTGAAATGGGATGGCCTTTTTTTCGAGTTGCGAGTTATTCTGTTGTCAAATAAGCCGCCGGAGCTGAATTTTCCTTCCGAGCATGTGTATCTCCGCTTGTCGTCCCCATTGTTCACCCGGTTGTGATCTTGCTTCTCTGGCGTGCGGTGGTCTGTGCTCCTTCTTTTCAGCCGTATCGGTCCCGCCGGTTCCGCTGAAAAACGCCAGTGGAGGAGACATGTGTGTCAGGTGTGATGACATGGAGCGTGACGGGAGAAGCGCGCGTGCCGATCGTCCCACGAGATGCCAGAAGACGTAACCAGCCAGTGTTGCTAGTTGTTGAGAATATAGCATTTTGCAACGTCAGCTATCTACGTCTGTTGCGCAGGTTGACGCAAGTGTAAATGTAGCTAGCTGAGTTGGTTGTTCAACTTGGTTCATTAGAAGTGGACTGCCACAATCATAGATATCATGTAATGTGATTATCTATTACCATGTATACCTAGCGTCATCTCTGGCCACGGAATGACACTGCGTGCTCCAGTCATCCCGGGTTGCCTCTCAGTGACGTCACGTCGTGGGTGTAGGTGTGCTGATCCAATCCTACGGCAACCGCGGGTCGAATCTGCTATTGACATTCACCTAGACATACTTAACCATAATGTATATGACACCATTTCGGACAATTTGAAAAGAAAGTGAATGATTTCACATCATCGGACCCTTGATCTACAGACAAAATGCGACAAATCACACCTGATGAAGCATGGTTTGAAAAATGCGCTGGTCATGCATTTTGCCATCCAGATAATTATCCTCTCCGGAACATAATCCGTTCGTTCGCATCGTTTGAAAGTGGAATGGTGCTGTTTGACGCTGCCCTGCTCTGTAATATAGTGCTCGACATCAGACTTGTGCTCGACTCGATTTGAATCGAGAATCGACTCATGAATCAATCGTTTTTGGATGAGTCGAGAATTGAATCGATTCTTTTCCACAACACATATCTTGAGTAGTGAGTTGAATCACATCTTTCTAAAAAATAAATGAGTTGAATCATGAGTCAATCATTTGAATCACAATGAGTCATTTGAGTCTTGTGACTCAAATGCAAGTCATGAACAAATTATATGAAGCATGTATCTGTGTGAATATTATGTCATGACACAAAGTAGGGAGTAAAAACACAGCATAATTATTCATGCTTAGCAATACAATTGTCAACTTGTCATCTGCCAGTGAGTAAAGAATGAGGGGTACCAGTACTGAAGTTATTTACCAAAAACCAATGACAATAACCACAAATAATTATTAAACTTAAGCCTGGTATCCACAATCAGTATCATGCATGAGTCTATCCTAGTACCAGGAGCACAACACATAAATGGGTTGTAATTGTGAAAAATAATATGGAACCGAAATTGTCCTGCACTGCAATGGGCATCTGCACTGAATAAAATTGCGTTGGTTTGTTATTTGGCACTTGCGCGTCTTATATCATATCAGACGCGCGTGTGACAAATAACAAACAAAGGTACCTTTACTAGAAGGTAGATCGAAGTTTTCCTTCAAGCCCGCATGACGTCATCCGAAGGTTTTTTAATATACGGTATCAATTTGGTTGCAGATTATTTTTTTTCCTATATATGAAGGAAATGTGTACTGGATATAACATATTTTAACCAGTTTGTATATGTCTTCTGTAATATCCTAAAACTTAGTCTGGAATACAAGCATGATATTTTTTTTGTTAAAAAATAGCATTGTTCTTGTTACAGCAACACATGTTCAACTTTATTGATCAAAACATCAAGTATTTTGGAACGTGTGGCATTATATAGGTTTTGTTCAGGTGATTGGAGCACGATTGCTCGAAGTCCTGACCTGTGTAATTTAAGTAATGTATCAAACTTATATATAGAGGAGAGGTTATCATGAGATAACAAGTGAGTGACGCCTATATTGAGGTTGATTCTTTCCATCGACAATTACAGGATTTGTGTAAAAATGGCAAACATTTTTATCAAAATGTTGTTTCTCTGGTGTTCGCTAATGTGATTTCAACGAATTTGACTCATTCATTTGGAAAATGAAAAATTCCCAAGATATAAGCACTTCAAGTTCAAGTACTTCTATCTAAGAAATCAGTCCAATAAAATAATTTGACTACGGGTCTTCTCCCTCTATCTTGTTCCTGAGACCACGTGACCTGGGAGCAAAAATCCGCTGTAAAACCACCTATTGTATAGTTAACTTTAGTAACAATACCTACTAAACTTCCAGAAATTTAGAAAATATTCTTACTAAACACAGTTCCCCTCTTAGTAAATATACATACTAAACCTTCCAGGAGGTATTGGACAGCTTTGACCTTAACGATTACAGCATCGCAAGGAATTTCCGGCCTTGGTCGCGTTGTGGACGCGTTGGTCCGAGAGTATAAATTATCGGAAATAAATGTCGAATTAAGGCAGAAACATAAGGTTTTCGATATCAAAGAGTATTAAATCGAGTGCATGAACTTCTTCTTTATCACGTCTATGACACACAAGGTACGGATGATTATATGCGATGTGTTATATTTGTAGAGTGAAGATTTTGATCGTTTATTTCTTTGCCAACTGAAAAGTAATCATTTGCGGAGAAAATGAGTGGTCGCATCGTCATTTTTACGTTAAAATACCATGCATTCAAAATAAAAATTCCAAAGAATCAAGATTTGCCTTGATCTCCAATTATACCCAAAGTTTTAGCAAACATAATATATTCAACAGATCAAGATGTTTCAATGTTAGAGCATCTTCGTTGGTGTCTAAATAAATACTGATTCCCTTCTTTAATTAGACAAAGATGAAGATGCGTAGACATCAAACCGTCTGTCGAATAAATCATTTTTGCAATAACTGTTTTCACATCACATATATAATATATATATATATATATATATATATATATATATATATATATATATATATATATATATATATATATATATACATATGGCTCATGAGTGATACCACTGAGTCGGATCTGAATCGATTCAAATTTATGTTTGAGTCATGAGTCGAATCATGCTTTGTGAGCTCTGAGTCTGAATTGAGTCGAATCAAATAATTTTGATCTGCTCTGAATCATGAGTTGAATCGGATCTCAAGATCTATGAGTCAAATGTGAGTCGACTCATAAAATTTGAGTCGAGCACAAGTCTGCTCGACATTCACTTGAAAGTGCAAACTGAGGTTCGGAATTTGCAGGATGGAAGAAAAACGTCCTCTCCGTATTTGCGTAGCGAAAAAAACCTTTCCATATCTAGGATTGCAAAGTGCAAATCCAGCCGTGATGCCAACATACCTAAGAATGTTGAGCATCTCACGGGGAATTTCACCATCAGCATTTCACGTGCGAATCTGCTATCATTAAAAAAAAACACAGGTTGCGATTAAACGCTAGCAAATTTCGATATCTGTGAAAAATATGATGATCATGCTAATATGAGGTCATCCGGTAACCCAAAGTATAAACATCTGGTATCAGTTGTTTAATTTTGGAATATAAACGTCGGGAAGGTCTCAGCAACTTCCATGCCAGCTTGCATTGGAAAAGGTAGCAAAATGCTTTGCGAGGCCGAGGGTTACGATGTGAAGATGTGGCAAGAAAACTCAATTTTAAAATATAAGATGTGCTTCTTGCAGTGCCCAAGAGCATATAATAAGCCTGAAGGTAAAGGACATTAATGTTCGTTGTGGTTTCGTCCCAACGCCCGCTCCTCTCCCTTCATTGAGAAAGGTGTGAAAAGTGCACCGACGAGGGTAAGATGCGAAAATTGACAAAAAAATGTCATGCTATGGCATTATGCCAGTTCTTCTCAGTAGCTTTGTACAAACCTAAATGTGATGGAAATTAATGTGAGTTTCATCTAAAAAATGGTGGATTGAAAGAACCGAGGATGGAACTGAAAACGATTAGTGCAAGATGTGCATGAGAAGCAACGGCACGTTAGGAAACAGACCCAATATATATATGTGGTCATCGGGGGAGAACTGGGAATAAGAAGCTAAAATACTACTCTGGGCATTATCAAGGTCATAGGAAACGTTCCGTTTCCTGTTCAATGCAGTGCCTTGTAAGGTACCCGGCCGATATGCTGTTGAACATCCGCTATGTTCCGTAAAAATAGCCCGTGTTAATCGGACAATACATACTGATTGCAGGATGGCTTCATGACATTGGCTGCTCCTCGGATTTCAGTCGCTTGCCACTGAGCTCCTACTTCAACTGTTTTATATATATAAAGAGGTGAAAGCCACCGGAGGAACATCACCCATTGCACTCCCCCACCCCACTCCCAACCTGCCTATCACCTCTGGATTAACGCAAGCAAGAGACTCGGCACCTTTGCTATCAGATCAGGACGTGTTCCGCACCCAAGGAAGGACAATTTATTCGGGTTCCAAGCTTGAATGCGGAGACGTTCGTTGCACATGGCGCGGAGACGGCGAGCAATGCGTTCAATTACATTTCGTAGAATGGAGCACCCGCCCGGAGCGAAGCGCCGTTGAGTTAATGCAGCTGGGCAGCGGTGCTCGTGAACGTTGATCGGACAAATGACGCACCCATGCTCAGGTGCATCAAACGCGGACCAGAAAATGCACCACATGTTTAACACGCGTACCGCAGGTGGTGGCAGAATACACCCACCCATCCCGTTTTCTCAGACACGTATCTCATACACGGGAGGGGATATTGTGTTGATGTGTGGTGACTTTGTTGCAATTTGGTAAGCGCATGGAGTGCCAATAATCTGTGAAATCCGTTGCTAAACATAGAGACTGCGCGGGTGTAAAGTCGACCAGCCGGCCGCCGACCGGCCGCCACGAATGTGCCGTCGGCGGTGTGGAGCGGCGGCGAGAGATACCGACCGATCGATCGTCCTCAATTTAATCATGAAGACATTGACCAATGGTCGTAAAATTTATACCACCGAGAGACCAATACGCCTGTAATTTTCTTCCCAAATCTTGTGTGTCTAGCTTTAGTAGTTGCCGAGATATTAGGGGGATGCCGGAGTCCGCCCACCTCTCCGGTTCGCGTCAGGTGAGAGGCCCTATGGTGAGAGTGTTAGTTGTAAGAAAGAGAACACGGAACCTCCTAATCTCTTGTACACGCCATGATTTACTCATATTGTGCCCAATTTACCAGGAGTTTGGCTTTGTATTGTTGTGGGAGAACACCCCCCACCCCCAATGTTAGCCTTGCTTCCCAATATTTTCAACTTTTAACATGGGATCCTATGTGGCATGTCCGGTCCTAATTGTTTGGGCCTGCCCAATGCCCATGGCCATCATGTATTGCGTCCTCCCAATTATTTTCAAAAGCCTACACCTGTGCCATTTACGCCTTTCAGTACCAATAATTACAGTTCCAAACTTCTCCGCCACAGGCGCGTGAAACGCCTTCTTCTTTTCTTTTCCTTGTTTTTTCTTTTTTCTTCTTATTTTCCTCTCCAATACGATCTTCGGCTACGTCTTGATTGTTCGGTCGACAGCCGAACAATGCACACGCTTGCCGACTCGGGTCTGACTGAGGCCGTCACACCCCGGAAGCCAACTGCGACGTCATCCCCGGAAACTTCTATCCAGCTGACTGCGTGCTGTTCCCGGCTCGGACCTGCTCCGCTGCCGCTGGGCCGCCGCCGTTCTGCAGACAGGCGAAGCCTGCCAGACTAGGGCACTGATGTCGACAGGAACGACGTTGTTATATTCCGGTTTTACGGCCTGGCTGAGTTGGTGGGTCGCTCCGCATGCGTTGCAATACCATTACCCGGCATGGCGACTGTACTGGATTCAACGTAAGACGTGTATGTCCTTTACGTGTGGATAGTGAGCCGAAGCGAAACTGCCGTCTGTCGCGGCACTGTCAATGCTGTGCTGGCAGTCGGTCAGTGCTGTCAGTGCTGTCAGTGCTGGGACCAGTCATTGCTGGCGGTTCTGGGACCAGTCAGTGCTGTCAGTGCTGGGACCAGTCATTGCTGGCGGTTCTGGGACCAGTCAGTGCTGTCAGTGCTGGGACCAGTCATTGCTGCCGGTTCTGGGACCAGTCATTGCTGTCAGTGTTGGGACCAGTCATTGCTGGCAATGCTGGGACCAGTCATTGCTGCCAGTGCTGGGACCAGTCATTGCTGTCAGTGCTGGGACCAGTCAGTGCTGTCAGTGCTGGGACCAGTCAGTGCTGTCAGTGCTGGGATCAGCCATTGCTGTCAGTGCTGGGACCAGTCAGTGCTGTCAGTGCTGGAACCAGTCAGTGCTGTCAGTGCTGGGACCAGTCATTGCTGGCGGTTCTGGGACCAGTCATTGCTGGCAGTGCTGGGACCAGCCATTGCTATCAGTGCTGGGACCAGCCATTGCTGTCAGTGCTGGGACCAGTCATTGCTGGCGGTTCTGGGACCAGCCATTGCTATCAGTGCTGGGACCAGTCATTGCTGTCAGTGCTGGGACCAGTCATTGCTGTCAGTGCTGGGACCAGTCATTGCTGGCGGTTCTGGGACCAGTCATTGCTGTCAGTGCTGGGACCAGTCATTGCTGTCAGTGCTGGGACCAGTCATTGCTGTCAGTGCTGGGACCAGTCATTGCTGGCGGTTCTGGGACCAGTCATTGCTGTCAGTGTTGGGACCAGTCATTGCTGTCAGTGCTGGGACCAGTCATTGCTGGCGGTTCTGGGACCAGTCATTACTGTCAGTGTTGGGACCAGTCATTGCTGGCAATGGTGGGACCAGTCATTGCTGGCGGTTCTGGGACCAGCCATTGCTATCAGTGCTGGGACCAGTCATTGCTGTCAGTGCTGGGACCAGTCATTGCTGCCAGTGCTGGGACCAGTCATTGCTGGCGGTTCTGGGACCAGTCAGTGCTGTCAGTGCTGGGACCAGTCATTGCTGGCGGTTCTGGGACCAGTCATTGCTGCCAGTGCTGGGACCAGCCATTGCCGTCAGTGCTGGGACCAGTCATTGCTGTCAGTGCTGGGACCAGTCATTGCTGGCGGTTCTGGGACCAGTCATTGCTGTCAGTGCTGGGACCAGTCATTGCTGTCAGTGCTGGGACCAGTCATTGCTGTCAGTGCTGGGACCAGTCATTGCTGTCAGTGCTGGGACCAGTCATTGCTGGCGGTTCTGGGACCAGTCATTGCTGTCAGTGCTGGAACCAGTCATTGCTGCCAGTGCTGGAACCAGTCATTGCCGTCAGTGCTGGGACCAGTCATTGTTGGCGGTTCTGGGAGCAGTCATTGCTGGCAGTGCTGGGACCAGTTATTGCTGTCAGTTCTGGGTTCAGTCGGTACCAGGAGCAGTTGGTGCTTTCAGTTCTGGGTCCGGTCAGTGCTCGGAGCAGTCGGTGCTCGTAGGTAACCACCAAATTACAGAGCAGATAGAAATGATATAATCCGGATAGAAATAGATAGGATGATATTAAGCACGTTCATCAACTTACCGGGCATAGGTAGGTACATACACACCGCTGGAGCCGATTCGGAAGACAATGGGAACAGTCGGGGAATGCGAACACTTTAGTCCCTCAACATAAAAATGCATCTGAAAGCACTCGGAGGGGGTTGATAACCCCCCACTCTAATCTCCAAACTAAGCGTCGCACGAAAACGAAAGAGATGTCATCGGAATGCGCTCGATGAGTAGGGCCAAAAACCACCCCGAAAATTTGATCCTCCCCCCTCCCACCCCAGCAAAAAATAAATGACATCTATGTTTGCACAAATGACTTCATGTTTTTGGCTCTGGGGAGTTCATTTTGGAGGAGATTTGCAAAAGGAAACAATTTTGGAATCATAAAAGGAAGGCGAAATCGACCATGGCCCTACAATTTTTGTCGACAAAAAATCTTCTCTTTTTTTATTTCGAAATTTTCAGTGTTCAATTTTCTTCAATTTTTATTTTTCTAATGGGTGAGCGGACCGCAAAACGTTGTTTGAAATCAACTTGTTCTGTTAAAAAATGTTTGCTTTAGCCAGAATCTTCAATTTTAGCCATAATGGTCAAATGTGCAAAACTAATATCATCAAAAACGGAAAAATCAAAAGTTCCTCTCGTGCATTTTGATTCCTCCCTAAAGATAAGCAAATCCTAAAAGTTTCATTAAAATATCTTTATCCGTTAAAGCGTGACGACTGGTTGAACGTTTCTGGAGGTGACGTCACTTGACCTTGACTAACTCGTTGACCCTAAATTAATTTAGGGTTAACTTACCTCAAAATTTTCTCACAACATGCAAAATTGATGTGGGAAAAGCTATGCCAAATTTCGGCGCGCTACCATGCGCCGTTCTTTCACTATCCGCGGAAAACCTTATGGGGCGGGGGGCGCATATCACCCCCCCCCCCCTCCCCCCGAGACGGGGCGGGTTAAATGCAGGGTGCTCCCCGGCGTATATACGCAGTAAATAATTCCACCACTGCCCTATGGTCGACAATGTTTCAGAACCTCGTTAGTGTAGTCGGCTAGTTCGCCGAATGCTGGGGAGGGGGCGTGGCTAAAGTCTGACCCCGGTCAGACTTTGTTTCCGTTAACCGTCAGCAGTAATAATAATGCGGACATCGGGGGATCTCCAATGCAAGAAAGAAAACAGGTAGGTTTCTAGTGCGATTCAAGAACTCTGAAATATTCGTCCGCGAGAAGCGCGCCCGGATGCTCACTAGTGTGTAAGCAAGGAATATAGCTACAATTTATGAGACTCTGTCTCCATAAAATATGATGCTAAGTGTATTTAGTGAACTTGGCTTGCCCTCAGATTTCAATGTCATTGCCACTTACACTGATATATTGCACATATTATTACCCTGTGGAGAGTCTTCTGGAATTATATTCTGGTATTCATACGCCATAGGCAGCGACTCCCGCGGCTTGCCGCCGACCGACCGCCATTGGTGGTGGTCGGGCCGTGAACCATTCCCTGAACATTGATGGGTACCAACGCCAGAGTTACAGAGCAGATTTTCAGATATGAAAAGATAGGCGATGTGTCTGACATGATTTCCGGCACCATTGGAGTTGGGACCGAAGCACTTTACGCTCATTGGCGTTGAATGGAAAGAATGCATCTACAGCCGTGAATTTCCCCTGCACAATTTTGGCTCGGCAGATCCGATGTGGCTTAAAAATTTGAAAAATGGCAGCGTTAGATATCTATAAAAATGGTCGAGTATGGCATCAGAAGCCAGCTGATTTTATGCCGGTATATTTCAGACGATTGAAAATGAATCCGGTCCTGTGGAACATCTGATATACAATTTAAATGAACACAATGTAATAGCGTGGCACAAATCCTGGAAATTAGTGTCAGAGTGACAGGGTAAAAACTTCATGAAAGCTATTCAAGATGATATGAAGATGTAGCACATCCGATTTTCGTTTTGCTAAGAACATTGGAAATTGTCAGCAAATTGGACAGAAGATGTATGACGCTATTTTATTACAAGAAGTTCAGTGACCAATTGCTCCCATTTCACTTTAAGGGCAAAGTGACAAGGTGAAATGATTTTATAATAAAATTAACCACACCTCATAAGAGAGCTTGTTTACGCACATTTTCGACTATGGAATAAAAAGTAGACTTATCAAAATACGTTTGAGAACATTCCAATCTGAATTTAACTATACAGGTATAGCAATATGACATTCATGAATGACAAGAAATTCGCTCCTGAATCTGCCAAAATTATAACGCGATGCACATTTGACGAAGCGTTCTCACGCAGAGCATGAGCACATAAAATTTTACCTAGAATTGGCTAGATCGGGGTAATTTTGCACGCCGATTTATTTTCGGATGTGGCTAGGTACCTTTAATTTGATATCATTATTATTGTTAGATTTTGAGGAAAAAATCCAAAGCAAGGGAATATTTTTACGTCTCAAAAATGTTGGAAAAGACTTGGCTATCACTTGGGGCCACTCATTATCTTTTTCAAACCGTTCTAATTTCCAGCTTCAACAGTTCATGATATAGTTCAACAGATACCTACAGTACAGTCAACTTTTGCACGCGTCATTTGTGCAAGACTAAGTCTGCAGTTTGCATACCATGAGCAATGAAGCACGAAATTGCTTTTTTGTACGACTAGGGTCCGAAAACTACAGCGGAGGTGGATGATCGACTGCGTCCTGACATTGACCTTTTTGACCCGACCTGGAAAGTCGACTAAACGAGAACGAAGTATGCTTGCGGTATTTCTGAACGTCACAGATGGATCTACATGACGTCTTTCATCGCATCTCCTTACCCTCCGTGGAGCAGAAGTTAGAATGGTGCAAAGATCCCCCTACCGTACTGCGAGGGATATAAAAATATTCCGCACTGGGAGGGTTGATGTTAGTACCATGATGAAAATGTGTCATAGCATAGTAATTTTGCAAAACATGTCAACTGATCGGCCTCTTGGATGCATGGTTCGAGGTGTGCGTGATGTTCGTGTACCAGGTTCGTTTATTTGCTTTGTTATTATAACCGTAAGCTAAATTTTGCATCTTAAGCATATCTTACTCCACTGCTTTGAGACAGCATGGTATAAGAGATGTGTTGGAGTCCATCGGTTGGAAAAATATACAATGCCACTATCATACACGGTACAGACGTGTTAGCTGTTACTACAACGAAAATGTTGCACAGCTATAATTATTCATCAATACTGGATTATTACATCTATGCAAAAACATTTCATTAAAGACGGGAAATCCATTACCCGTTGGTCCAATGGGAAGGCGCTGCAATCCATCAATTGAAGTGTTTACGGACCGAATTAATTAATTCTGAGTTCCAACTGACTTTCCAACTGACATGTCGCCAGAATCGGCTCAAATAATCATTGGAAAAAACGCTGCCTCGTGATAGCGTGATACCTCGAGCATCGGATCACTATGCGGAGCAAAGTTCAACTCAAGCCAAGCATAGTCCCACAACCTAAATATGGGATGTGTTAGCATTGTTACGTTTCAGATGCTTTGTCTGCACTGATCTCCCAGACACATGGTTCACCAAGGCAAGAACGTCATGTTATTGATGCGTAGGGGTAAGTAGATGAAGAATTCGAATTCAGGATCTAAAAAGCAGCTTATTCGTAAGCACGAAACGGTCACCCGAGGTCAGCCTAGGTAAGCTACCTGAATCAACTTAGAAAGGTGCATAGGCAATGTCCAATATCAATTCAGTTATCTATTAGCCCACGAGGCACAAAGTGTGCCGTTTAAGGCCACAGTGTCATGTCAATATGCGATAATATGCGATAATATGCGATAATATGCGATAATATGCGATAATGTGCGATAATATGTGATAACATGCGATAATATGCCAATATGCGATAGGCCACAGTGTCATGTCAATATGCGACAATCCGCGATATCGTTCAAGAATGGTAGGAGGTGTTGCCCTTGATGACGGCATAGCTTCGCAATCTGGCGTGACCTGCCATGAAACATTTCCAACGGCTGTGGCGAAAGCGACGCCCCAGACGGAACCGAAAATGCCAAGGGGTTCCACCGAGCGGTTCGAAAGTTATCAACAACAAAAAACCGTAGAATGATATATCAAGGCTCCCTTCGCCCCCTATACTGGTGAGGGTTAATGCAAGACTAAAAATACATTGTTCATTGATTTAATGATCAATTGCTGCAATCCATGGGCATATGGAATATATCCATACGCATTAGAGTCCATAGACTTCAGTCCTGTTCTGGTCAATTTTCCTTCTCACGGTACACTATTCTTGTAATTTTGTTTTTAATCCGCTGGCGACTTTTTCATTAAATCGTTTCATTGTCTCACGTTGTATTTTTTTCGGCTTGAAGACTCGGTTTCGCCTCGTCCATGAACTAAAAAGTGCATAGCACTTTACAAGCCTATGCAAAACCAGTGACCAAACGTCCATCGTTGGAATGCCACAACACAATGTAGAACGATGAAGAACAGAGCACAACGGGCTGGGCGGACTAGCTATATTAAAATGACTGCATTGACATCCCACTGTCAAAACGGTTTGCCAGTTTTTCCACCTACAATTCGCGGCACAAAAAAACAATTCGAAGCAATCTTTGTCGTCCACTGGAACATGTAGGTCTGTGATCAGAATACTGGCAAACTATGCTTAGGTCTATTTTTTTGCCAAGCCACCGCACCTATGACCTTTTCAATGTCCATCAATGTCAACTGTATTTTGCTTGACGCTCATGCTTATACATACATTTTGTTTCAACACGTCATCACGTGTTTATGCAGCAATAATTGAATCATTTTGCGGACAAATGAGAGAGAGAGAGAGAGAGAGAGAGAGAGAGAGAGAGAGAGAGAGAGAGAGAGAGAGAGAGAGAGAGAGAGAGAGAGAGAGAGAGAGAGAGAGAGAGAGAGAGAGAGAGAGAGAGAGAGAATATATATATATATATATATATATATATATATATATATATATATATATATATATATATATATATATATATATATATATATATATATATATATATATATATATATATATATATATATATATATATATATATATATATATATATATATATATATATATATATATATATATATATATATATATATATATATATATATATATATATATATATATATATATATATATATATATATATATATATATATATATATATATATATATATATATATATATATATATATATATATATATATATATATATATATATATATATATATATATATATATATATATATATATATATATATATATAGAGAGATATAGATATATATATATATAGAGAGAGAGAGAGAGAGAGAGAGAGAGAGAGAGAGAGAGAGAGAGAGAGAGAGAGAGAGAGAGAGAGAGAGAGAGAGAGAGAGAGAGAGAGAGAGAGAGAGAGAGAGAGAGAGAGAGAGAGAGAGAGAGAGAGAGAGAGAGAGAGAGAGAGAGAGAGAGAGAGAGAGAAAGCAAGAGTAGGCTAGAACACACTCACACTCACTCACAATATTTTCTCAATAAACATATTGAGAACGGTACTGTAGCACAACTTTACTCCGAAATCAGCCATGAATAAAATAACACTTGTCAAAGGTGTACAGGTAGGGAGAAGACAAATTCCAGCTAACAGCATTAGCTTCAAATAGCTAACAGCATTAGCGTCAAATCTTATAGTTATGGATTGCTCGACGTTCCACCATGAAAAAATGAAAAGAAAAGTAAGCAACTATGCAAAACGAGCCATGGAGCGATCAAAGCGCCAGCGGCCAGAGGTTGGCGCTGACCACACACCCGGCGGCCACCCGGCGAGGCGGCACGCAGCCACCGCCTGCCGGACACGGCGGGTGGTGGACAGCGGTGACCGGACGCCAGGCGCCGCAGTGACCACATCACAGCCAGCAGGACCAGAGAAGCGATGCACGGCCGGCGGCAGCCGACAGCCGTGAGCCGCCCAACACTCGACAGCAGGTGTGGCAGATGACGGCGCCGGGTGGGCCGCGTCACGGCGGCGGCCGATAGTGAGCCGCCCAACACTCGACAGCAGGTGTGGCAGATGACGGCGCCGAGCGGGCCGCGTCCGGTGCAGACGACCATCGGTGGCGGTGCGGATCGCCGACCTGCACTCCAATGTCGCGCCATCCGGGCACCTGACGGTGGCGTGGCGCCAGTGGTGTACCCAGGATTTTCTAAAAGGGTTGCCCGACCGGAAAAATGCTATGAAATAGAGAACGTTTTCGGCGCGCAAATCACGCCAAAAATTTACGATTTTGCGTGGTAAAATCACAAAATCTTCTTTGGACCTAGTATGCACCACAAAAATCACAAAAAATTCACCAAAATTTTTCTTTGGATCTGGTATGCCCCCCAAAAAATGAAAAATGAAATAAAAACAAAAAGATATGTTAGAAAAGAAAAGAAAAAAATGAACAAAACATCCCAAAACGAACAGAAAAACATGAAACTGCTTAAAAGGAAAATAAAATAAAAGAAAAAACAATTTACCCTAAAGACTGATTCTTGCAATGTTAAAACCATGGCGATGACCCCCTCCCCCAACCCCAACCCCCACCCCAACTTGGCACCGTCCGGACTGGCAGATCTTCGCAACTACTTCATCCTCGGACTTCGACCAGCTATTGTACTCCTGCTCAACTCAACTCTACTCAACACACTCCAAGCTCCAAGACGTCTACAACTCTACTCTGACAACGCTCAACAAGTCAACCCCCTCTTCCACTCCCAGACTAATCCTCCTACCGTACGCTGCACACCTTCTTACCTACCAATGCCAATACCTCCGCCAAACACCAAGAAACAGCCGACATCACCACACGGTGGCAGGCTGGCCAAATTCACACACACACCTGGCAGCGCCTCTGCGTGGCACTGCCGAGGTGAGATTCGCGGCAGCGACCCGGTCACCAGGTACAGACGTGCCACAGTGTCCAAGCACAGCAACCACGCAGGCACAGCGTCCAACTACCCACGTCCAAGCCGGACAAGAAGGTTCTAGTTATAGTTCTAGTTGCATGTCGCAAGCATCGTTCAATACCGTTCCGGTGTCGAAACGCGTCATAGATGCGGCCACCTGGCGTGGTGGAATAGAGACGCGACACCGGCTTGGCGGTCTGATGTCTTTTTTTAGAGACGTTGTTCGAGCTGATGCAAAGTTTGGAATTCGATGTCTTGCTGTCGGCAATGTGTGAGAATCAGATTCTCTTCTTTAGAGCGTCCCAGCTTCCGATGCAATGCTGTAGAATGAGCTATGTCAGTCTTGAGGTAATTTCTGCGTTGAAGATGATGTAATTGTGAGACGAAGTTAACTATTTTCTTGCGCATTATGTTTGACAGTAAAATAAGCAAACTTTTCACCCACCTTGGCCAGAAATACTAATTGTCTTGCGCAAGCAAAAGTATTTCGCATGTAAATTCACCTGTAATACTGTTAAAAATAAAATTGGTACACACAGGATTCCTGTGTGTGCCAATTTTATCTTTAGACCTACTTAATTATCAATGTTATTTTCGGAGCGCATGCTATATCAAGTATGTTCATATATGTGCAGCCTTGGGCCCGATACCATCATCGATGATACATCACTGTGTTGTGTGTTCTCGATACTACTCCGTGATAAAGGTGACATGTCAAGATGTTATCATAAAAATAAAGGCTAATGGAATCTATCGTTTGATCGTTGCATAATGTTATCACCACAGTTACACTGTCGATAAGAATCAAGCATAAATGGTGGTATATACTTCGTGTGTTAAAACTTGAGTGACACTACTGATAGTCAGAATCCGGCGACATACTTACCATAAGAAACACTCACCCTGGTTACTGCTTGCTGCTACTTACTACCATCCCATTCCCCACCGATTTATAGCACTAAAGTATTTACGGTATAGCACAGTACTCCAAAGTGAAATGGAGCTGGTGAGCCCATCGGTGAGCCGGCGACAAGAGCGCTAAACTGTGCCTTAAGTGTACGAGTTTGGACGGTATTGAGTCGTCCGTCACGGGCGATCCGACTTATGAGCTGTGGCAGCCTCTGATTGGCTGCTGGACAGCTTACGTCACGACGTGTTCTGACTGCGCGAGTTGCCGCGAGGCTGGACGGACAGCGTTGTCTCGGCCGAGCCCGATCCGTCTTTATCAGCTCGGCCGACAACTGTTCGTGTGGGGTGGATGGGGATGGAGAGGCGAGGGGCGAGTGTGTGCCAATCGCAGCTGCCGGCAGCAGCTGCCGCTTCAGCACGCAAAACTCTGCCACGTCACGTTTGACCGTGACGAGGCTCTGCTCGTGTCAGGAACTTCTGAGATGGTCTCGGATCTCGGACCTCGGGTCACTGGTCTGGGGTTTGAGGTCTGGGGTCTGGGGCCTTTCTCTCTCACTCACTCTCACTCTCACACTCACTTTCACACTCACTCTCACACCCACTCTTACTTCACACTCACTCACACTCACTCTCACACACTCTCACTCTCACTCCCACACTGACTCATTCTATACTCACTCACACTCTCACCCTAACACTCACCCTAACACTCACACTCTCACTCTCACTCTCAAACTCACACTCACACTCACACTCACGCTCACACTCACGCTCACACTATCTCTATCCCTCTGACCGTCATTATCAGTCGGCACTTGGTCTGGAACGACTCTCTCCGGAACTGGCCTCCGACATTATCTGCGACTACGCCAGTATCTGCGAACAGACTTGGTTATGCGCCGACCGGGCGACGGCCAGCGCCGGCCCGCTCCTCTCGCCCGCCACCGCCGAGCATTGATTGCCAGCGCCGAAAGGCATGTCGTGAAATTCCGAATCGCTATTCGGATGCCCGCGTCCGGCGCGACGCGCGTTCCGCGGAGATGGAGACGGCGAGCCCGCGCGCGCGCGCGGCTGCGTGTTTCGCGCCGCCGAGCGCCGCGCGCGTGAGCGGCTTTGTTCGGGAGTTTGGCGCGAAGCCAGCGCCGTACGCGGAGGGAGCGTCGGCTTTGGCAGGTGATGGCGTATGCCGGCCGCGCGTATGGACGCGCCGCCGGTCGAGGGGTGGCGGCCTTGCCTGCGTGTGAGATTCGTTTCGGGTTGCTCGGAGTGCATGCGAAATGCTGGCGCACCGCACCAGTAAATCGAGAGGCGGCAGCGGCAATGTGAAAATGTGCCCATTGGTGTGCGAACGGTAGCCGGTATCGTTCCAAACTGAGTTTCAAAAGGGTTGGAATCAGTGCGTTGGCGAAATGTGTTATCAGTGTCATGGCGAAATGTGTCATTGTTGGTGTTACCCGTGACCTGTTAGTGTGACCTGTTACCAGGTCGTGGGTCTTACAAGGATTGTATTCACGAACAAGAACCTAGAGGGATGTGGAATGCTTTTTTTTTGTAGTAGAGGAGGTGATCTCTGGTGATATGTGAGGAAAAATATTAAACATTTTTGTGGTTAAGGTTAAGGTAAGGTTAACATGGTTACAGGGAAGGAAACAAAGGGTAGTGTTAAATGGATGTAAATTTGAATGTAAGGATGTTCTGAGTGGAGTGCCACAGGGCTCTGTTCTAGGCCCACTTCTCTTTATCATCTTTGTGAATAAAATTGAGGTAGGGCTGAGGAATAGGGTGTTCAAATTTGCTGATGACATCAAATTGGTAGGGGTGGCCAACCGTAGTGAGCGATCTAGTAATATTCAACTAGACTTAGAGGACCTAAAAAGTGGGCTGATTAATGGCAGATGCCATTCAACTATGAAACATGTAAGGTTATGCATCTTGGGTCGGGAGACCTTCAGATATACAATGGGAGGTAGGAGATTGGATGTTATTGAAGAGGAAAGAGATTTAGGTGTGTTAGTATCAGATGATCTTAAAGTAGAAAAACAATGTGTCTCAGCTAGGAGCAGGGCAATCAGAATGCTGGGAATCATTAATAGAAGTGTGAGGTGAGAGCAAATAAGTGATGAAAATGCTGTACTTGGCCTATGTGCGACCCCACTTTAGAATATTCTGCACGGGCATGGAGCCCCTACTTAGAAAAAGATATAGATATGCTAGAAAGAGTGCAGCGCAAAGCCACTAGACTCATCATTGGACAATGTACTTAGCATATGGGGAAAAACTTATGGCATTAGATATGTACTCACTCAAGCATAGGAGAAAATGGGCTGATGTGATTGAAATGTATAAAATTATTAAAGAGTTAGATCAGGTGAATATGCATGATGCCCTTCTATTTAGATTATCACATAGGGGTCATCAATTCAGGTTAGACAAATCAAGGTGTAGGACATTTAAGCGACAACAAGTCTTCAGTCAAAGGATTGTTGATCAGTGGAATAGCCTGCCTGCTGATGTTGTGGGGAGTCTCTAATTGAATGTATTTAATAATAGGGTGACGACTATGTTCGGTTGCAAAATCGTGTTTTTGAGTTTTAAGGAGTAGTGGATGGGGTGATATATATGCTAAGTGGGTGTGTACTGTACAGGCCCCTTTAGGCGGGCGTGGATGGAGTCTGAAAATGATTGGTAGGGCACTCAGGTCACATTTGTTGCATGAGATCAAGTGAATAGGACTGTATAGGTAAGGTAGAAAGACATTGATGAGTGTGGGGGATGTTCGTCCCTGTGTTATTGTTGAAACTTGGACCCTTATGTTTTTGATCATGCTAATAAATTGAGCATTATACTAGCTATATAGGGTATATTATGCTACTAGTATTATATTATGCTATATGGGGCGTACCTAACAGTGGATTCAGCACTTTCTTTCGGGATGTGACACTGATGAGATTGGCTGTGGCAGCACACTGGGGCATGATTGGAGGAGTTTGGAATTGTTGAGGAGTGTGTTATGCAATAGCAGGTGAATGGTGCTAGATATGCGGGGATATATATCTCCCTTGGAATTTGAGATAATGGATTGATTGGGGTATGATCATGTACTTTTCTAGTATCTTTTTGGATAGGGTAAACCCAGATGACCCCTGTGGCCCTTATTAAGCCTTAACACTTTATGAACTTTATCTCTGGTGATAATTGAGGAAAAATATGAAACATTTTTGTGCATAAAAAAGTCGTACGGTTGGCAAATTGTATACGTATCGTCATGTGCTTAGCAACCCTTCCACAATTGGTGGAGAAATTCGACTGAAGTTGATCTGCAAACAAGAAAAAGTATATCTTGGCATGTGCTTTTAGCTTCGCTTTAGTGGCGGATTGGAATAACGTGGAAACCAATGGTTTTAACGCGCGCGGCGGAGGGGAGCGGAATCCGCCCAACACTCCAGTTTCTCGACGATCTCTCATACACGGGCAGGGATATTCAGCATCAGGAGAGGAAGCATGTGCCGCTCCAAACGCAGGCAAAACAACACTCGTGCGATACCGTTGTCTCCACGTGTGGCGAAGCCCATAGCTATTGTGCACCTGTAATCCCCGTGCGATTGTTTCAGGTGGAGGATCGAGGCTCCTTCAAAGGATCAGCTCTTTGGCAGCGCTGTTGCTTAAATAAGGTGGGTTTCAGATATTGACTAAAAACGAAAAAAAAAACGACTAAAATGACTACGAACGACTAAGACGACCACACGACAGAACGAGCAATACGACTAGACACGGTCTAAATGACAAACAACGATATAAGCGACTAAAGCGATCTAAACGACTAAAAACAATCTGGGCCATCAGCATCACGTGAACGTCACTGTTTTTGTTCGCCGAGGTTCAGATTCCGTCTAGTCCACAAAGGGCAGCTGCTGTTAACGAAGTTTGCTAAACGTAATGACCACGCAGTTGTTTGCGTATCTTGATAACTTTCAATGAAGTTTGGATTTGAAGCGTCATCTTGTGCGAAATGTGGCAGAAGGGAACTTAAACGCACGTGCCATGCATTATTAGACCAATTTCATGCGACTGACCGTTTGAGCACCAAAAATATTCTGACTTATTTTGTAAATTCGCAGTGACCTGCATGCTCAATAGTGATTTCAGTTAGCTTTGTAGCTTAATTAACAAGCTGTCCTACCATCGTCAGATATTGAGGTTAACATATTTTCCCAATTTATGTTGTTTAGAATGGATGGATTTGGTGCACCCTGGGTATAAAATGGGAAGCATGACATGCCACCGCATTCTAGCGCTGATGCCCCTCTGGAAATTATCGATACATTTTTACTAATAATTCTCAATATCCGTACTTGAGTCTATCAATTGGCAAAATGTCATACTTGGGAACGAATTTTCTCCGATATCGGATAGTATTGCAGTGATTCAAATAGCATGTTAGCTGGAGGGCAAATGTTCTCAAAGTGGATTGATTCTCTCCACCTCATACTCTATGAACTCAACATACCACCCCCCCCATAGGCAGCGTTTGTTCGGAAAATAATGAATGTAAACGCTCAAATAATAGCTTCATTTACGACGCATGAAAGGTGGGTGAAGCGTCTGAATTTTATAGGAATACTGAACAGGTTTTGGACGATTAATTTCAGTCAATGCTATACTAGTGGCGGCGTTAATTTTTTTAATTTAACTGGGGGCACCGTGCCCCGGTACTTGTCCCCCCCCCCTCCCTCCGTCCCCGTTCCCCACCTATGCAGCTCGACATCGAAGATGAACAGATATAACCGCGGGGGTAAAATGGATTCAAAATTGGCCAAAGTAACTGGCGTAAGCCAGTTACTTTAGCCAATTTTGAATGTGTCGTGGTCAGGGCAACAGGATCTCTGCCTTTGTTTACCACTCTGGGCCATCTCCAATGTAAATTGTTCCGTCTAAGCCGATTACGACTTTGTAATACTACCAAACAAGTTTCATGCAGCAATGTTTTCTTTCTGTGTTAATCGTCCAACGCAGCATGGCGATGTAGCCATAGCAACGAGGCAACACTGCACGTCTTGAGTTTGTTTATCTAGCCGAAAAAAAGGTCGGCTAAAGAAACTGTACAATTGTCACACTGGCAAGACAGTTAGACTGTGTCATGGAAAAGGGAACTTCGCCCTCGATGAGTTATTTTGCCCGTGCTATTGTGTATGGAAGATATTGCACAAGGTGACTTGGTTCGAGGTGGTGACAGCGCAGGAAGCAGCTTAGAACTTCGAAGCATTGAGATGGGAGGAGGAAGGCACCATTTCCATTGGGTGCCTTGCTAAATCTGGAGAACACTGGAGGACATTGCGATCGAGAGTCTCAGTTAGGTAGCTGGATAAACCACAAGGCATTGCTCTGGCAAATAAACTATGATATGGCAGATCACGTTCACTTTGGACAAAATTGATCCAGAATTTGAGTATTGGGAGCTCTCACTTCAGCTTGTCGAGAAAAATAATATGCTGAACGGGGTAAAGTATGGGGACGGGAGTAGGGGAGTGGGCAGCACTGGCGCGCTCTGATTTTTCTTGCTCAACCTTGGGCGGCCACAATATTTTGTCACGCTGCCTTGAAAATAGTTGTGCCGCGTGCCACATCAATATTTGTTTTGTGTGTGTGTGTGCGTGGCAGCTGCAATGCTTGTCCCATGGACATAGGAACCTGAGGCCGGGCGGAGGGCAAGGAAGCAGCAGTGCACAATAATGGAAATGTTCATTTGCCTATGTCCATCTGCAATATTCATTTGTCGATATTCATCTGTCGATATTCATCTATCGACATTAATCTGTATATATCCATTTGTAGATTTATGGTGTGGTCCCTATCTCTGATAGGTGACAGGTGGTGCCATGAACACCTTCAGTTTCATTGGTTCACGAAACCTAATTAGCATGGTGGTGTTTGATGTGAATGCACCTGAGCGATAGGGCTGAAGATTCTCGCGAAATGTTTCGGAGGCATAATATGTCCTGGAAGCCAATCGCGGTGGTGGCGGTCGGTCGCCATGAGATTCACGTCACGGTGGCTTCCGGTGCTGTTAGCTGTTAGCATCGCCGGAACAGCGGTGTACTGTCGAGAGCCGGCTGTCGAGAGCCGAGAGCCGGCCCTCGTTTCTGTTCCTGGTCAAGCTTCAGTCAACGGCGTCCGCTCACACTCCAAGCATACACCAACCAACGCCGTCAGCTCACAACCAGAACAAACATCAGCTCACATTCCAAACAAACAGCAACCAACGCCCGCTCAAACTCTAAGCAAATATCAGCCAACGCCCGTTCACACTACAAGCAAACATTAACCAACGCCCGCTCACACTACAAACAAATACCACCCAACGCTGTTCGCACTCCAAACAAATATCAACCAATCCCGTTCACACTCCAAGCAAGCATTAACCAACGCCCGCTCACACTCCAAGCAAACATTAACCAATGCCCGGTCACACTACAAGCAAACATTAACCAACGCCCGCTCACACTCCAAGCAAACATTAACCAATGCCCGGTCACACTACAAGCAAACATTAACCAACGCCCGCTCACACTCCAAGCAAACATTAACCAATGCCCGGTCACACTCCAAGCAAACATTAACCAATGCCCGGTCACACTCCAAGCAAACATTAACCAATGCCCGGTCACACTACAAACAAATACCAACCAACGCCCGCTCACGCTCCAAACAAGTCTCAACCAACGCCAGCTGACACTTGAAACAAACCTCACCAAACGCCTGTTCGCATTCCGAACAAGCCTCCACCAACGCCTACTCACACTCCAACTAAGCCAGAAACAACGCCCACTCACACTTCGATCAAGCAAATTAGCATTCAGACATTGAGGGGGGGGGGGAATTAGCCAAGGCTCAGATATATTTTGTAAAGTAACTTCGGCTGTGAGATAGCTGCCAGAGATGTGATTTTTCACTGGGTTTCAGCGGCTTGAAAGTCCAACTCGCCGTATCCCTGTGTGATTAGTCAGTTTGTAATCAGCGGTGCAGTGGTGTGATGCTCACTGAGGGCCCCACAGACAGCATGCTGAAACTAACTGTCACGTCCAATCGGCCTGTGCTGGTGCCAACAGCCAGTGTGCGAATTGGTCCGGGTAGGACTTACGGCTTGTGGCCTCGGTGTGGGTAGAAGAGGGCCCACATTTTACATAGAGGAACCGGCTGAAGCTGGGCCGAGCAGGATCTCCAAGGTTGCTGTTTTTTTTTCTGTAATGTTTCCATTAAGATGAAGGTTAAGCCAACTGATTCGTAAGCACCACAATGTTTCCATCAATGATACTTAAAATCGAGATATTATGGGAAGTTTTAACACATTATTCAACTTCAACAACGCTTCAGTTGAAATAATGGAAAATGACCATAATATCGTGCATATTATAGTGCTGCTTTCTGGCCTTTTCCAACTTAATTCACGACTAACCATCACAACTACAAAAACCCCGTGCATACGTTGTTGTTGTTATTTGGGTTTTAAGGCCCATGCGTACGTAAAGTATAAATTCAGTACAACATCAAGAACATCTTGCTTCCGTCAAAGAAATCCATAAATATTTAATAATTGTCCCTGGAAGAGTGGAATAGGGTTGGCAGGCTAGGAGGAATTGCATTTAACTTGAAGACAAAAACGTTATTAAGTGAACAATTTATCACACAGTTTGACATATGTGAGACGTCTGCTCATATACTACCATGCATTCAGCTTTAAGGTGTGATCCACAATGTCAATGCACTCTGTTGGTAGGCTATTCGTACTTTGGGTGCATCGATCCTGTTGGTCATGCAGCCTCTACGATATACTCTGTCTACACTTGCTATGCATTTACTACCGATTCCTTCACGGACCACGGTGGCTATTCTCGTGCTCGTTGAAATGAGTAAGATAAACAGGAATAAGGAACGATAGGCGATGGGATGTGGGAAGAATGCAAGGCTAAGAGTTACTAGGTAAGGTGAGTATGCTGCCGCTGCAGCTGCAGCGGATAGGGGACAAGCAACCAAATATGTTGAATACAATGGAGAAAGGATGACATCGTGAACTCGAAATTTGCTTCGTGGTGAGTTGCTTTTTGACTTCATGTAATTCAACCGGAGACGATGCTGCACAAATGCGTATTTTGCATGCACCACACTGCACTATGTGGCTGCTCTGCTGATTGTGCAATTATTGATTACGGCTAATTTATCACATGAGTCAGGCTATTTTTGCTGCGTGACTAGGATACTCCGGGGGTCGGAGGATTGCCCGGTAAATAAGCGAAAGCTTCAGTTACGTGTTTAGAATTTCGAGAAACTTATTTTCTTGCGGTCTAGTTTCTCAATGTTATCGTAAAAGATAATCTCATTAACAATATACAAGGATTTCTGTATAATATCAAACATCCCTCATGCTTAATCTTCTAAAAAATCCACCAATCAGTGGCTTGCGGTCTGGTAAAAACACCAATCGAATCGTTCCTTGCAATGCACAAAAATAACGCCGAAAGAGGGACATATTTAGAAGAATGAAAAACACACTCCACGCCTGTGCAAGACCGGAATCAGCTGTATGTCTCAATTGCCTATATATATGGACAAATAGGTAGAGGTCTATCTAGTCAGTACGAAACCAAATAAGTACGTGAGCCTGTTCAGTAAACAAAAAACATCACAATTGTACCAAGATAGCCAAGGGCAAGGTTATCTTTACGTGCATGCCTGCACAGTCTCTACCTGAATACATAGGTGGGCAGGCTCTTCCCAAAATCCGATCTGACCGCATATTTATCGTATCATATCTGAAGTCACGTCCTCGGTCACATCATGCCTTAGCTTTTACGTATTCAACGCATCGGGCACATCAAAGCGTGCTAAAAATACCCAGGCTAGGATGGGTGCTGGTTAAGTAGACTCTCTCTAATCTACCTGCCTGTCATGTATGCGAACTCTTCGGACAAGACATATATATGGCAACAGCGTTCGAAAAAGTAAATTCCTTCAATTCGTTCAATTCATATTACTTTGTTTCAGAAGAAGAAAGAAAAAAAAAAAAAAAAAAAAAAAAAAAAAAAAAAAAAAAAAAAAAAAAAAAAAAAAAAAAAAAAAAAAAGTTTCAGAGAGAGAGAGAGAGAGAGAGAGAGAGAGAGAGAGAGAGAGAGAGAGAGAGAGAGAGAGAGAGAGAGAGAGAGAGAGGAATGTCCCATGGTATTGTGGGTAACATCCTAAAATGGATAGGGTTGTGGCTTTCAGATAGACAGCAGAGAGTGATGCTAAATGGTACAAAATCATCATGGCAAAATGTTCTTAGTGGAGTCCCCCAGGGGTCAGTACTGGGACCACTATTGTTCATTATGTTTGCAAATAACATTGAAAGTGGCCTAAGCAGTAAGGTTTTGAAATTTGCAGATGATTTGAAGGTCTTTAGGGCAATAACAGGGCACAATGAGCAGGTCTTGCTGCAGAAAGACTTAGACGAGCTTGTGAAGTGGTCCGAAAAATGGCAAATGAAGTTTAATTTTGATAAGTGCAAAATCATGCATGTAGGTAGGCAGCATATCAAGGCTCCATACTTGATGGGTGGCCAAGTACTATCTGTAACTCAGCAGGAGAAGGACTTAGGTGTTATTTTGAACACAAAATTGGGGGCATCAGAACAGACCAAAGAAGCCAGGAAGAAGGCACTAAGAATGCTTGGGGCAATAAATAGGAATGTATCATACAAAAGTGAGGAAGTCATCAGGAAGCTTTATTGTGCATATGTCAGGCCACATCTGGAATATTGTGTCCAAGCTTGGTCCCCTAGTTATGAAAAAAGTTTGTTAGCTTTTAGAGAGAGTACAAAAGAGGGCAACACAAATGGTGAATGGTATGGGCAACCTGGCATATGAGGAAAGATTGAAGAAATTGAATATGTTTTCACTTAGATATAGAAGGCTGAGAGGAGATCTCATCGAGGTCTTTAAATTTGTTCATGGTCAGGAACAGGGTTATCTCAGGCAACTGTTTGAATTTAACAGAAATGATGCAATTAGAGGTCATCAAATCAAAATTAAAGTTAATCACAACAGAACAAGGTTAAGACAGTCCTTCTTCATCAACAGGGTAGTAGAACACTGGAACCAGCTGCCAGAAACCATTGTCAGTAGCAACACACTGAACATCTTTAAGAACAGCATAGACAATCATTATAAGAATAGGGGGCTTGTTTTTCTGTATTCCAGGGAGAGTTGATCAACACATTTGGTGGACAACTGGTTCAGTGTACAGAGTGCAACCAAGAAGGGCCCTTGTGGCTCATAGTTGCACTGATCTTTTATGTCTTTATGTCTTTATGTTCCCTCTAATGATAATAAGGTGTGATTTGCAAGAATCGGTGAACCAAGCCTTTAAGGCCAGAAATAATAGTTTACAGAACAGGATATACTTTGTCATGAACTCCTGAAATTGCTATGAATATATTGCACGTCATGACTGGACCGAGCTGGTTGTTGGTGACATCAATAGCAACCTTGACGGGCCGGCTGGGGCTCGGTCTTCATGGGTACGCGCTGGGCTTAGCAAATTGGGCCCGCTTTGAACGCTGCTGCCAACGACCGCGATAAGGCTGACGAACGGGGTGGTGACGCCTGCGACGGCTATTTATCACCGGCTGATGACTATCGGACGACACGACTCGGCGGTATCTCCTCGGGCCGAGTCTGGATAGTCAGCAGCTCCACAGACCGGGTATGGCCAGCCAGCAGCTCCTCAGACCGGGTATGGCCAGCCAGCAGCTCCTCAGACCGGGTCTGGCCAGCCAGCAGCTCCTCAGACCGGGTCTGGCCAGCCAGCAGCTCCTCAGACCGGGTCTGGCCAACAGCTCATCAGATTAGGTTTGGCAGCAGCTCCTCAGTCCTCAGACCGGGTCTGACCAGCAGCTCATGATGTTGGGTCTTGCCAACAGCTCTCGATATGAGGGACGGAACATATTCTTGCCAGTAGTCCTGTCGACAGGAGGGACGGGCACGTTCCAGCCATCAGTCCCGTCAACAGGTGGCCGGGAGCGGCGACGACACTGACGTTGTCGCCACACAGTCGCGCCGAGGGCTGTCATGTCCAGCGGATGTGGCGTCGACCGCTCCCCCCCGGCTGTCTGCCGCCAGCTGAGCTGGAATTGATTACTTTTGGAAGTGAGCTGCGGTATGTGGAATCAATGCCTTTATTGCTGATCTCGCCAGCCCTGTCAGGCAATATGAGGCGATAAGAGAAGTGGGACACAGTGCCGCATCTACAGGAAAACATGACCGTAGGATGCACCAACCCGTATCCATTGTTCGCTCTAGTGTGAGAACGCCTCTTCTCGAGATCCAGGATGGTGCGGTCATGCATAATAGCTGGTTATTTATCATCTGCTAGGTCGGCACTTTATGATAATATTCCGATGAACATCTGCATGCAGAGGGCCAGGACAACAAATCGGATTAGTTAGTGGCTTCAGTCGCACGCACGCCCTTAGAACCTCCTCCTCTACGGCCACGCTTCTCATCTTTTACACTTGATTTAACCCTCGCTGGTAGAGAGGTCCTCCACCCCTCCTCCCCCCCCACCCTGACCGATGATGGGTTGCCACGCCATTACCATTTCTGCCTAATTGAACTAGAGACGAGGAACAAATGTGACTGCATTTTTGGCACGGTTATATGAAAAATACCCTTCATGACAGCTGAGGAGAATGGTTGACTCTCCAGGTAATGTGAAAGCTTGGCATTTCGGAAAACATCTGGCTTCTCACGGATTTCATGCTGTTTAGTGCAATAATACAGCACATGGTTCCACAGCATGATTGCAAAATGATATCTGACTATTCCCACTATAATGATTTCAAGTATGCCTTAGTTAATGACTTTAGAGTGGAATGTCAGGTCAGATGAAGTGTATTAGGCACCCAGTGCCAGTCTGTGCGAGAGTGGTGTATCGCGCTTTTGCTTTTATTTTGGTAATTTTATCATGTACAGCGCTTGAAATACTCTATGATCGCAATGCTAACCCAAAGGTTCGAGGTATCGGGGAGGTTTTTTTACTCTCCCCACTAAGGGATCTCCGTGATAGAGAGAAAGGGCGACGCGCGGCACCGCACAATCTTCAGCACATTTTCCATCATCTTCTCTGCGTCTGATGTGAACGTTTCAATCTCAGGTCATGTTAGGTCATTGACCTAGCTCAGGTCCAAGAGGACCACCCCCAAAAATATATCCGGATATATAGCTGATCTAAATGAAGAGATAAATCAAGCTTACTACATGAATGCAATACGGAAGTGCCTATACAACTTATATCTTGGATTTATGTTTGAAGTCTGGTCAGTGACCTGATGTCACGACCAATTTTGGACCAGTTTTTCTCCTTTTGTAATATGTCTGTTTTTCTAGCTGCATTTGTTCTTTGTATGCATGCAAAATATGGGAAGCTCCTTATCAAACTTAATTGACCTCAATCAAGTGACCTGAGCCCAGGTCAAGATAAAGTGTGCTAAGCGGACACAAACTATCATTTATTTAGAGTTTTCACGCCCTAAATATCAAACTTGCATTGCACTGCCTAAATTACCCAGTGGAATCAACACTATGGATCACGGTCAAAGTTAAGGTCATCCTAGCTTATTGTCCTATAACAAATATTAGATTTGCTTCGGCTCATGCACGCGAAAATGCACTAAAATGAAACTTAGTACATGATTACAACTTGGCAGTGCTTATCATACGTGTATGTTGGATTTGTGTTCGAAGTCAGGTCAGTGGCCGAAGGTCACTGCCAATTTTGCCTCATGATAGACCACTTGAGTATTGTTTAATATGCGTCATGCAATTAGCTATCGAATGGCATGCGCTTTAATTCTTGGTCCTTACCAAACATGAAATATCATTGTTTCGAAACTCAATTTTTGTTTCTGAAAAACCGCCATTTCGTGTCTGAAAAGTATTTCGAAGCTAAATTTGAGGTCGTTTTTGGACCCCGTGCGTCGAGGATTTACAGATGATATCCGACTCGCTCTCGGGCACCACTTTGTTTTGAAGTTTGAGACGTTTTTAGCACCCCCACACCAATAGGGGCATAAGGATCTGGCAGGAGAGATGGAGCAGGTTAATAAATGTCGTAGGTACCTGTCGTCCTCTAAAATGGTGAACCTTGGTCCACTTTGAAGACACGGTGCAAATATAAATGGCTCTGTTCAATGAAATTTATCTGCACACATATATGCGTAGTCAGACTCCGACACCCCACACCCTCCTACACAAACACCTCTCACCTTCACCCCTCCCACGTCCTTCATATAAACATCCGGTGCAAATCGTTCTGTATGCTGGATGCGATGCATTCCTGAGGGACAAAATTGTACTCCTCTGCCCTATAATATACTACATATTGATATATTGAATACACAGTGAATTGCTACATATTGATGCTATGGGTCACCTTCTAGGCTTCGCTACTTCCGTTACTTTCGTGCAGTTACCGGACACTGATCGCGCATGCAGTATACATGCATGCATGTGCATGTTCATTGTGTGCAACCGTGTGTACCGGTGTGTGTATGTACATCTGGACTATGTGCGGGTACGAAATACCCACTCAGTATTTCCCCAGTATTCCCCTCTTCCCGCAGCCCTGACAAAAGCTCGCTGTTAACCGGCTGAATTAGTAGGGCACCGAAGCAAAGTGCATGAATATTTGACCAGAAATGTCACTGCCAAATTGTTTTCAACCAGCTGCTACAGTAGTGATTTCATCAGGAGGATTCATTTCGTTTTGGGGTTAATCAATGTCCAGTCATACTGCCTTCTTTGGGTAGGAATACGTTGGGAATTTCATATTGTTGGTAGTATTTGCATTCTGTTGTATTGTTGTTGGATGTTGCTTTCGGGTTTATGCGGGTTTATGCGTATTTAACGTATTCCAGCTGTTGGATGAGAGTGCCGCGACTTCTTTGTTTGATTTTCATGTTAACGCAGGTACTTGTAGCCGTTGGGTAAGCGGTGGGGGTGGGGGTCCCCGGGGGCACTCATGATCACCCGATTATGGGTGACAGTCTATGAAGAAGAAAAGTGTATAAGACGTCAGAGTTCGAGTACAAGAGCACAAATAACATCGAGTTCCCCCCCTCCCCCTCCATTCGATCCCGGTCTTGGAGCTCAGAACATCTGCTCACTGATTATTGCCATCTTTGAACAATGCAATGCTTCATGAAACACAAATCGGAAAACATTTTTGCTACAAGGCAAATTGGAACGTCACACATAATATCAGGTGCACCTATGACTGAGTGTTTGCATTATTCATACAGTGGACCGCTAAGTGGTCGAGGTATAAGTTTACCAACAGCCAGCGCGAGATAATTAACCTGAGGCCCCACTATGTCAGTGCGGCCGTGCAGTCAGATTACTTTACCGAGAATGCATCACTTGGTGGTGGGAGAGGTCTTTGCTTACTCCTAAGCACACGTTTGTTCTCAACAATAATCAACATTGGTGATCCGAAGCCCTGATGGAGAAATAGGAAATAAATTACGGGTGCTGTTTTACATGCTACAGTTAAAGATGCGTCCGATTATTATGGATTCTCCCTCACAGGGATCCATACAAAGTTGGTGTATGCTTAGAAAACATCAGGGATGCCGTTGGACCATGAAAAGCCTGCGATTCCCCGCCCATGCCAGAAATAGCGCGTTGAGCCACGTTAGATGGCGCCAGGCACATCAGGACAGACACATTCCTCGGTTAGACTGTACCGCAGCGCCGCACTGCAATACGGTGCAGACTACCTACTGCTTGTGATGAGACCAGATTGCGGCTGTTGGAAATGCGGTACCCAGGGGTTGTGGAGTGGAACGAGATAGTTCTTGGCACGCATTGGGACTTCGCGAAGCCCTTGGTGACAATGCATGAGCCCAGGTACCCGAAGGTCGTCGTGCACATAGGTGCAGAAAATGAAGCCAAGCAGGCCGGACCTGGTCCCTCCACTCTTGGTTGTGGGGTCGTAGCAGTGACCCTACCCAGAAATCTCCCGCTTTCCTAGAAGGAATAAACGATGAAAATAGTGGAGGATTGTATTTTTTACAAATTGCAATAAAATGGATCAACATGACGCAACTGCATTTCGAGCGAAGTCACTGCACTGATGCACCAAAAGTGCCGAATATGGCGTCTTAAATTGACAAATGAATTGGCAAATGACGCCGCGGCGCCCCCACCTTGGCTGCCGGCCAGTGTCGCCTCCCAGCGGCACGATTTTCCTGGAGTGGCGCAATTTGTCACGACCCTCACCCCTGTCGGACGCTCTCGGAGGGGCGGAGCGGCCGTTATGAGTGAGACGGCTGAGAGGACTCGAGACGCAGCGTCCATACCGCGCGCTGTCCGAAAACAGTCCGGCAACTCGTCAGCGCAAGCCGCGCCGACGTCATTTGAGCGTGATGCTCTGGGCCACAGGACGCACGGTTCCGACTGCGTGCGACTGCGTGGGACTGCGTGGGAGAGCTGGCAGTCGAGAGTGACAAAGTCGTGCCTTCGCACAGGCTGGTGGGGATTAAATCGGGTCACTCTGGCATGGGCCGCCCACACCAATGTTGCGCATGCAGTTATGTCTGGCACGCCACAAGAGGTAATTCCTTCCGTACAGATGCTTCCTTTCGTAGAGCTAGTTTCTTCCGAAGAGGCAGTTCCTGCCGTAGAGTTAGTTCCTTCCATAAAGATAGTTCCTTCCGTCTGACCAAGCTGAGATTAATGGGCGGATCTTGCCAGAGAGTTACGCTTGCTGCGACGGCTCCAGGCTGGAAGTGATTAATTACTGCACGCCTGTTGATAACCGAATGTTTCTAAACTGCTGGATGTCTGTGGAGCACTGCATGTTAATCAGTGGCATGGTGTCTATGCATTCTTCCGATAACTACACATGTGTGGGTTCCTCACAATTTAACGCTTCAGATATTGCCCATCAAGTTCTAGAAGTTAGATCAGGTATTGAATGGCAGAGTTTGCTACATTTAACGTAACCTCTCCATTTTCCCAGGCTCGCAGCCACCGCCAGTTAGTTAATTATTGGGGTTTAGGGGCACGTCGACTACAGAGGCCATGCAGCGTCCTCAGCAGCCACCGTTTGTGGGCTGTGGGCTACCACCGTTTGTGGCAGATATTCCACACCGAGTGTGGAATATCCGCCGTGTGTCTGAGACAGGCAAAATGAACTGCGCCGCATATGGCCGCGATGACCTGACAACAGGCGGCTCTCAGTGCGTCGCTGCGCCATACAGACACACCGCGTGCCACAATGGCAAACGAAGAGCGGGTAATTCCGGCGGGTAATTCCGGCGCGGCTGTCACAGTCACACGGTGCCCCGCGGGGTCACGGTCAGTCACCCCGGTCATGTTCACGGTCATTCACCCCGGTCATGGTCACGGTCAGTCGCCCCGGTCCCGGTCACGGTCAGTCACCCCGGTCATGGTCACGGTCAGTCACCCCGGTCATGGTCACGGTCAGTCGCCCCGGTCCTGGTCACGGTCAGTCACCCCGGTCATGTTCACGGTCATTCACCCCGGTCATGGTCACGGTCAGTCACCCCGGTCGTGGTCACGGTCAGTCACCCCGGTCATGTTCACGGTCATTCACCCCGGTCATGGTCACGGTCAGTCACCCCGGTCGTGGTCACGGTCAGTCACCCCGGTCATGGTCACGGTCATTCACCCCGGTCATGGTCACGGTCGTTCACCCCGGTCGTGGTCACGGTCAGTCACCCCGGTCGTGGTCACGGTCAGTCACCCCGGTCATGGTCACGGTCATTCACCCCGGTCGTGGTCACGGTCAGTCACCCCGGTCGTGGTCACGGTCAGTCACCCCGGTCGTGGTCACGGTCAGTCACCCCGGTCGTGGTCACGGTCAGTCACCCCGGTCATGGTCACGGTCATTCACCCCGGTCATGGTCACGGTCGGTCACCCCGGTCGTGGTCACGGTCAGTCACCCCGGTCGTGGTCACGGTCAGTCACCCCGGTCATGTTCACGGTCATTCACCCCGGTCATGGTCACGGTCGGTCACCCCGGTCGTGGTCACGGTCAGTCACCCCGGTCGTGGTCACGGTCAGTCACCCCGGTCATGGTCACGGTCGGTCACCCCGGTCGTGGTCACGATCAGTCACCCCGGTCGTGGTCACGGTCAGTCACCTCGGTCATGTTCACGGTCATTCACCCCGGTCGTGGTCACGGTCAGTCACCCCGGTCGTGGTCACGGTCAGTCACCCCGGTCGTGGTCACGGTCAGTCACCCCGGTCGTGGTCACGGTCAGTCACCTCGGTCATGTTCACGGTCATTCACCCCGGTCGTGGTCACGGTCAGTCACCCCGGTCGTGGTCACGGTCAGTCACCCCGGTCATGTTCACGGTCAGTCACCCCGGTCATGGTCACGGTCGGTCACCCCGGTCGTGGTCACGGTCAGTCACCCCGGTCGTGGTCACGGTCAGTCACCCCGGTCGTGGTCACGGTCAGTCACCCCGGTCGTGGTCACGGTCAGTCACCCCGGTCGTGGTCACGGTCAGTCACCCCGGTCGTGGTCACGGTCAGTCTCCCGGTCGGGTCGGTCAGGTTCAGTCACCCCGGTCGTGGTCACGGTCAGTCACCCCGGTCATGTGGTCACGGTCAGTCACCCCGGTCGTGGTCACGGTCAGTCACCCCGGTCGTGGTAGTCACCGGTCATGTTCACCCCGGTCGTGGTCACGGTCAGTCACCCCGGTCGTGGTCACGGTCAGTCACCCCGGTCATGTTCACGGTCATTCACCCCGGTCGTGGTCACGGTCAGTCACCCCGGTCGTGGTCACGGTCAGTCACTCCGGCAGGGCCGGTGACCGGCGCGGGTTGACTGACCTGACCGCCTCGACGACTTGCCGGCCACTCCGAGCTATGAGCGTGATCTTGTCCCCGGTTGGCGCGTGTTTCACCCTCGCCATTGTCGGTCCATCCCGCCCAGGGCATCGATGACGAAGCGATGTAGTCTGGAGAATGAGCTGCCTACACTGTCCCCTGACCCCCTGTGGTTTACTGCTCCTTACCTACTGCCCCTGTGGTTTACTGCCCCTGTGGTTTACTGCTTTTGGTGGTGATGAATTATTGCCATCGTAGCACCCACAATGATGGCAACTGGTAGTTCAACCAACGCGGACATGCTCATTTTTGTCATTGCACGCACCATGTTATTCACCATGGACTTGCTCGTTTTTGTCATTGCACCATGTTATTCACCATGGACTTGCTCGTTTTTGTCATTGCACCATGTTATTCACCATGGACTTGCTCGTTTTTGCTATTGGATGCATCATGTTATTGACCATGGACTTGTCTCAAGATTGTCATTGGATGCACCATGTCATTTATCACTCTGCACATATCTTTACTTTACAAATTGAAGAGAAAACAGCTGGCACTTTACAGCTCGTGGGCTACCTTCTTTCAATACTTTGCCATGCTTTATTTTGTCTTTCGAAGAACGTCCTTGTAATGACTCCTCTGGGACAAGAAATGAAACGCATAAATTTCAGGCCGGAAAGATGCCAGCTTTCCGCAGTGCCTCATAACACCCAGGATATTTCCCAATGTAATGCCACGGCGCCATAGAAGATAAATGCACTTGGCATTATCTGGAAGTTATGCCGGTGAGTCATCAGACATCCGAAGGGGTGCACTCACGCATGACATTTTATCACATCGATTCACGGGACCATGCATGCATTAGCTATGACTCCCCCAAGCACGCGCAGCAACTCAATCGGGTCCCATGCTAAATCTGGAAGACACAGAGAAGCAAATCAACAAATAGGCGGAAATGGCTATCAGTATGCAAAACAGCATCCATAGTTCCACGTGATGCCATCCGTCCAGAAGAGGCGTGCCTACTTTTTTTTATAGATTCCCTACCCATTAACAGGTAGGCAGGAGTGCCATTCCATTCCCGTGTGACCTAATTACTTTAAATTCCAGGGATGAGAAGTAGGTCATCGTAAGCAAGTCAAGGTAGGTCACACCACGCCCCGATCGTGTTTCTTGCTGGACAGATCCCACCACCAAATATTAGTAAAAGATGTTCCTGAAGCCCTCTCAGACAATTAGCAAAGCAAGTAACGTCGTTGAGGGCTCCAAAATAGACTGTGCTATAGATGTTAATGGGGAAATAATATACAATCCCTAATCTTGCATATGCATCTCCTAAACTATTACTACACTAAGGAGAAAAGACGAACCAAGCATGAAGAAAACAGAGAAAAGAAAACATGATACCTACATAAAATATCAGAATTTGACAAGCAGATCATCATGCATAGCACATCATTATCACTGACATTCATTGCTCATTCATTGCTATCACTGACGTTCATTCTTTCTATTAATGTATTGCCTGATGTATTTTTTTCAAAATTATTTTATTCCTAGGTACATCTTCAATCTTATGGAAGTGAGAGCAGATTATTTTATTCCAGGCTTTTGGTGCAATAAAGGGTAATGAAAACATCTTGTAATTGACATCGGAAAAGGGTATTTGAAAGTATTGTCTAACTCTGAGGCCACCTTGTTAATGAAGTTGAAATATATCAGAAAGAGGTGCTGGTAATGATTGATTTAGAAAACCTAGCTTGATGTATATACATTGTTCATCAATTATGGCCAGAAAGTTGAGAACTCTATGCTTGATAAACAATTCATTTGTATGGTATAGGTTTGGTTTCTTATCAACAATCCTAATAACACGCTTCTGCAACTTAATAATCTTGTCAAGCTTAGAGTGGTACGTACTTCCCCAGACAACAGCACAATAATTTAGATATGGCAGTATGACATAATTATACAGAAGGAGCAATTCACAAGTTGATAGAAAGTACATAGATTTTCCTATAATTCCAATATTCCTGCTAATCTTTGAAGAAATGCCATTGCTATGGCCTTTCCACTTCATGTCTTCATCGACAAATACACCTAAATATTTTTACACAGCCTATGCCTTGTAATATAAGAAACATTTATTTTGACATGAAGATCATCACATGGCTTCCTGGAAACAAAAATGTGAAATCCAGTCTTATCGGTATTAATAGATAATCTATTGGTATGAAACCATGCAATGATTTGGGGTATTAACTCATCTACTTTAGTTTGTAATTCAAAATGATCATTAGCTGTAATGGTTATGACAGTATCGTCTGCAAATAGGTAAAAACTTGCCAAATTGGAAACATTGTAGAGATCGTTAATGTATAGAAGAAATAGCAGAGGTCCAAGAATCGAACCCTGAGAAACACCTATTGTGTTATTTAATGGTTGGGAGAGGGTGTCATATATCTTGGTTCTTTGAGATCTATTTAAGAGGTATGAGTTTAGAAGTTTATATATTTTGTCCCTAAAGCCAATCAAATACAATTTTTGTTTGTAACAAAATGCTGATGCTGACTGCGTCAAAGGCGTTTTTCAAATCCAGATACAGGGTACAAACTAATTTTTATTCACAAGGGATTTAGTTACTTCGTTATGCATCACAACAATTGGCATGTATGTGCTATGCTTTTTCTGAAACCAAATTGCAATGGATGTATGATATTATTTTCATTTAGAAATGATGATACACTAAGGTGTATTAATCTTTCCAGTACTTTCGAAAATATTGGCAGCAAAGAAATTGGCCTATAATTAGTAAATTTATTATTTTCCCCTGATTTATACACAGGAATTATAACTGCAGATTTTAGTGCATCATGGAATATTGCAGTGCCGAGACAAAGATTAAAAATATGTTAGATGTTGCCAAATGCATCTATATGTTCCAAGTAAAATTTTTGTGCTAATTTTATCCATACCTCCACCCACAGGGCTCAAAGACTTAATGATTTCCTCAATCCTTCCTCAATCCTCACTGGCCCATTGCAAGCTGTAAGCAAATGATGTTATTGCAGGCATGAGTGCACTTGATTGTGATTGATTTCAACTTCCTAATGCATGGCAGCTTTATAAAACCAACTGCAATGACAAAGCATGCTTGGTTCACCTCTAGATCGACAAAAAATAAAGCATTGATAATCCAGGTTGAAACTTGTTAGTTTCCGGCGCAAAGTAAGGATTGGGCACGAGTACATCTGCTCTGTCGCTGGAGTTTGGGGAGGCTCAATCTGTCAACATCAGACAGGGGTGTACCCGCAGATGGATATGGCCTGTCGCCCCCTGGACAGTGAACATCCTGCGTTTTTCCTATGTAAGTTCTCCGGCACTCGAACGAGAAGTGCTCCACCACGGTGTATTAGGAGCCCGTGCCCCTTGCAAATTACATGTATGACCCACACGCCACACGCGTAGCTAATTATCCAACGGGTCTTCACCTCCTCAGTTATAACATGATTTAGACCAACTCATCATGCGTGCATTGATCCCACAGATCAGATGGCGTGGACTGCCGACAAACCGTTCCTTGTCGCCTGACAACATCCGCAGCAACCCCATGGGTCGTCTGAGTGATTTACGGCCAGCTCAGATCGAGCAATATAACCCGACTTAGTTCTCAAGAGAAACACAGCTTAGTTTATCCGAGCGCGACCGCATCCATCAATCGACCTGGGCACATAAATCGCCATCAATTTGTCGGCACATCTAAACTGATAAATCGAATGAAAGATGATAGCAGTGATGGCAGTAATGGACACACTGCTAACAGTTATGAAGCTGCATCACATAGTAATGGGGCTGGGGCACCTAGTAATGGGACTGCAGCACATAGTAATGGGGCTGCAGTATCTCGCAACACAGCCGAAACAGACAGACAGTACTGAAGCTGCAGCACACAGTGCTGAAGCTGCAGCACACAGTGCTGAAGCTGCGGCACACAATACTGAAGCTGCAGCACACAGTACTGAAGCTGCAGCACACAATACTGAAGCTGCAGCACACAGTACTGAAGCTGCAGCACACAGTGCTGAAGCTGTAGCACACAGTGCTGAAGCTGCAGCACACAGTACTGAAGCTGCAGCACACAGTGCTGAAGCTGTAGCACACAGTGCTGAAGCTGCAGCACATAGTACTAAAGCTGCAGCACACAGTACTGAAGCTGCAGCACACAGTACTGAAGCTGCGGCACACTGTACCAAATCCACAGGCAATGCCTTGCAGCCACAGTTGACGGCTCTGCAGTGAAAACTGACAGGACTGCAGTGCAGCACGCGGTGTTGCAGTGTCAGTTGACAGGACTGCAGTGACAGCAGCAGCGGCATCTCTTATCAGGCTAAGCTGAGCACCATGGAATTCGTTCGAAACGGTGAAGGTCCAAAGCCATCGTCGGTAAATTATTGCCTTGGCTGGCGCCACCCGGGCACCATCGCCTGTCACAGAAATTTGCGACGTGGCGGTCCAGTCGGCGGCAGTTGTTGCTGAAACGAGGCTCATTCTCTCGTTGGATGTTGTTGCTGAAACGAAGCTCATTCTCTCGTTGGATGTTGTTGCTGAAACGAGGCTCATTCTGTTGCTGGATGTTGATGCTGGAGCGAAGCTCACTTCGCAGAGAAGCACCAAGCCGCCATTGCTAATCCTTCTTCATTATTTCTTGATTGGGTTATGTCGCTTCGCTTCCTCTATATCCTTGGATAATTTAATTGAATGCATGATTTGCCATACAAATGCAGAGCATACCCTGACATCACACTGAGCTTCTAATGCTGTGCATTGAATGCACCAAACCCGAATCCAAGTCATGAAATATACTATAATTTTCCCCATGCGCATGTCATCAACACGTCTATTGTGAAGTGACGACATCCATTGTCGCTCGCATAGATAGAAGAAGATGACTGAGACAAATTACAAGCAGCTGTAATATCCGAACCGCCAGTGACGCATCCGTATGAAGTGGACCTTGGGAGTATTTCAATTTTGGACAAATGTTGTCAATTCTCACACGTTTCACACGCCTGGTCCTGGAGACAGTCGCGGCGTCGGCTGAGAGTCTCGTCCCAAAGGCTACCCAGTCTTTGCGCCTTGTCCCTGGGGCAGCGGCGAGGGCGGCTGGACGTTTTTTTTTTCTGGACGTGATGTGAGTGACGGTCTAGAGTTTTGCTCCGTAGGTCGCGACAGCGGTGGTCGAGAGTCTTGTCCCGCGGGTCTCTGGGCAGCAGCGACCGATGGGAGCCACTTCTCAGTGGGTGTGGCGACGACGGTCGCGAGGCTTGTCTCAGATGCCTCTCCGGAGATGCTGGCGTTCTTGCGTCTTGTCCCAGATGCCGCTCTGGAGACAGTGGCGTTCTTGCGCCCTGTCCCAGATGCCGCTCTGGAGACAGTGGCATTCTTGCGCCGCTCGGGTGGAGAATTCATTGACCTCATCGGGTACGCTGTTGCTAGAGCTGCATATTTCACTGACTGCCTACATCGCTCATGCTTGTTCGAACTTGTTTTCGTCTTCTTAGCAGTCTGTGTCTGGGTTGTCCATCCTTGAACCATTCGTTTTGAATATATTTGTAAGCTTCTAAAGCTTCACAAGAATGAATTTGGTGTCCATGGCATGAAAGGACAATATAAACTATTTTGAACACGCCTTGTTGTGTTGCCTTACGAACATCGAATTTTATTGAGAGACCATGACTAACAAAAATGATTAATTGCAAAGCACAATCAACAATTCTAGGCATCGTTTATATCGGCACGCAGAAGACCACCCACAGTACAATCACATAAAACTGCAATAGATCGCTGGATACCTGATCTAGCATGCTCCATTCTGCCCTCATCATCCCTTCAGAGATGCTTGCACATGATGAAGACGTTCTTCTAAAATGGATAATTGTTAAGTGCGTGTTCTGCCCCGAGGACGTTATTTAATTTTTCCCCGCTGATGGCCGGTGCGCGACGCCGGGCTTCAGCCTTCTGGCGTCCGGGACAGGGCTCTAATTAAGACGCCTCTGCTCCGGCACCCGGAATGGCGAGATGATGCCTGCCGTCACAACCGGGCTGCAACTCGGAATAGTCGGCTGCTCCGTCTGTACACTGGAGCGCAGCGTGAAGCCTGGGACGCCGAACCGAAGCCTGGCCGTGGCTGTGGGCGGTCAGGCTTGGCCGGGAGTTGCAGCCTGGCTCCTGCCACAGCTGTGGGCGGTCAGGGTTGGTCCGGGAGACTGAAGCCTGGCTCCTGCCACAGCCGCGGGCGGTTAGGTTCGGCCCGGCAGACTGACCCTTGGTCACAGTCGGCTGAAGCCTGGCTCCTGCCACAGCTGTGGGCGGTCAGGTTTGACCGGAAGACTGACCCTTGGTCACAGTCGACTGAAGCTTAGCTCCTGTTACAGCCGCGGACGGTCAGGTTCGGCCCGGGAGACTGACCCCTGGCTACAGTCGACTGAAGCGTCCGTCTGCTGTTCGTTTGCTATCAGTTTACTTTAGTGTCGTTGCCGCCGAAGCTGGCTCGTATTTCGTCACTGGTAGGCCGGCGGCTGCGGTGGTGTCCGGGGACGGGGCAGCTGGAGCGAGTGCAGCATTTGATCCGGGGATGGGGCGGTTGGAGAGGGTGCAGTGTTTGATCCGGAGACGGGGCAGCTTGAGGGGGTGAAGCGTACTTGGTAGGTAGTTTGGATCCGGAACTATGGCAGCTAGAGTGGATGCAGCGTATTTGGTATATGGCTGTGGTCGGGGGATGGGGCTGCTGGAGGGGAGGGGGGGGTATGCAGCGTATTTGGTAGGTGGTTGTGGTCCGGGGATGGGGCTGCTGGAGGGGGGGGGCAGCGTATTTGGTATATGGTTGTGGTCGGGGGATGGGGCTGCTGGAGGGGGGAGGCAGCGTGTTTGGTAGGTGGTTGGGGATCCAGAACAGATGGCATGGCAAGAGATAGTGCATATGTACTGGATGGCCTTCACAATGGAAGGTTTGTGTGTGTGTGCTCGCGTGTAGTCGGAATTTTTAGGCGCGTTAGCTGCTTCGGCAATATTGTGCCATGTTATAGGGATGGACGACTTGAAGTTACGGTAATGGAGGTGTTACCTGGGCAGAGAAGAGACGCATGCTTGGAGAGGTGGATTAAATGTCAGCGGCTGTAGCGACTCATACCGTTGTTTGCCAGGCCAGGGCAGACCAACACACGGTGCCATTTCACCAACTGACATCCACCAAAATCGGAGTGATTTATTGGGCAACAAATGTTTATGGCTGTTCATCTAGCTGGCCCACAGCATTCGGTAATTAAGTCGTCGTATACATATGCGTTGAATTCGGTTTAAATTTGATAACCCGGAAAAACAACAGCTGCTCCTTTGCACCGGCTGATTAGCAGTAGAGCAGAACAAACACGCGACATTGAACTTCTGTGGAGGGATATCGGCAACAGCTGATCATGCACTATAAGTCAGGAGTAGTTCGAATTAGATCGAATTAGATTAGACAAATTAGATCAAGGCATCCCACAAGGCAGCGTGTTATCCCCCCACCCTCTTTCTTATCATGATCAACGATGCGCTCGCTGACCTCCATCATATAGCCCCCTGTCTAAAATACTCCATTTTCGCCGATGATTTGGCCATATGGTGCACGCACCCATCGGCAGACAATGCAAATTATTTAATGCAGCGCGCCATGGACCAAATTGATTCCTGGTGCTCCCTTTGGGGACTGCAAATCTCCCCCACCAAATCCGTCACAATGCTTTTCTCCCGGCTCAACTCGTACATCCCACCTCTTACACCACTCCGTTGCCGCGACCAAATTATCCCTCACCAAACCACCTTCACCTATCTTGGCATCGTACTAGAGAAAAGTATTTGTTTCGGCCCCCATATTGCTTATCTAAAACAACGTTGCGCAAAACGTCTAAATCTCCTGCGCTGCATCTCCGGTCGCGACTGGGGTGCAGGCAGGGCTACACTCAACACAATGCATATTACTCTGATTCGCTCAATCCTGGAATACAATGCGTTTATCTTCGATCATATATCTCCTTCACACATCGCAACACTTGAACGCATACAGAATAACGCACTTCGCCTCATCACCGGAGCACACCGCACCACGCCCATCACCAGTCTCCGGGCTGAGGCCCACCTCCCCAGCTTACAACACCGCAGAACACTCCAACTAGTCAGATACCACTTTCGGACCACAACACAGCACAACCACCCTGCCAGCCTCGCACTCTCTAATCCTCCCGTTCGACGTTCATATAATAGGAACAAATACAATATTGCCATACATTTGGACCATATCCTCACATTCGCACTCAAATTCCCCAATGTAATCCCCGACAAATTGCTCCCCCCTACTCCCGTTTCGGCACATGTATCACCCCAAATCTGAAATATCTCTTCCACCAAAACAAAAAATTACTTTCCCCCCTCGAAACCCAACATACATTTTTCGAATATCAAGCAGCCCACCCCCATCTCACATACTTCCACACGTATGGCTCCCGTACCGCAGACGGTACGGGAGCTGCCTAGTGCGGTGGTCCCAACTTTGGCCAAATACAATTAACACCACACCACTCTGTTTACACTTCGGAGTTAGTCGCTATCTACGCCTGTCTAAGGCACATTGTTCAACACCACATCATCACACCAACAATCATCTGCACTGACTCACGTTCATCCATCGATGCTCTCGCAGCCATACACAACACTACACACCCCACACTCCACGCTATCCGTCAACTCTATCACACGCATCATGCTCACCTTCAACTCGCACTGCTCTGAGTCCCTGGCCACATGGGGATTCCGGGCAACGAGCGGGCGGATGAGCTCGCTCGTCGAGCCATCGACCTCCCACCCACCCCCAACCTCCCAGTTCCCCCCTGTGACCTTTTGTCCCTCACCAACCAACTATTCAACACATATATCCAGGCATGCTGGAACCACAACACTACACATTTACACCACATTAAACCCCTTCTCGCCAAATGGTCCTCTTCCCGACAGCACACACGCTTACATAAGATCCTCCTTGCTCGACTCCGACTCGGGCACACCAAACTCACACATGATTTCCTCTTCAGCCAACGTCGCCGCGCTCCGCCTTGCCAAACATGTGATGTGCATAACTCTGTGGAACATTTCTTACTTATCTGCCCTGCCCACCAATTACTACGTCGCCCTCTTCTTTCCTACATTGCCCAACATCAGATTCCACTTTCACTGCCAAGCCTTCTCGGTGACAAACACCCGGAGCTCCTTGAGCTACTATTTACATTCTTGCACAGCACCAAACTTGAGGAAATAATTTGAAGTCAAACGCCATCAACTCCGTCGTCGCAAAACACATACATATAGGTTATATCGTACTAGATAGGCAGACACCGATCCAATTTGGCCATAACGGACGGTTCTCCATATAAATTGTGCTTGGTTTTTTACCAACGGGTTTTCCAAGCTACTTGGTTTTTTCACCTTCTCAGGTTTTTCCAAGCTTAAACTCAAACATACACCTACACATACAAGGTCGGGCCCGACGCCCACGACTCGCCCTGGGCGTCGGGCCTCCGCTTCGCTTTTCAGGTCGCAGGTGGGCAGTGGAGTCTTCGGAGGTTACGATGCTGCCCACCCTCCAAGTGTTCTTCTAAGTGTCGTGTATGTATGTATGTATGTATGTGTATGTTTCACCTGTGTATGTATGTATCGGTCCTTACGCCACGTCCCTTGCTTGCTGGCGACTCATCTTTTCTGTCTTTCTTATTGGATATAACCGGATGCCACATGAGCTGGATTAAAGTAACTCTTTCTTTAACGTAGCATATCTCTAGCGGATGGCACTTTACCCCTGCTAAAGATGGGAATAAAAAAATATTCCCTGCAATTTGCTATTGCATTCATTCGCTATAATTGAGGAAAAACATGAGCATGGGCCGGCGCAAATAACGCATTAGACACACTGATTTTATCAAATATTGCCTTCTCTTTTCGACATATATTTATTTTTGTCTCCCACAAAAAAATGTTCTGGTCGTGTCATGCTGATGGTCTGCAAACCAAAACTGCATACAACATAGGTGAAACTTGTAATAAGCCAATACCTTGTAATAGTCATACATGCGAACACCCACAATGCGAAGCACCTGAATGCACACTTGGAACAGAATGCATGTCGTGATTCTCTCAATGTCTAGGAATCATCTAACGGTTCGGCCATCCAGCTGACTGCAAACACGTTGCTACCCATAGCCCGTGCATATACTATTCACAGTCACATTGAACAGACCACATCCCACCTGCAGCTACATTCCTACCTGTATGGTTAGGTATGTACCTATATTGGCTTTCACGGAGTATTTCAATCCCCTTGTTATCAAGATAAATAAATCCATAAAAATTACGATACTAGCATGTACAACAACCTGGTCTTATGGCAATAACAATATTATTATAAAGTAGGTTAGTCCAGATATTCCTGATCTAAGTGCAAAATCTTTTAATAATGACACAGGCAAAGAAGTGAAATACTCCATGAAAGATGTTATGTAAATGCGGATAAATAGTGCACACCAGCTCTGCCACATGAATCAAATGAAAAAGAAAGCCGCTGGCATATGAACCGCTTGGAAATCCAGGAACGGTTTGCCTGCATTGTAGTTATTTTTCTTGAGAAAAGCAATAACATCGCTACTCTGATATGCATTTAAGCCGACGAATAACATTCTACAATTAGCAGCTATATGATTCAAGCAAAAGGCGTTGCTAAGAAGTCCACACGAAACGCCTCATGGATTGGGACGGGTAGAGAGTAGTGCAGTGTATGTACAGAAGTGCCAATGATCTGACTTTTTGTGTAGAATTATCTGTTTAACGATGAATATATATGTACTGGGTTGTATCTGCACACACAATGTTTTAGCTTTTGAACGTAGCATTTATTTCGATAACTAGATTAAAGACAATAAAGCATATAGATATAATAGACAATAAGCATATAATAAAGCAAATAGATCAGACAATAAAGCATACATTTATTTTCCAAGCTGAATGTGTTGATAAACGTTACTCTGAATCTGACAGTCCGAGTGTCCTCTTGGTATGCTAAGAAAACTTAATTACATTTACCCTTTAATTGATCACTTTGTTTTCTCTGGAACATTTACTGTTACGCTTGAGAAAAAACATAAATCTGCATTGAAATATGGAACGATTATCCCGATTTTCGACACACGATTTTATACTTCCTAGCGATGGTGTGATTGATGCTGATATCTAGATCTGGAAAGTATATCGGGAAGAAATGCATAGTGCCATACTCCACGGGTGCCATTGTAGTCAGGTTCGATGCAGACGGAGACAAATCAAAATGCAGGTGAGCAATAAAAATGTCGTGAAGCTCCTTGGAATCATTAGTTCGTACGTGGTATCTGCGGTCTTAATTTGAAATCAAATGTGAATTTGATAGGGAGAAAATTAGGGAATACATCTAAGGTAGAGTAATTGGGAGGTGTTGCTTTAGAATAATAAGCGCAATACCTTTAGTTGATGCTAGGTTAAATACACAACTATGCTACATACCGTTGATTGAGATGCTCTACTGAGGGCTGGGGTCTAGATAGTTTCTGAATGGTCTATGCAGTTGAGTAATACCAAGCCAAAGTGAAAACTAATCCTCCGCCGATGCAAATTATTATCATTTTTTAAAAGAATGATTGTAAGACAGACATGACGAGTGAAAATGTATGTTCTAGTGCCTACATCCCACAAATGAACGCTTACTCAACATACCTAGCATGGGTAGGGATCCGTTACCCAAGATCAACAACCTTTGCTTGCATTTGAACTGCACGCACGTTTTTCATATTTCGCTACGAAGCTGATAACACCATTTGTTTTCTTTCAATTATTGCTAGTAATCTTACTGCTTGTTGTTCACTGTCCATTAGCAAGCATAGGTTTCAGGACTGCACGTTTAATCTGGTGTGGTATGCTAAGCTTCTGTAAATATGGTACTGCCAAAGTAAATCTAATACGCATTGCACACAAATTTCAATTAACTGTATTGCCATATCTTGATGGCTAAATCATTGCATACTCTTGATAGTCTAGTTGTTATTCATTACCGCAACCAATCAGGTCTCAGGTATATTACATTTTGGTGTCTTCGACACACTGGTCCCTTAAACCGATGTTGTAAGCTCACCACACATCAGCGTCCCTCGGGTTAGATCCAGCACTTCGTGGCGACATGCTGTGCTTCGGTTTCGGGTCACAGCTGCCCCCCCCCCACAGCAACCCCTGTCTCCAACTCCCAAGTCATCACGCTCCGATAGCCGCTGCCGAGTTCTGAAGCTCGCGCACCAGTTGAGAAGTTGCGTTTTATGGTTTCGGGAAGTTGTGTTGTCACAGCAATTGACACTTCCACAGTGAAATTGACACTTCCACAGTGTAATTCCCGGTGGATGACGGATCCTCTGAAGCATGCATCATCGCCGGAATGATGCATTATGCCACATGCACTATGTGTGTGGCTCAATCCACTCAAACACCTACTTCATTGCGGTAGTTGTTTCTAATTCACCTCGATCCCGCGGACGTTCCTGGCTGGTATCATTTCTGTGGAACTAGGTTGCCCAAAGTGTTCTGTATAGCATTTTCTGTAACTCAGTTTATTTCCATCGGATATCGGGGACAGACTTTAGCTGCTTACATTGTGACCAGACACGTGGTAGGGGTACATGAGGGCAATTACCCGCCCTCTCATGAGTCCGGTGTATCCTCGCGTCTCCATTCACAGCTGTCAGGTGTCGGTCGTTGTCCACCGCCTATGACACCATCCAATCGCCTATGACAAGGGTTTGGTGACCCACCCCGTACAGTTTTCGTCGCGACCAGGGACAAGCAGAGCGCGTTGGCGTGCCACCGCTTGGCATAGCTGATGAAGCATGTGTCACCGACGTTATGACGCCACAAACTCTGAAGTTTCCTGTCAGCTCACTGCCCTATGACTTCATAAGGTGGAGCATACCAGGCTGTAGCTGGCTGGCATCGATAATCGGCAACTTTTACTTTATAATCGCACTTATTTAAGGCAATTACTTATACTAGGCAGAGGGACCATGTTGCCCCCCCCCCCGCGGAGCTTAAAAAGGCTAACTAGTAAATTTGTATCTCAGGGAAATCGGCAATCGATTCCTGTTTACGTGATGTACATTGATATGAACGTATTTTTTGCCTTTTTAAGTTTGATTGAAGCAGACACAGCGACAAAAATTCGGGGAAATCACACCAAACACACCAAACCCGACTGCTCCTGCACTTCGCAGCCGAATTTCTCACGCACAACGCCATTCTGGAGCCATTAGAGACGTATTCTGACTCAAGAGAGAACACAACCCAACACCCCCCCCCCTTAATTTTCTTAATTATTTCTCCCACCACACCCCCCTCTGCAGCCAATGAAGACGTATTCTGGCTGATGTGAGAACAAACTGATGATGTAACGAAGTTAGCTTCCGGCGGGAGGTTTAGTATTAAATTAGGTAGTCAAATCATAGCAGAATGTGTTCCAATTTACCAGCCGCTGTCCCGCCTCATCGTGGCTCCTCGTGCCTTCCGCCGGGTGTGACGGGTCGTATGGTACCCTCCCCCCTCCGGCCCGAGAAGGGCACTCGTCTGGTCACGGCAGACGGAGTTGGGCAGGCTGTTGGACGGCTGACCGTTCCGGTGCCGAGAGAAACTTTGTGGCGCAAACTTCCGAGAGACACGTGACAGTATCTGCGTGGCGACTGTTTGGACTGTGGAGAGACACGTGACAGTGTCTGTGTGACGGACTGTTGGGACTGTGGAGAGACACGTGACAGTGTCTGTGTGACGACTGTTGGGACTGTGGAGAGACACGTGACAGTGTCTGTGTGACGACTGTTGGGACTGTGGAGAGTCACGTGACAGTGTCTATGTTACGACTGTTGGGACTGTGGAGAGTCACGTGACAGTGTCTATGTTACGATTGTTGGGACTGTGGAGAGACACGTGACAGTGTCTGTGTGACGGCTGTTGGGACAGTGTCTATGTTACGACTGTTGGGACTGTGGAGAGACACGTGACAGTGTCTGTGTGATGACTGTGGAGAGACACGTGACTGTATGTGTGTGATGACTGTTGGGACTGTGGAGAGACACGTGACAGTGTCTGTGTGACGACTGTGGAGAGACACGTGACAGTGTCTGTGTGGCGACTGTTGGGACTGTGGAGAGTCACGTGACAGTGTCTATGTTACGATTGTTTGGACTGTGGAGAGACACGTGACAGTGTCTGTGTGACGGCTGTTGGGACTGTGGAGAGTCACGTGACAGTGTCTATGTTACGACTGTTGGGACTGTGGAGAGACACGTGACAGTGTCTGTGTGACGACTGTTGGGACTGTGGAGAGACACGTGACAGTGTCTGTGTGACGACTGTTGGGACTGTGGAGAGACACGTGACAGTGTCTGTGTGACGACTGTTGGGACTGTGGAGAGACACGTGACAGTGTCTATGTTACGATTGTTGGGACAGTGGAGAGACACGTGACAGTGTCTGTGTGACGGCTGCTGGGACAGTGGAGAGACACGTGAAAGCTTTGAAATCGCCTCAGTAGATTCCAATATCTTCGATATGGTTAGTATGCTCCATTTCATGTCGATCTATACCACGGTCGAAACATTTAGCTACTAGCCTATAAAAAGTGTGGATTAAATCAGCGTAGGAGGGTGGCAGTGCAACGAAAAGCAAGTTTTTTTCGACCATGAAGTCAGCGATATATGGATTCACGAAGTCTGCCAGGCTATTTGCCCTCACTGATCGCTTCCATTCTTGGAATGCAAATGCCTATCTCACCCGAAAACCATCATCAAATCATGTACTGGATATTACCGATGCTGCTGCATTTCTGGCTGCTCGAAAATTACCGCGTCTATTACATCTGGAGAGCGACGCGAGGAGAGAATACTGAGAGTCTGCATATCCTACAGACAGCATCACCTCACGACGGCGGGGTCAATAGCACACATCGTCATTTCACGATGGCGGGGTGACCTGCCGTGTCACTAAAACAGAGAGTCACCTAACGACGGCGGGACGATCTGCTATGTCAATAGGCTAACCGAAATAGTCGAAGCAGACGCGCGGGAAGATTTTTCTCGGTGGTGGGGCCGAACAGAGGAGGAATGCCTTTGCTAGACTATGAGCAAAATTAAAACACCCGAACGGGCGATTTTCTCGAGATCTGGACTACCTGACTGGGCAGATCCAGCGCCATCCTGATCCATTGAATTCATATTGACAATTTGGGGGGGGGAATCGGTGGAAGTTGTCGTTTTAGTGTTAATTTGATTTTGATTGTTTTCTGATGTCCACTCAGCTTCCCAGGCGTTAAAACATTGCATGCAAAACTGGCACATGGTGCTGGTTTGGAGTTGTAACATTTGGGCTTAGGTGGCGCAGGAACGGGCGACCTGTGTCGCCGACACGCTCGCCGGCCGTGTCGACGCCGACGAGTTCGCCTGATGCACGTCGCACTCGTCGGACGCCGCCACGGTGACCGATAACACAGACCCACGGCCGTCGGCTGACGTTCGGTGGCCGGGCGGGTCGCACGCACCCGGAGTCCCAGGGTGACGCACTCGCAGGCACTCTGAGTCCCTTCAGCGCAGGCACTCAGACGCACCCTTCAGCGCGTTGTGGTGTAGCCAGGACGAGCTGACCCTGCCGAGGTCAGCTGGCGAGGCCGGCGACCTGACATGTCTGTTCTCGTCGGGCGGCAGACCGTTGATGAAACTTCTCATCTCATCGACCAAGCCGTCAGCCACATCCGTCCCCACCACCAAACTACTTGCTCATGACTGCCCAGTAATAGTAGTGATGGTAGCAATCGCATAATAGTCAGTAATGTTAATAGTGCCAGGGCCACGGCAACTGATGGTGCACCGGTTTCATACACCGAGTAAGGTCTCACATGCCTAGTAAAGTATCACATCCCCTGGTAAGGTCATGGCCGCTGGCGGTACGCCAGTCTCATACCCCACCAGCAATCAATGAATGGTTCTTCAGTTTCCCGAGAAGCACACAGTGAAACATAAAAACGCCTCGTGCCGCCAATGGCGGCACGTCGGCGCTGCCCATCACACCTGACGGCATGGTGGCGACATGAACATGCCGACAGTCTGCGCCTGGCTGTGGGCAGACCCGGCCACCGCTCCGCCGCGCAGACGAGCCTCGAATTCCGGCCGGCACCCGGTCGATCGACTTTGCACATCCACAGCTGCTATGTTTGCCGAGCGGTTTCACAATTGTGTTTGCATACAAGGTGACATTAAAAATCCAATAACGCCTTACATTACTCTATCCCAGCGATTGCATTATTACATTACTCTATCCCATCAATTGCATTACTCTATCCCAGCGATGGGATAGAGCAATGAAATTGCGTGGCTGATGGATGGTCCTTGTTCCATTCATCACTATATCCTACTGTATAAAGAATCCGTTCTTTATATACTTTTGAGAAAAAAACGGTAGGTGGACAGATTCCGCACCTGGGGCGCGGGATCAAGCTTCGTGTGTCTCTGTCCTCGCTGCCCTCTAAATTCACTGGCTGCGATTGTACAATGGCGTCATAAGAGCACGATGTGTGTGCATGCAACATCAAATATCAAGCATGTTTTATGCTCACCCGCTCACTCACACTACACAGCAACTCACTCCATTCACACTACACAGCGACTCACTCCACTTATACTACACAGCAACTCACTCCATTCACACTACACAGCGACTCACTCCACTTATACTACACAGCAACTCACTCCATTCGCACTACACAGCGACTCACTCCACTTATACTACACAGCAACTCACTCCATTCGCACTACACAGCGACTCACTCCACTTACACAACACAGCAACTCACTTCACTCACACCACACAGCAACTCACTCTACTCACAACACCGGCTTTAATCCAGAGCTGCGACGGCATTTGCTAACGGTTGAACCCAGAATAGACATAGACTGCTTATTGAATGATTACATTCGTCAGAGGCTTCTCATGTCTAGCCGCGAAAGGCGTACCCACCCCGAGATGTCGCCGCTAATATATCATGACGCAAATCACGGTTCCACGGTTAGAGCCGTAAGGCTGTAATCGAATTCGATAAACAAATGCTGCCGCAGAGCAGACTAAGTGCATTGTGGCTACTGCGCCGCACGAACGCCAGTCAATCACCCCCCCTCCGCTACTGACGTCGGTCTCAGACTGAAGACAAGAAGGATTCTAGACAATTTGCAGGCAGTGTGTCACCAGCTACTGAGAATGCACTAGCACTGAGAATGGCCAAGGCGGCCCATCGCCCATATAGCCTGATCGGCTGTGATGGCCACATGCAGACCCATATAGCCTGACCGGCTGTGATGGCCACATGAAGGCTCATATAGCCTGACCGGCTGTGATGGCCTCATCAAGGCCCATATAGCCTGACCGGCTGTGATTGCATCATCAAGGCCCATATAGCCTGACCGGCTGTGATGGCCTCATCAAGGCCCATATAGCCTGACCGGCTGTGATGGCCTCATCAAGGCCCATATAGCCTGACCGGCTGTGTTGGCTTCATCAAGGCCCATATAGCCTGACCGGTTGTGATAGCCTCATCAAGCTAAATCTGCCGAGTACTGTTGACAGGCGACCATACCAGTACCAGGCCGAATAGCATGTGACAGTACTCCCGGTAACAGTACCAAGCCAAATAAAATACGACGGCACTCCCGGTACCAGTACCAAGCCGAATAACATGCGACGGTACTCCCGGTACCAGTAGCAAGCCGAATAGCATGCGCCAGCACTCCCGAACAGTCGTCCGAGTAAGATTTAACCACTGCATTGTGCGAGTGCGCCGCCACGTATCACGCGACCCGAGCGAAATAGTGCTCGGCCGCATCTGAATCATGCTTCGGCTTGGCCACCGCGATTCGACTGCCACACCGCGCTTCGACTGTTACACCGTGCTTCGACTGCTACACCGTGCTCCGACTGCTACAGCACGCTTCGACTGCTACAGCGCGCTGCGACTGCTACAGTGCGCTTCGACTGCCACACCGCGCTTCGACTGCTACACCGTACTCAGACTGCTGCACCGTGCTTCGACTGCTACACCGCGCTTCGACTGCTACAGCACGCTTCGACCGCTACACCGCGCTTCGACTGCTGCACCGTGCTTCTACTGCTACACCGCGCTTCGACTGCTACAGCACGCTTCGACTGCTACAGTGCGCTTATATTGCTACACCGTGCTTCGACTGCTGCACCGTGCTTCGACTGCTGCACCGCGCTTCAACTGCTACACCGTGCTTCGACTGCCACACCGCGCTTCGACTGCTACACCGTACTCAGACTGCTGCACCGTGCTTCGACTGCTACACCGCGCTTCGACTGCTACAGCACGCTTCGACCGCTACACCGCGCTTCGACTGCTACACCGTGCTTCGACTGCTGCACGGATAGGCAACTATAAGCGAGGTAATGACCTCGTCAACAGCCGGACAAATTCAGACGCACGGCTGTGTATGGAGCGAACAGTTCCGCAGGGTGTGTTGACATCGTGCCAAACGACACGTAGCGAGTGGAAATGACAGTAATGTATTTCCTGCCAAGAACTGGCTATGGCAACTGCATGCTCACACAAATGAGTTTCACCACCTACTCACGCCGTCCTAACAACTACTGTTCACTCACAGCACCTCACGCTCGGCTTCCCCCCCCCGAAACCCTGGACATACCCCGGTGCCACTGAGCGAAAGCGACACGAGTGAATGAAATATGGGTTTCAAGATGAGAGTCGGCACCGCCATTGAAGCAAGAGACGTCACTTATTTCTTCTTACGTATTCTACTCACGGCACGAAATGGCCTGAGCAGGCCGAAATGCCCAACCCAACAAAACTGGAAACTGGAAAATCCTCTTACGTTTACCGATCTCCTTCGAGCGACGACGGTGTCGACCCTCCTACATATCCTGCATTTCCTGGATATTATACATATCATGCATATCATACATATCCTGCATATCCTACATATCCTGCATATCCTACATCTACAAATACAACGTATCCTGCATATTATGCATACCAAGCATACCCTACATATCCTGTATGTCCTACATATCCTGTATATCCTATATATCCTACATATCCTACATATCCTGCAAATCCTACATATCATATGTATCCTACATATCCTACACATCCTACATATCCTACATAGCCTACACCCCCTGCATATCCTATATGTTCTAAATGTCCTACATATCCTACATATCCTGCATATCTTACATGTCCTACACATCCCACATTCCCTACATACCCCACATTGCCACAACCTCTACGTTGCCGTGCCCTATCCTTTATATTAGCCTGGACTTCGCTTTGGACTGTCCTCTGATCTTATGACCCTTATCTTTGTCGTGCTCTCTCCTCTGGCTTATCACGATCCCTGCCTTGTAATGTCGCCTACTTTGTCGTTCCCTGTCCTCTGTCTTACCCTTCTCTTCGTCATACCCTCTCCTCTAGCTTATCACGATCCCTTCCTTGTGATTTCCCTATTTGGGTATCACGCCGGTGAAGCTCCGGCGTGATACCTCTGTCATCGTAGGCTGCCTCTACCGCCCGCCCAATGGAACCGTAGGTGCTGATCTGGATGATTTGGAGCACCAAATTGACTTCGCAACTAGCCATGGCTTGCCTTTATTCGCGATGGGGATGTGAATATCGATTTGTTAGACGCTTCAAAACCGGGGTTGAACGTTTCAACACCATTTTGAACGACTTGTGTCTGCATCAACTCGTGAAGAAGCCCACGCGCGTACAGACTGTAAACCTCCGGGATGGCACACGGCGCACTTCAAAACGCTTCTCGACATCGCGATCTCCAACGCCACCGACACAATTTTGGCTTGTGACGTCATGGAGGTGCCATCAGTGACCACCGGGCAGTCACAGTCACAGCTAAATAAACCGTCCGTCGTTTCAACGCCAAAGATCACTTTCAGCGCACCCGTCACCTCCTCCCTGGTCAGCTGCCCCTAGCTTTTCTCATGGTGGACTGGTCTGGCCTGTATGAGGCCAACACAGTTGACGGCAAGTGGGACGCATGGTTGAACATCTGGAAATGCGTCTGGATGCTCACTGCCCTACCGTCACGAAGTTCGCGAATCGCCGCTCAGTGCCACCCTGGATCGCTGAGAATGCTGACCTCCGCGCCCTGACCCTTCGACGTGACTGGGCTCACAGCCAAGCGGACCGATCCGGGAGTGACGAGGACTGGCAACTCTACCATGAGCTAAATCAACGGACCTCCATGAGCTCGTGGTCGCCAAAGCCGTTTCTTCGATCGGACTTTGGAAGAAAATGGCAACGTCTGGCCGCACGTTCGACGTCATCTCTTTCAGAAGAAGACAACTCCACCATCAACTGAACCATCACGTTCCAACCAGGAGAAGGAGTTGTTCGCTGACGACCAAAACCGGAATTTTTCTTCAACTGGCAAGCGCGTGGCTGCTGCATTGCATTCTTTAGGGGATTTAGGCCCAAATACAGCGCATCAACCTCGCCCTCCGCGCGTTGTTAGCTCAGCATTCAAGCTGAAGCCCGCCACTCTTCCCGAACTCTCTCATGCCCTGCGTGATTTAAATCCTACCAGTGCTCGTGGTAACGACAATGTGTCCCTGAAATTGCTCAATATGTCGTTTCCTTCGGTGTGTGTACATATTTTGCACATAATTCAACTTTAGTTTATCGTCATGTACTTTTCCGGAACTGTGGAAGTTGGCTGAAATCGTACCAATCTTCAAGAAAGGCTGCCCTGACGATCCCAAGTGTTATAGGCCCATCTCGATCTTGAGTAACGTGTCAAAACTGTGCGAGAAGATAGTAGTCAACCAGCTCACTGCGTATCTCCACCGAAATTGTCTTCTTAACAACTCGCAACATGCCTATCGACCACTTCACTCTACTGAAACTGCCCTTCCTGATGTAGTAGCTTATGTACAAATTGCATCGAAAGGCGCCGCGTTTGTCTGCTCGCATCAGTAGATTTGTCTAGTGCCTTCGATTGCGTGTCTCATAGCCGACTCTTGACCAAATTAGAGTGGTACGGCATCGACAGCTCTTGGTTTAGATCTTACCTTTCAAATCGCAGACAGGTAGTTCGGCCCGGAAGACTTGTATGCAACGTATCCGTGGTGTTCCACAAGGAAGTTTGTGTGGTCCAATTCTGTTTTTGTTGTACACAAATGATCTTCTCTCACATAGGTGATGTCTTTAAAGTCGTTGCTTACGCTGACGAACACAGGCGATGTTGTCATCGAAATTGGAGGACATAATGTATGCCAAACGCCGTCTCGAATCGTGCTTGGAAACTATGTGCTCGTGGTACCGTGTAAATCTTCTCAAGCTCAACCCATCTAAAACGCAATTTGTGATTTTTGGTTCTCGCCAGATGATCGCGCGGCTGCCTAGCATCAGCCTCTCTGTTCTTGGATCGGATATTTCACGTGTCTCATCTATCAAAAACCTGGGTGTGACCATGGACGAATCGTTAACATGGAGTGAACAATTTGGCGATATTGCTAAGAAATGTAACCGCATTATCTTTCCTCTAGCAAGCATGTACGTTCTCTTACTGAAGAAACGCTGTCAAGTTAGTGCTTGCGCTGGTTTTCCTCCATGTAATGTACTGTTGCTCAATCTGGTCTGCTGCATGTGACACCGAGCGCGTGCGAATCAAAAGTCATAATGAGGGCGGCTAGGATCATAACTAGGACCTCTCGCTATGGTCATATATCGCATGTTATTGAGCGGTTAGGCTGGCCTAGCTTACAACGCTTTGTCGACATTAGGGATTGTTCACTGGCTCATCTTGCAGTGCGTCACCGGGAGCCCTGAAACCCTGCGTGATCTTGTGACATTGAGAAGTGATGTCAGCTCTCGATCTACGCGATCAACACCGTTTTCAGTAGAGCGCCCACGCCTGAAAACTTCTTTTGCGCAACGCTCTTTCTGTACCGTGCTGCAGTTCTTTGGAACAGTCTCCCCGAGGAAGTTAGGGCCGAGAATATGCGACTGGCTTTTAAGTTTAAGCTGAAGGAGGCGCTGAAAAGAGCTGTACGTGAGATGTTTGAGTATTGTATGCATGTGTTTTTAATGTTTTAGTAGCCTCCTGTCCCACCCCTTTTTTGTTTTTGACATTTGATACTGAGTGTCTCTTGGTCCAATACAAGGATTGATTGATTGATATTTTGTCGTTCCCTGCCCTCTGTCACCCGTCTCTTTGTCATACCCTCTCCTCCAGCTTATCGTGATCCCTGCCTTGTGATTTCCCTACTTTGTCGTTTCCTGTCGTCTACTTTGCACCTGGCATCTGGCCTGCTCTGCCACGTCACGCCCTGCTTTGCCGTGCCTTCTGTGCCCTTCCATGGACTGCCCTTCCATGGACCCGTCTCTCTGTCCTGTCCTGCTTTTCTCCCCACTCCCACAGTGCTACTCTGCTCTGTGCTTTGCCCTGCGTTCTGTCCTTCATGTATTTTTTTCATCGTTGTCCAGCACTCTCCGTTTTTCCCCGCTGTTTGTCTTGCCATCTTTCTTGCTTTTCGCCGTGGGGTCTCATAATGTGACCTTACCTGCCCCCCCTCCCAATTTGACGTTGCAAAATCTTGCCTTTCCTCTGTCCCTCAGCCAGGGGCAGATCCAGAAATTGTCATGGGGAGCACATGTCCGTAGGGGCGCCACTTCGAACGTACCTGGAGGGGAGCCAGCGGCTTTGCCTTTTGAACGGTGTCTCTGGCTGAGCAATCCGAGGGGTTGCGAGCATTCCGTAGGGAAGCCTTTTTCCTCTCAGAGGGGCGCATCTGGCTGAAAAAATGGGGGGTGCACTTGAGCCTTCTCAGAGGGCCGTCTTTTGCAGGCCGAAGGGGAGCCACCTTCCCATAGGGGATTTGGGCACATCCCCCAGTGCCTCCCCCTGTATCCGCCTCTGCTTTCAACAACTGCTGTGTTCTGACTCTGTTCGCGTTTTCCCTTTCCCCAGGCCATGTCCTGCCATTTATCTTACCCTCAGACTTATTTTTGTTCTTCATCCTCGCACTGCTTCTGCCCTGACATATCCTCTTCTACCTTTCCCTGTTTTTTTTGTTGTTTAAAAAAAAAATTATTAATGCTATTACACATCGACAGTCTTTCAGTTGCGACACAATAGCACACAGTACATAGTACATAACATCACGGTAGTAGTACACGCAAGTTATTTATCTTCCCATACGTTCACATTTGCGTAGTCGCGACTACTCATCTCATTCAGCCCACGTTCCATCATATCTCTATTATTCTCGCATCTATTACAAGATCATTCATCTCAAATGTACCAGCAGATCCAGGCCATACTAAATCAAGCCCAGATGAAACCAACTCATCCTAGCGCTTTTCCAATTGATATTGACAGCTGGTACCCAGGATCGCCAGGAGTGATCCTGTGAAACCCCCGCATCACAATAACCGCATCAGACTGCCCCATGTGCGGTGGAACTGTTCCAGCTTTCTCGCCTTCGTTGCAATGCATTCATAAACTTTATATTGGTTGAAAAGCCTCGATTTAAACTCTACAAACGTCATATCTCCGATCCATTCAGCTTCTTATTCAAAACATATTGCTTTGCAAGAAGTACGATATAGTTGACAAACTCAGGAGCATCGAAACATCCAAACAGTAAGTGCTCCGGGCAATATCTCAGTCGGTTTCTGCTCAATCTACCCAGCCTGGCTATCAACTGCCGCCAAAATGGCTCTTCTGACCGACATCTCAGAAAAAAGTGATTTATGCCGCCTTGTTCGGGACAGAACTTACATTGCGGTGAATTGACACTTTTTATCATACACAAACTTTTGTGTCGGTATGTATCTGTTCAATATTCGGTACTGCAGCGTCTGAAGCTTCGTCGACAGACAACATTTATAAGGAAGATTATAAATCTGGACCCACTGTCTTTCATTGAAAATGAGGCGTTCCTCAGCCCATTTGGTCTGGCAACGAGGCTTCACGGCCTTTGGGAGCGGGATCCTATAAAAGTGCTTGGTTGTGATCTTCTCGAGAGCAACTATATTACCGTCGGGCATTCTGAGACCAATCTCCACTTCCCGTATTTCTGGCGTAAAATCGAATTGCCTACTCTGTTGCACTAGCCTTTCCCAGTTTTGCGGAATTGCGTGCAGCAGGCATTGATATTCAAACTGAGAGATTTGGAACCCCAGTAAATTTTGTTGCAACGCAGCATAGTCAATAAATGCGCCATTTCGCACCAGATCACCCACGTATATGATTCCTTTTAAATAAAGATTAGCAGAAAAGACCGGCGTCCCTTTTAATATGGCGGTTGTACCAAAGGCTCTGGCAGAGAACGGCTTGCGGCATGTTCAACGCCTGATCGTTAGTTTTCATATGGACGTATTCCCGGAAGAGGCATATGTAAAATTCTGGAATTCCTAGCTTGAGCAAATGATCAGTGTCGAGTTCGGTTCGTAGCATGTCATGGAGTCTGAAAGCTCCCAGTTTCGCTTGTAACAATGCTCTCCATAACGCGCTAGTGTTATATATCATTTTTCGGAGCCATGTTAGTCTAAGACTAGTAAAACAAAGAGTCGAGGTGCAAAGCACCCAAACCACCTAACCTAAATGGCTGACATAACACGGCTTTTTTTTACCTTAGGCGGCCTGTTTCTCTACAGGAAACCTGTAAGCTTCTTGTCAATGATATGGATCCTATCTGTCGGAATGAGTGTCGCTGCCGCCAAGTACGGGAACTGCGAGGCTAACAATGCTTTAGTGAGCGTAATTCTACCTTTTAAACTGAGGTCTCGCTCCTTCCACATATTTATGATATTCCACATTCGTCGATTGCGTGGAACAAGGTTGTCCTCCAGACAATCCCGTGTTGTGGAGAAAACCAAGCCTAAATATTCAAAATCATGCTTAGGTTCAATGTTGCATATTGAATCTAGACGCATCCGATCACGGCCCAGCCAAACAAATTCACTCTTAGAGACGTTCAGCTGCAAGCCCGAAATATATCCAAAATCGCACAATAATGTTAACGTTTTGGCAGCAGATTCCTCGTTCCGCACAAACAGCGTTGTGTCGTCCGCATACTGCGATATTTTAACTTCTACTCCGTTCAAGCAGATTCCAACTATATCTGCGGGCTCACGAGGCCTACAAGCGAATGTCTCTACAGCCAGCACGAACAATAATCCTGAAATAGGACATCCCTGCCTTACAGCCCTTGTCGGGATAAAACAGTTGGACGTGAAACCATTATTCGAAACAGCTAGTTCTTGTTTGTGGTACAATAATTTCACCCACCGAATAAATGAGTTCCCGAGATTGAAGCATTCAAGCACTCGAAAAAGGAATGCGTGTTGCACTGAATCGAACGCGGATGCAAAATCGAGATTCATCAATATACCCGAGAGGTTTTGATCTTTACAGTAGAACATGACATCGGAAACCAACCTCAGATTGTCAGTGATATTTCTCCCTCGTATAAACCCAGTTTGTTCCGGTGCTATCAGTTTTTCTATCACGCGAGCAAGCCTTTGTGCTGACACCTTAGCAACAATTTTATAAATAATGTCCAGTAGAACGATGGGCCTCTTGTTTTTTTTATCAGCCTCTGATCTCCATTTTTTGGTATCATAATCACGTAGCCTCTCCTCTGAGTCACAAATAACTCCTCATGATCATATGAGAAGTTAATATATTCTACTATAAGTGGTCCTATGCTTTCCCAGAAACTAATGAAGAATTATTTGGTGAAGCCTGAAGGGCCAGGTGTCTTGTTGTTTGCCATAGATTTTAAGGCACTAACACATTCTGCATCGGATATTGGACCTTCGCAGCTGTTTTTCTCAGTTTCAGTCAACCCTCGGTTGGCTAGATTGGCAAGGAAGCGGTCCGCGGCATTTCTTACCGGAAGTCCCTTCTGGCTGCTTTGATAAAGCACCTCAAAGTTGATAAAGCACCTTAAAGACCTTTCCCTGTTATTTGTCTCCACTCTGTTCTTTTTCTCGTAGGCACAGGTCTCGTACGTGATGGTGCAGTCGGAAACATGTTGTGTTCTATGCAGTGCAAGTGGAATGCCTGCGTTTCCAACCGTTGGGTCTGATGGTCAAGGGTTCGTCCGTAATCATTTTCAGAGGTCACGTTGTGCATGCATAGGCTGGCATATAGTGATTTCCCATCGCCGAGTTTTGGGGGATGATGTTTTGGATATTAACACGCCCAACGGAGGGGTCGGAATCCACCCACCCTTGCTGTTTTTTTCCGACGATATCTCATCAGCGGGCTGAGATATTGTAATACAGTTGTGTGACTGCTAAGAATTGATAAGCGCAACCTATGCAAAAACAATATCGAAATCCATTGGTAAGCATAGGAACTGTGGGTGGGGGGCGAAGTCGACTGATCTCCCGGCGGCGCCGAGCGTTCGAGGCCATAAAGGATTCGTCAGCTCGGTAGCGAGGCGGCGCGGCATGGTGGCCGATCTCGACCTCATTTGGCCCTCAAGGCATTGATCTAGGGTCATGAAATTTATACTGAAGCGAGTTCACTGCAGATAAGACGTAATCTATCCTCGCAACAGACGTAATCTACCCTCCAAATTGTGCGCTTCTAGCTTCAGTAGTTTACGAGGTCTTGGGGAGGTCGAATCCGCCCCCCCCCCCCGTCGGGTGCGCGTTATGTGAGAGGCCATCTGGAGCGCGCGCGTTGATGATCACATCGTCAGTCTTGTGATGTGGAAGCGGAAAACGTCTCCCTAACCACTTTTTGGCGCACATGGTTTCTTGGAAGAATACCACTGCATCACTGGAAAAAGCAAGTAGATGTGGTCCAGTGACGTCATGATGGGGAAACGTGATCCGGAGAGGAGACGCGATCGAAAGAGACGTGATTGAGAAAGAGATGCGATCGGGAGACGTGCGAAGGGGATCCGATGCCGAAGCGCTTTCCCAGTGTGCGATCGGAGTCTGCTTGAGAAATTTGGTCGGGAGATGTGATCATGGCTGGTCATCGGAAGGAAAGATGTGATCAGGAGACGTCGTCAGGAGACACGATCAGGAGACTTAATCTGGAGATCGGGGATGTGCCGCCAACTGACGAGATGACAATATTGCTAGAGCTCTGAACCGCTCGGTAGCATGTTCCACTCCAACTATCGGACCCTCGGAAACCAATGGACTCGCACTCGACGGAATGGGGCCATTTTCCTGGCGCCTAGCCAATTGTGTAAGTACGTGGCTGATGCCATCGCATCTCCAGTCATGAGATTTTCAGCTGACTTCCATGGAACACCCATCACCTCATCCTCGGCTGCGTTCTCTCAGTCGCCTACAATGGCCTCCTCAGTTGACTTCTCTGAACAATCCTTTTCTCCACTTACCTGCAACGCCCACGTTTTCATCCTGGACTACCGTACCTCTGAGCTGCCGATGGTAGAATCATGCGCTGAATTCGCAGAGGTATCTCCCACTTCTTCCTCAAAGAACTTCTTTTTAACTGCTCGCCATCCCTCGTCAGCCGATTTTTCGGATCTCCCCCCCCCCCTCCTCAGTCTGTGGTGATGCAGCCTCAGCTCATACGTCATGGCCATCCTACACTCAGGAAGACTAAGGCCCACCCAACTGCTCCTGTGCCAGCGAAGCTATCGTCTCTCCAGCTGATGAGTGGCATGCGTGTGACACACAAAAGGAAAGCATTTGGACAGCAGTTGATACCTCTTGCAGGTAAATCATCATTCTTGATGCGATTCTAGTGGGGAATAAGGAATCAGACATCCAATTTTTGGGTTTCTGAGCCTGCTTTTGTCATCATACGCTTGAAGGCAGATGTCGATTTCGTTTCCGTATAACTGTAATTTGGTCAGCCAACAAACGTCTGATATCATTTCGATGATGGACTCATCAACCCACAAATGTCGGCCCAAATAACCGCGTCGTACATGCTAACAAACACGTTCCAGAATTGGTTGGTCGACATTGGATAAACCCTGTTGAGGGTGAAGTTGGTGTCGGTGGTGAAGTTGGTGCTTGGGCGAAGTTGGTGGCGTGGGTGAAGTTAGTGCCGGTGATGAAGTTGACCGCCACTAACATTTGCTCTATGGTAGATGGAGAGCTGCAATAACTGCATGATATTTGTATTGCGTGTTCATTTTTCGATGGTCGACGGGCAATGCCATTAAAAGACGAAGTCATGAATCCACACATGCATACACCCAGGTTTCATACAATAAATCACAGGCATCAATAGACTACAGAGTATCTACATATTCAGCATCGCTTCCTCGAAACCTATGGAAAGTCTCATAAAAAATCAGCGGCTATTCAGAGATATTCATTTACCGCTTAAGACATTATTACAAATAGGCCATCCCTTCCGATACACACCCGTGCATATGACATGCGGAAGAGGGAAAACTGACGCAGAATGCAGTTATCAAGAATGGGGAGTCAATTCCATTATGGTACACATTGGGGATGAACATGAGGTCGTGCTGCACCTTGCGTGCCTTCAACGTAAGCATTCTGAAATGATGCAGTAAGTTCGCACACGATAGCGTGTGAGAAGCAGCTTGTGAATGAGACTGAGCGTCCAGCCACATTAAGAATTTGTGCTGAACTGTCTCAACTCGATCCATGTGGACTTTGGCTGCACCTGCCCGAAACAGGATGCAGTGCTTGAGCACTGACCGGACGTGAGCGTGGTGCGACGCCTGTGCAGACGGCTGATTAAAATATCCTCCAGTTTGCACTTTTTGAAAACACCGAATTGAGCAACCGAGTGCCCTGTCGGCTTTTTACGATGCTGTCGATGTGAGAGCCAAACATTAATTCATGATCTAATATGACACCCAATTCTAGAATGGTATTTACATACTCGAGAGCAATGTTTCCAATGACATATTTTCAATTGGAAATTTCTTCAAGGTCCTTATATATATTTTTTGCACTTGTTGGAGTTCAAATTTAACTTCCCATGTTTAGACCATCCGCACAGCCTGTGTAAATCCTCTTCTAAGAAGACCGCATCGGCTGTACAGGTGATTCTGCGATACATTTTGACATCATCGGCGACCATCAGACATGGTGAGTGGATTTGACCAGGAAGATCGTTGATAACATCGCGTATAGTGGAGGTGGTAGCAGCCCGCCTTCCGGAGTGCCCGAACAAACCGATGTCCAGATGAACAATTTCCGTTCACAATCACTCGCTGCTGTCTTTTGTTTAGATTTAGAAGTTTAGTTTAGAAGTCTGTTGTTTAGATGTTTAGGACGAGAACCACCGAGGCGCTGACTCAGCCATGTGAAATGATCGTTGGAGCTTGTGTAGCAAGAGAGAGAGAGAGAGAGAGAGAGTGATTACGCTTTGAAATGCAGTGGTAAAGTCGGTGTAGATACAATATGTTTGTGTGTCTACAGAAATGGAGTCCCATGCTGTGCTTAGAAGTGTTGCCATGTTTGTAGCACAAGATGGCCGCGCGACGAAACCGTGCTGTGCACCTGACATAGCAGGGCCCACGTGACTCAGCAGGCTCGTGTGTACTGTCATTTTAGGAACCTTTCCGAATAATGGAATCAGGCACACTGGTGTGTAATCTGCGGGATTTTTCATGCTATATTTTTGTTCTCGCGAATTTGAACCACGTTCGCCCGTTTTCACCTTTCAGGGAATGTACCCTGCATCAATCAAATGTTGCACAACTTAGTTAATGGGACAGGGAGCTCATCACAGCATTCATGAATAGTCCGTGCACTTATGCCGTCGGGTCCACACGTCTTGTTTACCCTGCATCGTCTTGTCCACACGTCATGCCGGATTTCACAGATAGTGTCGACGCTGCACTGAATCCATGTTAGTGGTGACATATCGTACACTGGTGCAGCTGACAAGCCTGCTGCATGGGGCTCTACGAACTTTGTGACAAACGAGCGGTTTAGAATGTTAGCTCGCTCTCTGTCACTAACACCATTTGCATCACCGTCCATTAATCCTGACAAATTCTTTTGCCCACCTTAAAAGCGTCCAAAAACGCTTCGGGTCTATTTTGAACACGTAGGTCAGTCGAATTAAGTAATCGATAAATTGAGTAAATTCAGTAATGAAGTACTTGGTGTCGGACATATTTTTAATTACTCCTCTTCTCATGGAAGTCCGCGAGAATTTCCGCAAATTTGTTGTGCTTCATTCTTCTACGTGCTGTTTCCTTCCTCCTCAATGCGTTTCTTAGGTTTCGATCGATCCAGGAAGGAAACGTAATACAGACCTCAGGAATAAAACTACTAATGGCCGCCTCTAAATGACAATACAATTGGGTTAAACTACTTTTTAAAATGGGTTAAACATAATTAGGTTTAACCCAATTTAAATAAAATTGGGTTAAACTACTTTGGCTACCTCCATGTCGTCCAATATGGACCAGGGCAGCAGTTGCAAGGACCGCCTCAGGCCAGCAAAGCCCGCCTGCTTATAATTGGAAACAGTGGTCCCGGTGACCAATGGGACGCAGCCCTGAACCATCCTCACAATGCTCACTACCTCATCGTGGTCGGACTCGAAAACGTCCTCGCGTACCGTGACGTCGATATCGAGTCGGGTAGACAGAACGAGGTCTAGCGTATTGGGGTGGTTCACATCATCAATCCAGCCAGTGATCAGAGATCGAGGAAGTTCTTCGTGTTCTGTGTAGGGCGCACCACCATCACCCCAGCCCACCCAGAGTCCGATGGACTCCACTTAATGTCAGGCATGTTAGAATTCCCGACGACGATGGTACGGCGGCTCGGGTGACGTACGATTGCCGCTTGTAGGGCCTCCACCGTCCGCTCTAGAATTTCCCCGTCCGGTGCCGGTTTGCAGTAGCAGACCACAATGATGAGTCCGGGTGTAGTTTTCAGCCAAATTACGAGCGTCTCGGTTAACTCTGCTTCCAGATCCAGTCGTCGAGTGGGGTGTAATTGCGCCCGGGCAGCACAGGCCACGCCTCCGCCGTGACCCTTTCTGTTCCTCCGGAACCAGAGCCGACTGGTCTTGTAAGCCGACCTGAGCTGGGAATCTGTTGTCTCTGAGCCCAGCCACGTCTCTGTCATGGCGATTACGTCATACGTCTTCAGCTTCGTTGAATGTAGCTGTATCTGTATTTCCGATACAGCTTCATCTTTGCGTATTCAGAGTTGCTTGGTACATTTGTTTACCTATTTGATTTGATCGTCCAGGTCGGGACAAACAGAACAATGTCGGATTGACGTCTGTCATTCTATTATTTTTTTCCGTGGTATTCAGAATCTGTAATACCGATGAGATTCCGTGCCTAAATCGCACCGTGCCCTCATCCACTTTCAGAATATGCCACATTTAAAAAGCAATATCGTGAACAGCGTGAGAAGCAATATCTTGAGCAAAAAAGCAATATCTTGAACAGTCTCAGAAAATCGTGAGGGAAATCAAACACGCACCCTCCCCTTACTCCTCCGGCAATACGAAGGTTAAATTTAACATCATTTGTCGTGCGTCTTTCTAGTTCCAGATGGTGTATTCATTTCCTGCATCACACGGAAATAACAGACATTGTGGTATCTTCGATGTCGTGTTTTTCACTTATTGCCAAGAATCGAGAGTGTTGATTTGTTTCGTATCTGTGTGGTGCGTAGGAAAACAGTTCTGCTCCAAACTTGGAAGCACCATGCACGGAAAGTGAAACTCAATCGATACATTTAAACCATACTCTTACAGCTATTAAAATGCGGAATGTTATACACAAATGTATCGTCACGGTTCGCTAGACTATACATAGACACCACATGAAGTGCGAAATTGTCCGACCTAGGCACAGTTTGGGATCAATTTCGAACTACCAATACACTATTGTGTTCCAGCTCGGCTGTCCGTTCGACACAGACTCACCGCGCCAGAGCTGGTCAACACATCCAATCGCAACTGGGGCGTTCGCGACATATGGACCAGTGGAGTAGCCGAGACAACACCCTCAGATCTCATATTTCGGTGGAAACCGGCTGATAGTGTAATCAGGCGCTGCCAATTCGCCCATGCAATCTGTGGGCCGATCCCACCAGCGGGCTTCGAGTTATAGCATCGGACAGTTCTGAGAGGTCACGAAAAATGATTCTCTTCAACGGCTTGCATATCATCGTCAGACATAATCCACTTTCTGATGCATTTTTGCGATCGCAGAAGACCAAGGAACGCATTCGTGATAGTGTCCGCCAGTGACATGTGATTTGAGAAAACAGACCTCGCGACCATTTATTTCGCGGCATTTCGTGACCCCTGGCCAATTAAAGCTGACACATTTGAATCCTCAGAAAGAGAGATAAACAATTTGTCAAACAACTAAGAGAAAATAGAGCGTAAGTTTTGCCTATAAATAACACTTCCATGATGGGAGACACTGACTGTCCGCGCTGCAGCTGGCTCCCACCAGCCCCACTGCAGTTCCCACTGCAGCCGGCTACCACCACCCCCGCTGCAGTTCCCGCTGCAGCCGGCTACCACCACCCCCGCTGCAGTTCCCACTGCAGCCGGCTACCACCAGCCCCGCTGCAGTTCCCGCTGCAGCCGGCTACCACCAGCCCCGCTGCAGTTCCCGCCACCTTTGGCTCTGCTGTCACTTTCGCCTGTACTGACGCTGCCGCTGCTCTGCGTGTTGCTGCTATCGCTGTCACGGCGTTCGCATATGCAAATCTTGGCTCATGATTCAAGGTGTTGTAGTTGAGTAAATACACGCGCCGTGCATTTGCTCCATTATTTTTTGGTTTATTTTATTCATATTATTATTTATGTATAATATTTCACTGTATTATACTTTGCTTGCCTCGAAATGCAGCTTAGACAAGGGGGCGAATGCCGCTTTTCCGTAAATTTGATATACTGAGTCTTATGGGTGTCGATTGTATACATTGAGGAGACCTTGCCGCATTCCCCAAATATTTTCAACTTTTAACATGGGACATGGGAGTGGTGCTTCCCTTCTCCCCTCACCCCCCCCCCCCCCGCCCCAATTCTGTTCGCCCATTTTATCATGCATTGGGCTCCGCAATAATTACGCATGCATTGGGCCTGCTCTTGCTCTCTTTCCCCTTTTTTCACGTAAGAGAAGATGCTAAAAAAACTGCATATTTCTTCGGAAATACACTCCACATGGTCAATGCAGGCTACCAGTTTAAAATCCGAAAGTGGCCTGCTACCGCAGGTAGACGGGAGTATAACTTTGTATGCAACGAGAGGCGTCACCGACCCCCCCCCCCCAATCAGTAGTAGGATGTGTCCTGGTTCGAAGTACTGCGGGGTAATGCGAAACAAGGATGGAGCAAAAAGGAGTTTCAGAAAATATTACTTCTGGCGAACCTGAGACATGTTTACGTTCGGCATCATATGGATGTCAGTACTTTCTAGTTATTATTTTTGAAAGATGCGTTGCTCAGGCTGAACTATTGTTTTATTGCTGGTAGTAGTGCGACACATACTGTAGGTATGCATACATACCACCTGAGCACAAAGCTCTTGATTGATGCGCTAAGCGCTAGGTCAACGAGATATGACTGATGCTGAGTTAATATTTCTTGCAGTGTGCAACATGAAAAACGAAAAATACATGTTGCAAGAACGTTGGTTGGTTAGTTATTGGTTTTACGACACGTGGACCGTTGAGTCATGTAGCGTCGCCAATCTCTCACGCCGATTGGTCGCGGGCGAAGAGTAGCGGTAGGTGAGACTCGAACCCACAACCTTTCGATTGTGAGACGGGCATCTTACTCCTAGACCACTCGTCCCCTGTTGCAAGAACGTAAAAAGTACCCGCAGGAGCAAGGAATCAAGGCTTATCGAAGGTTAATCTACGATCACGACATGGGTGAATGTTTGATAAAATTGATGATGCCGTTTTGGAAAAGCGCTGGGTGAGCACAGACCAATTTACCTTAATTGATGAACAAAACATTGCATGTTTTTCTCTGGAACTTCGTCGAAAATAATTCCTTCATTATGCAGGACTTCCATTGGGATGGATCCAAGAGGTGATCCACCACATGCTGACAACATTTTTGCTTTGTTTATGATGTCACAAAGCACGATGCGAGTACTGAACACTCCTTTGTATATCATCTCCTCCTACATGATCCCAAAAGTCGCATTTCAAATCTCACAAAACTCCACTACTTATCTGATGAATTTAGCGTCTGGGAACACAGCCGGTGACATTCTGAACCGAACACACTGCAGAGCGTCTGGAAATCCAGCTCGCGACAATCCAAACCCAACACATTGCAGAGCGTCTGAAAACCCAGCTGGTGACCCTCCAAACCCAACACACTGCAGAGCGTCTGCAAACCCAGCTGGCGACCCTCCAAACCCAACACACTGCAGAGCGTCTGGAAATCCAGCTCGCGACAATCCAAACCCAGCACATTGCGAGCGTCTGAAACCCAGCTGGCGACCCTCAAACCCAACACACTGCGAGCGTTGCAAATCCTGCTCGCGACAATCCAACCCAACAATTGCAGAGCGTCCGAGAACCCAGCTGGTGACCCTTCAAACCCAACACATGCGAGCGTCTGGAAATCCAGCTGGTGACCCTCCAAACCCAACACACTGCGAGCGTCTGCAAACCCAGCTGGTGACCCTACAAACCCAACACATTGCAGAGCGTCTAGAAACCCAGCTGGCGACCCTCCAAACCCAACACACTGCAGAGCGTCTGAAAACCCAGCTGGTGACCCTCCAAACCCAACACACTGCAGAGCGTCTGCAAACCCAGCTGGCGACCCTCCAAACCCAACACATTGCAGAGCGTCTGGAAACCCAGCTGGTGACCCTCCAAACCCAACACACTGCAGAGCGTCTGCAAACCCAGCTGGTGACCCTCCAAACCCAACACACTGCAGAGCGTCTGCAAACCCAGCTGGTGACCCTCCAAACCCAACACACTGCAGAGCGTCTGCAAACCCAGCTGGTGACCCTCCAAACCCAACACACTGCAGAGCGTCTGAAGACCCAGCTGGCGACCTTCCGACCCCAACACACTGCAGAGCGTCTGAAGACCCAGCTGGCGACATTCCGACCCCAACACACTGCAGAGCGTCTGAAGACCCAGCTGGCGACACACTGCAGAGCGTCTGAAGACCCAGCTGGCGACCTTCCGACCCCAACACACTGCAGAGCGTCTGAAGACCCAGCTGGCGACCCTCCAAACCTAACAGTGAGTCGTGCGTCGAGTACAAATTGTCAAGCTGATTGTCACGCAGACCGGCACCGCTGCCCCTCCCCGCTGATCAGCCCCCGGCTATTTCTCGATCAGCGCGACTGAGCCGGCTCCGGGGACGACCCGACGGCCGGTCGGTCGGAATTCCAACCAGCGGCCGGAGCCGGGGTCACGTGATCACGTGATCGGGGGCAGTGACGTGCGGCGGCTAATCGGTGCGTTGTCGGCCGTATCGAAAGGTCAGCGTCATCTCGCGGTGACACGGAGCGGTCGTCAGCTCACTACATTACCGCATGACGAAGGCACCGGAACATCGTCCGACACCATTCAACACAGTCGCCGGTGTAGGAAGTTGGATAAGTCAGGTGTCTGCATTATTACGTGATTTATTGAGTGAGATTGTGGGTGGGGGGGAGGGTAGGATGGAGTGGCGGAGCGCTCCGAGATTTTCTGGACTGCATTGCAGGTGGCATCGTACAGTACCGGATCCTCGTCTCCGTGTGTTTAGTGGTATTGAGGCCGCACATTTTGGGATGAATGCAAGCCGCTGATGGATGATTACCTTCTCACTACCGGGTCGATGGTGCAGATTTTGCGACACCAGTCGGTGGGGAAGCTTTGTTGCGCCCCTCGGTCCTTTCAACAATTGGATTGATTCTCTTCAGTCCAGGAAGTCCAGGAAGGAAGGGAGGGGGAAGGGAGTCCAGGAAGGAAGTCCAAGTCCAGGAAATATTGCTGAAGATCATTTATGTATTTTTCCACCCATGGGTCACTGGTAACGTCACGTGCTCAATAAAGAACATTTCCACCTCGGGAATCCACACCTTCATCCAAAAATGAAGCATCGGATTTGTAAACGACAACGATATTTTAATGCCGAGGTATAGCCTTCAAAATGGTACCGCGGTAGCATGGAAAGTACAACAGATGGTGTTACCCATCGACGATTTATTGTACTACTACTACTACTACTACTGCGCTGTAGTTGAAACATTTGGTGCACATTTCCAATGGTAACTTCATTAATTGCCACAAAAATAAAAAGGGCTGGGTAGTTGGTGCTGGCAGCGTTGCCTTCAATTTTTGCTGACAGAAAGATGGTTGCTGATTGGCTTAGAGTGATTCGAGTCCGGCCAATGGGACGAGTCCAGTGTGGGGATCGCTGGCGTGGTCGACGGCAGAAGAGCAGCTGTGGCGTCAGGGGGTGTCATGGCTGCGCCCATTGCTTGGGTGAACGAGAAAAACACCACTGACATATACTGATATATTATAGACAAATAACTGAGGTAAGGCGTTCGAATGTCGTGCAAACGGCAATGTGCTCCTATGTGTTGCATCAGATGAACATTAAGATGATGAATGTCCGATGTTAAGGTGAGTCGTCAAATAGTCAATTGAGGAAAAACTAAGATTATTGGATCGTTGACTGTTTTGCATGTCGTGTATGCAATAATCGAGCACAGGCTATTGACGGAAGGCCAGGAGGATGCTGGCAGAGGATGATTGTGGCGGAGCTTATTTGAACTGACAGCAGCGCCGCAGACAGAGTTCGAATTCGTTCGGACAGACCCTTCGGGGTCAGGGCCGGGTCCACACCTTACATAAATGAACGGCCTTGGCCGGATCGGATTTGATTCCAATATTGTTTGTATATACTGGAATTATTTTTAAAAGCTTGATATAGTATGCACAAAGTAAACCAATCTGTTCTCAAAATAGTCCATGCAGTTATCAACGTTCTATTGTGATGTTTTCCACTTCAGCTCAAGATTGACAGCATCATAATTAGAAAGACCCATATGTACGAAACGAGCACACTTGCTAACATATGAGTAGATATCCTGCACTTTTTCAAACAAAAATCCTACATTTCTGACGGACTCCTGGTAGGGTGAAGGTAGGGATAGGTAGGTTATGCGGGATTGTGTTCAGTTGGGAAAAATAACAATTATTGGTAGAGCAACATGTGGCACAATTTTGAACATGTGAGACTTATGCTCATAGGATACAATTATTAATGTTGTGGTCCATTATGCCTACAATATGCTCTATATATCTCCATTACCTAGGAAGACAAGTAGGTATGTATCTAGTAACTAATCAATAAAATAGGTGGTCTGCTCAGGAATTGACCTCACAATTGCAGCAAAAAGCACGAGGGTAAGGTTATGGTCACTCGCATACTTGCACAGTCTCTACCTGAATACGTAGGTTGGTCCAATCTACCTACCATATATACCTTATAACTCACATGGTTACTTTCCACACGAAAGTGTATATATGTAAACATGTATTTATGTATGCATGCATGTATTAGATACAGCTTCAACAGGCATAACCCCAGTTATAGACACAATTAACATATAAAGCAGAAACATAAACTTGCACACGAGTACGTGTCATGAAATATGTCCTCAATAAATCACATGCTCGTGCGGTTGGGACAAATCTGAACGCATATGTTCCAAAAGTAATATATGTTATCATGCAAATCTACGTTTGCTATTTTAGGGCATAGATTGTTAACATGGCCGGGCAGCCTACAGAACATGCAACTTTTAATTGGGTCGATCGTGGTAGCCGGCAGATTCAAAATCAGTCCAGATCACGCAAGTCTAGCGGGAACGGCTAGGCCGAGCATCCATACAATATCCATGCAGTCACTGGATGACCAACGCAGTCGATGCGCCCGTAAGCCAAAATAACTAATCACACAGTCAATCTTAGCACCGAATACATCATGGATGAACATCAGATGCGCGAACCGGCAGCGTGCTCCTAAAATATTGAAGTCTGTGTGGGAAAGGTGCTGACGATGAAGCGAGTTGGACAGCTTCGTGGAATGCACGGCCAGCCTCGTCCAAAATGCATGCTGATTCTTTCCATATCAGACAAGTGAGCTTTACCAACTCCCGCCCAAACGATGCTGCCAAATTCAATGATGGAACGAACGTGTGCACTAAAGCCGGAAACGAGGTGACTGGCACCAGGCTTCTTCGAATTGTGGTTGGGTTTCGAGGGATCGCAAGCACATGCCACACGCGCGGTTCGCTCTCCTGACCACGTCATCTAGTTCGGTGTTGAAATGTTAATTTCGCGTCCAGTGTTGCACTGAGATCGCGCGTGGGACTGGCAGGCGCGCACCCAGGATTTTTCCATGGGGGGGGCCCGGACCGAAAAGGGCACTTGGCCGGCTTCAAAAGGGCACTTGATCGGCTCCAAAAGGGCACTTCCGGCCCGGGGCACACTGGAAGGTTTGTTGACCGGGGAGGGGGGGTGGCAAGCAATTTGTTTTAAAATTGCTAGAAAAAATGATTTTTTGGCCGGAATGTCCCAAATTTAGCCCGAAAATCACCTGCTTTATGATAAGGCAGGTGATTTTTGGGCTAAATTTTGGACATTCCGGTAAAGAGGGCACTTTTCGGTCAAAAGGGCACTTTTGGCCAAAAGGGCACTTTGGTCTCATGGGGGGGGAGGGGCCGGGCCCCCTGCCCCCCTCCGGTGCGCCACTGGGGACTGGCGCAGTTCAGGGGCAGCGCTAGCTATTGTATACGAATGCGCAATGGGCGTTGCGCTCGAAGAGTGCACGTAATCGTTTTGCACCTGGACGAGCTTCATTTGTCTTTCTGATTTGTACGGCATATACTATCTCGTTTTTACATCATTTTACATTTTACCTTATCTTGTCTTCCTCATTTTTACGGCATATGGTACCGTTCGGTACACCGGATCACACAAACATTCAATCCGATGTCTTTCCATTCAGAGCTACTCGCTGTACGCTTCCACAAAGATACGACTCAAACCATTTCAACGCCAGACCGGACAGACAATAAGAACGACAAGGTTTATCAAATAGGATAGTATGGTCGACACCGGTGAAAACGGAAGAACTATCCCTATAAATTGCATCCATTCGAAGACCATTAGCGACAGAATCCCATAGCTTTTTAGGGACAGGTTTAGTACGCATGACAGGGCCAGCCGGGTAACAACCGGTGATGCCTGATACAGCACTGGTGAGACGTGATCCATCAACTGATCATGTGCAGCTCGCTCCACAACATTGCTACAGATTAGCAGGGGTGAGGCGGGCAGATAATCGCTAGCGATTTCCTTGGGACCGTCTTAAACTCACTGGGGCAAGGTGAACGCGATTCCAGAATCATGGAAATGTTCCCTCTTGAAGCGAGAGTGAGCAACTCCGGATGGGAGGTGCAGCGACTTCCTCAGCACACTCCTTCGAAATATGAACACTGAACTCATCGGGTTCGCATGTCTTGTGAGGAGTTGGTGTCATTAGCAAATTTAGACGTTTGGAATGTATGACGGATCAATCAGAAGAAAAAACTGCCAATGCTATGCAGGGGTGGTTCAGTTAGTGTACGTGTAGCTGGGTCGGAGAACTGTTCGACGAAAACCTCGTTGAAACACTGCGTCAGAACGCAATCGACAGTCACGTCCCAGCAGTCTGAGGAGAAAATACGATTTGCCTGCAGACTTGATGGATTTTAGAAGAGACCAGGTTCGTTTGGAGTTGACGCCAAGATCGTCCACTGTGTGTGCTGAATACTCACGATGTTCGGTCAAGACGAGTTTGTAGAATCGGAATCTTTCCAAACCGGAATCATTCTTAGTTTTTGGACGACTCTCCGACCTCTTTTGGAAAACATTAGAACCCGGATAATTCTGAGATTCATCCCAAAACTAAACATTCACTAAAATAGAATGGCTTTTAAATACTAGAACATTTATATTACCTGAGATCGTTTAATTCTTTTTACGCCGATGAGGCATGTCTTTGCACTTGACATGGCCATCAAACCAGGGGATCTTTGCCGTTGAAAGTCACTTGAGGGATAGGATCCACCACTGCCGCTCCAATACACACATTCAAAAATAGCTGCGTCAACCACATTCATGCCATCGATCACATTGTGAGGAAGCCGGGACAAAGTGGGTTGTAACACTGGAAAGTCGGCTCTGCGACAATTTAGCGCCGTGTTAAGACTGATTCCAGCGTTGGTGGGACACGGCATTTGACTCACGGCAGTGATTTGGAGGTGGTCAGAACCTATAAGAACAACTTCTGCATCAGTAACAACACCATCGTAGCGATTGTCCAAGTTGCTTGTCAGAACTAAGTATAAGGTGTGATAACCCCTAGTCGGCACAGCCTAGCCGTCCACAGCCGTGGTGTCTAATCTCGTCTCAAAACGCCAATCCTCTATTTGGCCAGCATTGGTGTACCTCGGCAGTCAACTTTCAGAGCACTGAAGTCTCCAGGCATGACCGCTGGGCGGCCAGCACGTTCACCACTGCACACTGCACACGTGCATAACATTCACCACTCAATGGTCGGCATTCTCTTTGTCAGGTGGTGGGGACGGCAAGTCAACACGTTGGTATGGACCAATGGACCAATGGACCAATGGACCAAGCCCTCCATGGGTCCATAACTAAAGTCTCGCCACCGTCCAGTTCAGCCCGCCAACCCGGCAGCAGAGACGAACTGGCGGCGCGCGCCACTCCGTCGCCCGTCTTGTCGCCGGGTCGACCTGACCGGGTCATCGACCTGACCGGGTCATCGACCTGACCGGAACCGTGTCGCCGGGCCACCTCACTTTCCCTCTGTAGCCACGCCGCAGTGCAGAATCACTAATGCGAGCCGCTTTCGCCAGCGCTTGGTTGGCGCGATAACATCACACTTCGGATTCCGGCCGGCGTGCAATCAAAGTATTGCACTTGATTCTTGCACTTCTCGCGTGCAGGATGACGATTTGCGGACTGTCGCGGCCTGCCTGTGATCGAGGTGATCTCGAGGTGATCGAGGTGATCGAGGTGATCGAGGTGAGGTGCCTGTGATCGAGGTGGCCGTCTCGGCTACCGCAGGGGTGCGGCGCCGGCCACTGGGTCCAGGAGGTATATCAACATCGCCGGACATGATCGGCCGCGATATATTGAAGGTCGATTCCCAGTTGGGCGAGTGCGAAGCTCGCAACATCAAGAATAACTGCAAATGGACCATTACATATTTAGCTTGTTAGTTTCAAGAAGTATCGAATTGCTCAGGAACTTGAAACATTGAGGCCGAGATGGCATTAACGCCCACATAATACACGCTACACCGAATTCAGCTTGAAATCGGGAGCGAGAGGCAGCATCTTTGGACTTGAACCACAAGAGCCGCGTTTATAGCGGAAATATGCTCAACTCCAGATCTCAGTAAGCTCAGATCTCGTAGAGGTGAGTGCATTCTCCACAGCGACTGGTATGCTGATCGATAGTTGCTGGTGTTTGATCTTCTAATTGCTCTGATTTCAGCAACATCGCCACGAAAATGTATTGTACTTGGAACTGTTGCCAACTGTTGTTTCTTGGCTGATGTGGTGTAAATCTGTGTGTTAAGCGGTTGGGCCCAGGTCCCCAGCCCCTCTCCCTATTGGCTGCACCTCTGCTTAGGCTGACTGTTCTGGTGGACGTGATTCTAATTTATGTATTAGAAAATGAATAGAGGCAAATTATTCAAACAACTGATAATATTGTTTGGCCTACCATGTGCGTATGAGCGGCTCAAAACCTTATTACCAACCTCAAAAACTGGCGGTCAAAGCGGTTTTTATACTAACTTCTCCCAATCAGCGACATATAGTTAAAAGCTAAGATCGGAGAAAATTGTAGGACATGCCTTCCCTCTAGAATATTTTGCAAGATTGTTGTTTCATCTAAAAGAGTGCGTGAGAAACGCTCGGCCGATAAAGATTTGTCTCCGAACAGTTTCCAGCGGGCCAGGTGATAATTGCGTCCAAAGATTATTGCGATTGGTGGCATATTGTCATCGTGTACCGCTCTACACGTCGTTACTTAACCGGGGGCTGTCTAATGAAAGAGTAACCGATACCGATTCCATCACATTACACTCTAGGGGCTGTATTGGATCGGATCGGCTGCACTATATTGTATCTGTTGGAGCTGGCATCGACCATCCAATTAATTTTACGACCTCCTGTCGAAATATTGGATGCTAAGTCGCCCCCCCAATCCGGAGTCCACTGGTTGCGACACGCTCCTCAGTCTGGCATCTGGCCAAGTCCACATTTGGCTCGTCCTGACGTCACTACCGTTCTGTTGCCAGACGGACAATACGAATTGCCATGTTGGGTCAATGGCAATTGCGCCAAAGTCGAGAGTTGGGCGCCTAATGTTTGGTCGTCCCCCGACCCATCACTATCTCCCCGTTCTGATGAAAACGTTGACCAATAATAATTAATTCCTAAAAACTTCCCTGATTTGGAGCGATGCGGATGTAAGCATTGGCTTGTACTTCAGGGGCCAGGTGAAAGGTCAGATTTTGTCATTGCCGAAGATGGTTTGCGATTTCCCCAACTTTTGGCAATGCGCTGGTCAAATGCGTTCGAAACAATTACCAAGGTGTGTCTGAGAACTTGCCATTTTGACGATGGTACATGTCGCGCGTAAATAAATAAATAAATAAATAAATATACATATACATATATATATATATATATATATATATATATATATATATATATATATATATATATATATATATATATATAAATATATATATCATGTGGAGCTATAGCCGGTCGGAAAGCGGCAGACATTCGGCTGTTTAGCAGCAAGTCAGCCCGTTTGCCGAAGTGCGTCTAGAACACGGTCGTGTCGACGTCTTCCAGTTGCTATCCTCGCCGCGAACTTCGTAATTTGCTCCGCACATTTGCTCGGGAGCAGTTGTCATACACACGGAAATGCAGGAACGCACATGTGAGATCGTCCGAACCGCCACCAACACCTTGCAGAATATCATACGGCAGGCAATGTCGGATATGACTAGTTCGATCAAGATTCCAGTGCATACAAATGATTCTGGTGCATTGTGCTGCTACATGGAGCATATGGCCATCCCGCGCCATGGCGCTATCAGAAGTGACGCCAAGACTTTTTGTCGACTCGACAAGATGAATAGTTCCATCACTGAATTTGGCACTGGTGCTGTGAAAATCGCGAAGCATCTGTCTACTGTCAAGCACCATCATCTGAGCACTAGAAACATTAATCATCAGTCCATTGGATCTGAGCCAGCGACCCCACGAGGCAAAGGGAGGTCGTCTCCAAGCGCGCCATAGCATTGAGAAGGTGAGCTTTTGTCCCGTCACATGCACTGCAACGTCATCCGCACACAATATCACGTTGGCTCCACCTGCAGCGTAATAACTTAGATCATCGGTAAATATTGTGAATAATGGATACCCAGGAGGCGACCCCCGAACAAAAAACATTGATCTTATTTGGGAGCGAGACGGAGGCATGATTGCGCCCCGCTGCTCTCGAGTTGACACTGCGTGTTGCTCGATCAGTACAACCCGAGCCGAAGTGATAAGCGTGCGCCTCGAGTTTACGGAGTAGCATATTGTGATCGATAGCATCAACACTGGGCTACGTCCAGTAAGCATAAACGATGCAGCCGTCGGCCGCCCATCGCGGACAGAATCGAATCGGGCACTAGCATCCGCTTTCCACTGCATTCGCGAGCAAATCATTATCAGTGATTGGATGCTTGGAACGAGTTCATCAGAAGCCCTAACGCTTTGTTTGCGTTGCTCACAATAGTATCTACCTGGTCTGTAAAGATCAGCTTTTGATCGATAAGCACGCCTGAATCACACACGACGCTCACCTTTTCTATTGCCACATCCCTCCCCATCCATTCTGTAAGTCATACAATCTGAGGGCGTCGTAATGTAGTGAGATCACTTTGCATATGGCTAGGTCTGGCGTCAGTCCCCATGACGCGAACCAGCGACACGGCCGACCCGGTTCAAGCTGCAAATAATCCGCATCCGAGTTTTAGTCCACTCTGCAATAAATAGTTGCGTCGTCGGCAGGCATCAGCCAGTTGGCCTTCACACGTTCTGGAAGATCATTGATAAAGCACGAGCACAATGGGAGACAGCCGTCCGCCTTCGGGTGGCCCTGACGACACAGGGATCCATGCCGAACACTTGCCATTTGCAGCCGCTCAATGATCCCGGCTAGCAGATATATGCTGCACCGTTAAAATGCCTTCCCGGAAATCTTAAAGGATTCTTCTGGTTTATGCAAACGCGATTTGTGATTAGCACTTTGTGATGCAGAATCATGGTCCGTGTAAGGTGCATCTGCATTGCAGTCGGCAGCGATGCTGCTCCGGGCGGTATGCAACAGCGTGCTCAAATCAGAAGCACACGAGCCTCCGGGCATGACCCAGTGCTGGGCCCGAGGGATAAGACCGGCTTGATATGTTGAAATGAAGAGGTGCCCACAATCTTTTTCTGAATTTTACTACATAGCGGTAGCAGAGCAGCAAGAGAAAATAGATAAGTTTATCCAGAGCGTTGCTCCGATAATTGTACTCTACTGCATCACCAATGTAAGGGCATGGTTACGCACCCCTTGTGCGTGTTGCATAATGGACAGCCTTTAGTGCCTTATTTTAGCCCTCGTCCTCACGGGACTGTCGAAAAATCCCCTCAGGTTTTTAGGGATGGCGGTCGCATGAGTGGGCCAGACGTCCACAACTTCCAGTACCTTCTCATTCATTTTTGTTTTGCATATCTCGTAGCAAGTTCAAGGCAAGGTCACTGTAGGTCATGGACCCGGGACGGCTCAAATAGAATAGCCTTCCAAAATGTTTGAAATGCTGCCATTCGGGGTGATTGCAACATATCAGCGTCAAACTCAGAGCACGCTGTTCGTTCATCAAAGCGAACAACTCTGATATCTCAATAATTACCTGACCTTAGGATTTTTGGATGACAAGCAGATTCACACATTTTCCTCAAATAGTTTTGGTCAAAGTATCTGACACACACACATACACACAGACACACACATATACATACATATATATATACATATATGTATATATATATATATATATATATATATATATATATATATATATATATATATATATATATATATATATATATATATATATATATATATATATATATATATATATATATATATATATATATATATATATCTCTATACATATATGTGTATATATATATATATATATATATATATATATATATATATATATATATATATATATATATATATATATATATATATATATATATATATTGATGTTTGCCAGGTCATTCCCCACGATGAAGGTAATGTTACTGGGTTGATCAACTATGACCATGAAATACCTCAGCATGGACGCAGATGAAGAAATTAGCTGCCATTTGAGAGCTAGGCTATGGTGGCTTTCCAATGACATTTGCTCTGCTCTGTGTCTCTAACATGCATATTTAGGACGTTGGTTGTGAAGTTGGTTCTGACCCGAACGGACCTACCCTGTCTCAACTAATTTTTGCTATGATCAACATACATACATTCATATATGTTTGGTTTGAAAAACAATGCCAGAAACATGCTCTGCCATTCTTAAACCAATTCCATAGATTTGAATCTGGATGCGTAGGTTGCCTATGAACCCACTATGACCTCTGGCAACCTCATTACCGACCAAAGTGCAAACGTAAGGTATGCGTCGGGCTCTCGACGATAAGGGCTTTCTGATGGTATTTTGCATTTTACGCTAGCTTGCGTAGATCGGACGTTTGCGGGGTCTTCCATGAACCGCTCTGTCCGGCGAAAATGCATTTGTCGGCCAGCCCGGCGAGGGTTGTAACTGGAACGAAGCTTCTCTTTTTCCACAGCCGTCGGAAAACACTTGATCAAGAGATAACTTGCATGTTTTTGAAAGAATTATGTGTCGTATATATGTTAAGTTTAAAGAAACATAGTATAATAAGAAGACAAAAATTAAAGGTTAATTGTGTCCAAAAAATTGCATATTCTCCTCATAGTTCAAGTTACCTGCATAACCAAAATGTCCGAATCTCACCTGTCGCTACTCTTCGCCCGCGACCAATCGGCGTGAGAGATTGGCGACGCTATATGACTCAACGGTCGACGTGTCCTAAAACCAATAACCAACCTAACCAAAATGTCCGTTAAGTAAATTGTTCCGCGCATAGGTAGACAATGGTCGTCTTGCCCACTCCTGACAACTGCTACTGGATGCAACTGTTTGCCCCTTATTTTATTCGCGACCACGGAAAAAGGACACACATCACAGCGTCTTAGCAGGAAAGTGGCATGCCGTGCATGGTTAGTATCCCAAGACAATGCAAAATATCATGCCCAGTATTTCAAACACGTATGCTAGTATTTTCATTTACCTACACGTATAATGAGCGATTAAATGTGACAATCCGCGACTTTTGCGAAACCTCTAAACTTGACCTTTAAGCTGGCCTGGGAGGTCAACAAGTGTTGTAAAGTACAGAAATTGGACATCACACGCGAAATCCCGTCGCGTGCAACACGCTGCGTGTGTTTCATTCCATTTCACCCTACATTTGGAAACGCTAAGTGGTGTCGCAACGATCCCCCCGCCCCCGCCACCTCCTCATCCTGTGCTGCGACAGGTGGCAAGATGCCATGCGCGGGCGGGGGTTACAGTTGATGGACGACGCTACAAGTCTGCCGAGAAACTGTACATTTTCTCAGCACGCCACGTGGCCGATACGTCCGTGTCCACTCTACTCATCCCATCGCATCTCATCTCATCTACTCTAACGAACCGTGACTCAACTGGTCAGTGGTCACGTCTCGTCACACGCTCGCCATTAACGCCTCAGGCTGGGATGGCCAGTTGGCAGCAGACCAGGCAAGGTCGAGGTGCAGGCACCAGGCTGTCGTGCCCGCCTATGTAGATACGTTACACTCCCGATAAAATAATTGTGCCATAGAGCTGGAGTTTCCCGATTCGGAGGTGGGCTCAGGGCCGATGCAACAAGCAGGTATTTAGTATTGACCCTGATTATGTAAAGCACCCTTACTGAAGAACAATTCCAACTATTTTTTTCTTTCTTCAAAGTTCAAGTGTGCACAATCATGCAAACATCATGTTACCTAAGCTCGCATCGACCTTGGAATCCATTTCGCTCAATCTCCCAGCTGCACTACCTTTGAACATCAACGGAACGTTCCCAGCAGCACCTGTCCTCTCATTGAAGCGCATGCTGGACTTTGGCCTTCAGAGCACGCCGCCACCCATTGGCAATCTCCGGCTTGAAAGTCGCCCCAGAGCTCACCGACAATATTCACGTGGCATCTCTCACGTGCCGTCGTCATACGCCGCGCCTTTGATGTGTGCCGCCACGATGTCGGCCGCGGCGACCCTGGACCGGTGACGTCATCACTGCGTCACTGGCCGGCCCGCCGGGCGGCGCGTCTGTCCGGGCCGGTCGTTGTGCCTCGAGCGGTCCGTCGCTGATGTCGTGCCGGAACTCGTGCCGGACGTCAAACGTCGGCCGTAAATCCGTCGTGTTTTCAACTTGGTCGCGATCTTGGCCGGCAGCACGGCCGCGTGCAGTTGGTCGACCCGCTGGGAGGACGCTGCAAACGTAAACGACGTGCTGAGGACGCTACAAACGTAAACGACCCGCGGAGGACACTGCAAACGTAAACGGCCCACTGCGGACGCTGCAAACGTAAACGGCCCGCTGAGGACGCTGCAAAAGTAAACGGCCCACTGAGGACGCTGCAAACGTAAGCTGCCCACTGAGGACGCTACAAACGTAAGCTGCCCACTGAGGAAGCTGCAAACGTAAACTGCCCACTGAGGACGCTGCAAACGTAAACGCGCAGTTGGAGCGGGCGATGCAAACGATCCGCTCGAAAACGGATCGATGACCCAGGTTTAGAACGTCCGTACCGAGCAGCAGTATGGTTCAGGTTGAGATTCGTAGCATCCAGACGTCGTCCATGCGTATCTATGGAAGCACTCGTGGTGATCCACCATTTTTCCGGTGGAGGGGGGGATAGCCCAAATCGCTCCATTCCTGGTTAAAGCTTGCCTCTTCTCCATCCCGAGGTTCCTACAAGCCCTAATAATCGAAGCATTATCACTACGACGTTGCATAATTTAGAACAAGAAAAACATTGGAAATGGATTGGCTCCGCAACGCAAAGGTCGTCTAATCATATCGCCCCGGGTAGAGTTTCCGTGTTCGAAGGCATTCGTTACTTAGCGGCCACACGAGGTATTGCACACCGCCGCCTTCTCAGAATATCCTCATTGTCGGACCTGGCGCCGTAGTCGCTCGCGCCAAACCAAATTGCAAAATCAACGCCATATGCAAGTATGATCGATGCAAGTGCAATCGGAGGACACGAGCCAGCCAGAGCCTCGCACTACCTCCGCTTGGGTGGCGTATTTATGTACCACTGGGCACCGTCATCCTTCGGTATGGTATTGTGACTCAAATATCAGCCAGTATTGTGGCTGCAGTCTAGAATGGTGTTGTGGCTGTAATATCGGCTGGTATTGTGGTTGGAGCCACAACGCTTCTGATACGCTACTGCAACGCTACTGCTACGCTACTGCTACGCTACTGCAACGCTACTGCTACGATACTGCTACGCTACTGTCACGCTACTGCTACGCTACTGCTACGCTACTGCTACGCTACTGCTACGCTACTGCTACGCTACTGCTACGCTACTGCTACGCTACTGCTACGCTACTGCTACGCTACTGCTACGCTACTGCTACGTTACTGCTACGTTACTGCTACGTTACTGCTACGTTACTGCTACGCTACTGCTACGTTACTGCTACGCTACTGCTACGCTACCGCTACGCTACTGCTCGCTACGCTACTGCTACGCTACTGCTACGCTACTGCTACGCTACTGCTACGCTACTGCTACGCTACTGCTACGCTACTGCTACGCTACTGCTACGTTACTGCTACGCTACTGCTACGCTACTGCTACGCTACTGCTACGCTACTGCTACGCTACTGCTACGCTACTGCTACGCTACTGCTACGCTACTGCTACGTTACTGATACTGCTACTGCTACGTTACTGCTACGTTACTGCTACGTTACTGATATGCTAGCTACCGCTACGCTACCGCTACGCTAATACTACGCTACCGCTACGCTACTACTACGCTACTGATACGCTACTGCTACGCTACTGCTACGCTACTGCTACGCTACTGCTACGCTACTGCTACGCTACTGCTACGCTACTGCTACGCTACTGCTACGCTACTGCTACGCTACTGCTACGCTACTGCTACGCTACTGCTACGCTACTGCTACGCTACTGCTACGCTACTGCTACGCTACTGCTACGCTACGCTACTGCTACGCTACTGCTACGCCACTGCTACGCTACTGCTACGCTACTGCTACGCCACTGCTACGCTACTGCTACGCTACTGCTACGCTACTGCTACGCTACTGCTACGCTACTGCTACGCTACTGCTGCGCTACTGCTATGCTACTGCTACGCTACTGCTACGCTACTGATCGACAGTGATACTCATTAGACATCAGGCACGACGAGCCTCCCATCGATCCGGCCACGCTCCATCGGGGGCCGCTGCGGAACCGATAACAGCCGGATCTGTTCCCGTTTCCACTCATCGACAGTCAAGAGGGTCGTTGGCACCTGATGAACTTCAATGACCTTGAATCGATAAGATGTTGCAACAATTGGAAGAAACATCGGTGCATTTCCAGTCGCTTGGCGACCTTTGTGCCCAACCGTCTCGCATGCCGGTTTGGCGCCACCCATGCCAAGCGGATGAACGCGCTTGTGCACTGGTAGACAGAGCAGAATGTTGATGTCGACCGACCACGCACCGAACAAGCCCTGGTGCCTTGGAACAGTCCATGTCACGGGAATAGCACCCTGCTGAGAAGCTGGTTAATACATACATGTAGATATCTTATGGTAGCTAAGTTCATCTTTCCGGAACATTTTTCTTCCATTCGAATAATGGAAATGCTAAAAGCCCGGCACCGTACATGGAGGAGTATGTGAATGGCAAGTTAGCATTTCCCTTTTCCTTAATAGAAACCAACAAGTAGTGCTGAACAAAGTTGAACGTAACAAGCTTCAATGTCTAATAACCTTACTACTTGACTGAAATGGGAAGTGGTTCACGATTCTCCTTTCACGTGCAGCGAAGTAAGTCTAATTTGTAGATAGTGTGATTACCTTTTGTCACATGAGACCCTCAGTTTGATGGCATTATCCAGTTTTAAAATGGCATCAGCTACGTAGAGGTGCATGTCTGCATCGCTTGTGGCGAAACACCCATTTGAAATGTCGTGGCGCGTGAGGCCTACACGGCACTCAATCCCACCTCCGCCACAACAGGTGCACCTCCTCATAGTGGTCATCATACGGACGAGTGATCCCGAAAGGAATCGACCTTGCCATCCATTTTCACATGCTCCACTCTCGTGTCTACGTTCCATGGCGAGATGTTCACCATCAGCTAGAAAAGAACCTGTCCGGTTTTACTAGAGCAAGATGAGCGGCGTCGCTATTCGTTGTAGAGTGCCAGGACTCCACCGACGAGAACAGCTGGCCAGACAAAAGACTGCCGGCCGCCATGGCCTGCGCCACTGTGCCGCCCGCTTCTTGCGCGGCCGCACCGCTCGGCCGACAAAGGCTGCGCGCTGCTACAATCGTGACGCGACGTCACAAACGGCCCGCACGTCCTGCCCCGACGCGGCGAGCCGCTCCATCAGTCTCGGCGTGGCGAGGAAAAACCGGGCGGCGAGACGCGCCCGGCCGTTGCGCGAGTGGCGGGGCAGCATGCTGGCGCCGGTCACAGCCGACACGCACGCCGCCCGTCCATCGCCTACTCACGGAGTGCCGCACGGACACACGCACACACTGGTGCCAACATGCGTGCGGGAGTGGATGGGTGTAAATGGTAACGAAGCGACTTTCCACGTCAAACGAGCGCAATCGTCCTGTCGAGGTGACTGCCGCACAGCCGCAAGCAAAGCCGGCCTAGTGAAATCTGTCGCGTTTGTCTTCGTGCACGTGCGATTTTCTTACAACACCCGCACTGTAATGCACCAAATAGGCAGTAGTGACAGAGACAGTGACAGTGACGGCGACGGCGACAGCGACACAGCGACAGCGACACAGCGACAGCGACACAGCGACAGCGACACAGCGACAGCGACACAGCGACAGCGACACAGCGACAGCGACACAGCGACAGCGACACAGCGACAGCGACACAGCGACAGCGACACAGCGACAGCGACACAGCGACAGCGACACAGCGACAGCGACACAGCGACAGCGACACAGCGACAGCGACACAGCGACAGCGACAGCGACACAGCGATAGCGACACAGCGACACAGCGACAGCGACACAGCGATAACGACACAGCGACAGCGACACAGCGACAGCGACAGCGACAGCGACAGCGACACAGCGACAGCGACAGCGACACATCGACTGCGACACAGCGACTGCGATATAACGACGGCGACATATCGACGGCGACACAGCGACGGAGACACAGCGACAGCGACACAGCGACAGCGACAGCGACACAGCGACAGCGACACAGCGACAGCGACACAGCGACAGCGACACAGCGACAGCGACACAGCGACAGCGACACAGCGACAGCGACACAGCGACAGCGACACAGCGACAGCGACACAGCGACAGCGACCAGGGGCGGTCGGCCCATGTAAGGCACAGGCAGTCCCTCACCTGAGTAGAGCTGGAAAGTATTTTGTATGCTATTTTCGTACACATGATGCTTTCATCCACTGGAAAATAGCAAAGTTGAAAAACTGGAAACAAATATGCATTGGTGACTTGTAATTATAGTGAAAATTGAAGTTCACATTTACATCTTAGCTTCAAAACAGCTCTGTCACCGGTCGGCAAAGGCATGCCTCTGGCAAATATCGCCATATATTTCGCCTTCGTTTCATAACAAGCGCAGGGTATGCGGCCTTTTTAGAGTGGAGTCCATTCTACTCTGCATGGAGATTGCTGTGTGAGGGACACTTTTGAGGTATATCGGGCCGTGTTTTGCACACAAATGTTCCCATTGATTCGTGGAAATAAGGGAATGTGCGGAATTGTGGGACAGGAGCAAGTTACCTACCCACCCACTTAGGTAGGTACGAGAAGTGGCAAATACTAGAACCGAAAGGCCAACGAGGAAGTCTGTTAGTGACCAGTGAGCTCTTACTGGGCTTTGATGTGCTGTTTAGTCAGCTCTGTAAATTCCATGCATTCACTAATGTTTCCAGGACGGACATATCGGTCCAGCCAACAAAAAAAAACAGCCTGGTTTGGAGCAAACTTGTTCTTCATCTTAAATTATGCAAAATCTAGTTGCATTTTATGAAACAGCATTGTTCTGAGCTCATGCTTAGGTACCTAGTTAGGCACCTACTAAGCTTTCCAAGTCCAAGGAATTTGAAAATTTGTGAGAATTATTTTTTACTTGGCCATACCAAATGGCTCAAAACCAACTTTTCGAGTCTGCACAATGCATGCAATTTGGGTAAATATATATAAGAAGCCCCTAGGGCACCTGTGGTTTTAACATGTGTTTTCAAGTGTTGATATAATTTGAAAGAATTTTAAATTCATATCTTTGGGAAATGAAAGTTTTTTTTACATAAGCACTTCAAGTTGTACTACAAGTTGTACAAGTTGTATCTAAAGCAGTCATTTCATGAAGAAAGAAGGTATTATTGTGCTTTAAGGTGGCAACAAGACAAGTTTTTACATACATTTTCCTCCATAAAGCAAACAAATGGGTTAGGTTTGGTTAGATTAGGTTAGTTTATTTTTTTTTAAGTTGGAAACATTTTGAAAAATGTTTCTCTTTTTTTTTGTAATTTGGAAATTATTTTTTGGTCAAAAGCAGCTGATATTAGTCTAGGTTAGGATGGGCTATGTTTTTGTAATTTTAAAAGTTTGCAGAAAATATATTGCTTTAAATTTTTCTCTTTTTTTCATTTCCAAAGTGAAGTTAGTCTAGGTTAGGTTATGTTACGTTACATTTTTATTTAATTTTTTTACATTTCCTTTTATGCTATGTTGCCTAACTCAAAGCTACCCTTTTGGTGTTATTTTGCCCAAAACCTGAAAAGCAAGTATTTGCACAGAATATGAGTGGTCTCATCATCTTAGTCACATTCATAAACATTGCATTGGAATTATAAATTCCAAGAATTCATAAAAAACCTAAAGCAAAAATTTACCAAAAAGAACATAAAATCAATCAAATAACATTTCAAACAACCACAGAAAAAACATCATTTGTGAGTTGTGACAATGCAGATGTAGGCCATACCCCTCACTTCAACAAAATATGGTAATTATACAGAAAAGTGTTTCGTGTGGGGCAGCATACATTGAAGAATTATATAATATTACAACAAAAAAACATAACCCAACCTAACCTGACCTAACCCAACATAATCTACTGATGTTAGATTACCTAAACCTACTGATATTGGATCACATAATCCTACTGATGTTGAATCACCTAATATCACTATATCACTGGAGTATCATCAATGTATCAATGTATCATCTGCAGTATCAATGCTAGGTGACATGATATAAAAGAAATAAATCTTGTATATATGTTATTTCCCAAAGAAATGGCAGCTAAAGAAGTTGCTGGGTAAGCTTGAACAAGTCCAGTCCATGTATTCTTGTTTCCGATTTCCTCTCAGGGGCTTCTATATCAGTAAAATAAAAGAAGCTTTTGTTTGGCAAGAAAAACTGATTGGATTTCTTTAACATTCGCACTTCCGGCGGTCCGCGCAATCTTCGCCGGTCCGGGGGGAGGGGCAGATGTCTGCCCCCCTAAGATCTCCAGAACTATGCTAGGTAGCGACATACGGAAAACGGCGTTGGATAGCTGGTGACAAGCTCTATCGAAAGTATTTCAGTATTTTTTTCGCTCAGGTCAATGGGTCATCATAGGTCAAATTCGACGAGATCGGGTGGGACCCTCAGATATTGACACATATCTCAGGACCTGTAACAGATAGAAAGAAACGGGGAATGCTATTTGACAGCCCTTGAAATGTGCTATCGACAATACGCTGTGTGATTTAAGGTCAGGTCAACTCCGAAACTATGACCTCAGGTCAAGGTCATGAGGTAGCCTAGGGAGGTCATGTAATGTATCAATCGACACGTCTTGGCGATACAAGCACAATGACGGCAATTTCAGCCTTCTAGCTCAATGCAGTGCGATATAATGCGCAGAAATGTGCTAGTGATCTCAGGTGACCTCAGATGACCTTGGTGAGGTCACTGAGCAAAAATGTCAGCCGTAACATTGAGAATAGCTTCCAACTACACGCCATAACCGTTGTGAGGTCATTCCGAGAGCAAATATGTAACCAGGAAACATTTGTATATTTTGCCATAGGCCTATAATGGGGGAAGCCATGGCCGCGACCTGACCTCAGGTCAATGCTACGAAAAAAACGAGATATATATCATAGTCCCTGATGAGATCATGACGTGTTATAAGTTTGAAATAAATCGCCCAATTATTGTGGAAGTGATGCCACCTAGACTCCGAGGGATGTTGGGTCACTTCTCCTGACCTAGTGACCTGACTTGAGATGACCCAGGGTAAAAAATGTATGAGGATATGCGGAAAAGACTAATGATCAGCCATACGAGGTTTTGCCTTGCTAACCCGATTAGTATGGCGGCAAATTAGGAAAAACCGCGGGGGGGGGAGCAGATATCTCCCCCCCCCCCGGACGTGCGCGTGTTAAATACCTCTTTTTGGTGTGCCATGCTTGTGTAGAATGGACAAGAATAGTCATGTCTATATTAGGAAAGATTGTTCACAGTCCATACAATATATATTTGTGTGTGTGTGTGAAGAAGTCGTCATGTAAAGACCCATTTGATGTAAAATACCTTGCTTAATGTTTGCTTCAGTTTACCAAAGTACATGCACAACTTAACATGACAATATGAATTGTACTTTTTCGAGCAATTGTGATCAGACCTTTTTTTAAATCTAAGCCAACATTATTCCTGGATCTGTGGAAGCCACGTTCTGTCTCGTATATATATATATATATATATATATATATATATATATAATATCTGTTATTTATAACATTCTTACCAACATCGACCAACATCAAGAATAAGACTTCTCACTGATAAATCCTTGAAGCAAAATTTTCTTATCTATCACATAAGGAAAAATCACACGTCACCAAGAAAGGACCAGGGAGGCCAGCGCTGTTCTGGGAAGCCCAGACAGCGGCCGATACAGAGGGATCTGGAGGAATGCACCCCCCATGAAAGGTGGTGCCCTTCCGGCCGGAAAAAGTTCCGCTACAAGAAGACTCAAATGCACCATTACCTCAAAATGTTCAGCCAGAGGTACTCCCTGAGAGAAACAGCTGTGAATTTTCGGAACCAAAGAAATAAAGTGTGCAAAATCCGAGGACATTTTGTTCTGGGGAGGGGGGGGGGGGTACGGTCGTGATTTTTTTTTACAGCGACAGCGACAGCGACACAGCGACAGCGACACAGCGACAGCGACACAGCGACAGCGACACAGCGATACAGCGACAGCGACACAGCGAAAGCGACACAGCGACGGCGACACAGCGACGGCGACAGCGACAGCGACACAGCGACAGCGACACAGCGACAGCGACACAGCGACAGCGATACAGCGACAGCGACACAGCGACAGCGACACAGCGACAGCGATACAGCGACAGCGACACAGCGACAGCGACACAGCGACACAGCGACAGCGACACAGCGACAGCGACACAGCGACAGCGACACAGCGACAGCGACACAGCGACAGCGACACAGCGACAGCGACACAGCGACAGCGACACAGCGACAGCGACACAGCGACAGCGACACAGCGACAGCGACACAGCGACAGCGACACAGCGACAGCGACACAGCGACAGCGACACAGCGACAGCGACACAGCGACAGCGACACAGCGACAGCGACAGAGCAACAGCAACACAGCGACAGCGACACAGCAACAGCGACACAGCGACAGCGACACAGCGACAGCGACACAGCGACATCGACACAGCGACAGCGACACAGCGACAGCGACAGAGCAACAGCAACACAGCGACAGCTACACAGCAACAGCGACAAGGACAGCGACACAGCAACAGCGACACAGCAACAGCGACACAGCGACAGACAGCGACAGACAACACAGCGACACAGCAACAGCGACACAGCGACAGCGACACAGCGACAGCGAAATGGCGACAGCGACACAGCGCGTGACTGCGCTACGACATTACCGCGTGTTTGCGTCACGGTACCTCCGCGTAACTGCGTCACGGCACCTCCTTCTGGTTGCGTCACGGGCTCCAGCCACCACAGCGTGTGTCGCTGCTTAGCGTTTTGCGTGGTGAAATGACCCGACTCCGACCAGTACCCACCAGCAGAACTCACGTCTCCTGTCCATCTCCCCGTTCCTGTCCGCCTGCGAATTAGTGGCGACAGCTCCATTTCGCCGGCTTCGTGTAGAACAACGGCCGTCGACGCCGCAGCCGTCGATTGCGTTTGCGTGCTGTCAGTTCAATTTGGCGGCCTCTTCTTCGACTGTGTCCGCGCGTCTCGGGCCACTCCAGGGCCGGTCGGGTTTGATTTATGCGGCGGCTCTGTGTCGGTCCGTTGCGTCGGCAACAGTGCGCGCCCGGCGCGTTCCCCGAGCTGGCACGCACATCACAGTGGCTATGTGTTCGCTTCAACTGATGGCATGTATTGGCAGAGCCATCTACTCAGGCGAAGCATATTCGCTGTTGGAACTATTGCACTGACATAGCCGGCATACTCGTATATCCTGTCGCAAGGACGGTTTGTGTAGATAACACCCAGAGCGTGAGTGGCATTTCAAATTAATCTGCATGTGCTGACCTAAGCAAGAGCACATGACCCCATACTGATGGCAGGATGGTGCAGTCACAAATTGTCAGCATATTTATGAGACCAGTGGATGTGTGTGCTCAGTGAACGTTGCGCAGAAGCTCAGTCGTGTTTTATATTATAGGACAGAGGGGGTTTAAGTGGAATAGAAGAAAGGTAGCGTCAAGCACACATATCCTTCGATATCCGAACATTATTGGCTTTATGATGGATGGGTGGAGTCACTCATGGGTAAGAAATGCAGTGTCGCACTTCCCGCACAGTTTGCGGTCAGTTTGTAGCCAGCATCCGCTGCTAGAAATGTCTTTGACTTTGTTTGAAACCTTATAGCCTTTTCAATTTGTATTAAAACCGATTTTGTCTCCAAAAAAGGGAAGCGTATACCCTGCGTGCTTGGACAAACTTTTGTATGCATATATATGTAGATTGGCAAATTTTGGGTTAACCCTGTTCAAACCCGCTTGGGAGCGTATTGGCATGGAAAGATTTTGAACACACCAACATGCTGGTGGTTGGTTTGCATTTAATTATATATATATATATATATATATATATATATATATTCAATAATCGCACTTATACATACCAGTGCCATCTAGCGATCAGCCAAAATCCTAGTTGGGATTTAGAGTGACTATGTCACGAGAAATTTCTGTCGGAGATGTTAATACATGGCGGTTGGTTTTCAAAAGTTATCGATGAATGTTTGTCTGTCTGCCTGTCTTTCTTTGTCTGTTTGTGTGTTTGTATCTGCCGCTTTAACGCATGCTGTGCCGAAACGGCCTGGCGGATTCGGTCAAATTTTCACATGTTATGTGCCGGTTCGGCGGACAGATTATGGCGGTGGTTTCGGGTTGCGCGGGTCACGTGGGCACGTACCACGTGCCGTCAACTGGGGTCATGTCGAGATCAGTTAGCCAGGGCCACAGCATATACAACAGATCGCACAAATATGCAACTTTGTGAAAACATGCGCCCCATAGGGAACTGCGTGCTTTTGTGGTCGGCGGCCGGGTGCGCTGTACCGTGCGACCGTCAGGCGCGTGCATCTGTTTTCATTGGGGCACCTCAGAGCTGAGAGCGGCGTGTACTAGAGCTATCAAATTCGGTGAGCGGGTGGACGGCCCGTCACCGGGGCTATCCGGCAATGTACAATTTGTAGGGGTGGGCAAAGCGTAGCGCGAGCCATGCGCTCAGATTCGAGCGACACCTCCATTCCTGTTCAACATGAGGCTGTGGCGTTTACCGACACAAAACGCGACTGACATATTGGCGCCCGGCTCGGCTCACATCGCAGGGAACGAGGGATGTGTCACACCACATGAAAGCCCATAGTGTTGGCTACCCATTGGGAACAATTTCAGTGATATCGAGTCAATGTGCTGCACGTGAGCGACACCGATGTGATGGGAGAACGGGTTGCGCCGAAATCCTGTCATCAATTGGTTTAACGTGTGAAACGTGGATTATTATATCGGAATCTAAACAATTATAGAGCGCTGAATCGGCTCGGTTTCAACCGGCATAGCTCGAAACCAATGGACCGATCAACACCAAACCGACACCGCGGTGTAGCCAAGACAATCTCGAAGCTCGGTAGTGCAAACATTTTTGCCGCACGTGCCACGTGCACCCGGTGGAAGGGTGTAAATCAAAGGCGTCCGTTTTCATCGTTTTCACGATTTGGTCTGGTGCTGGAAAACGCCTAAAGGTGACGGTACGCCGTCGCTTGCATTACCCAGGTCCATGTACCGGCTACACTTTTCCCATTGACTATCGGCACCTGTCGTGTGCCAGGGGTCAGCCATCGCGACGAGAGTGACAAGTGTCGTGACCCGTAAAACATGCTCTGATTCCCACCCCATCAGCGTCTTGGTCGGGCCAGCCCTGGGCAATAGCAATCAGCTGCTGGGGTGTCGTTTAACTACATGTGTGACGCTTCTAGGCGATTATGATCAATGTCATTTTTGTACATCTACGAGCGCCAAATTGACCAATCAGAGTGCAGCGTTATTGTGAAAATAGCAAGAATAGCTTTTGTCGAACGCTTCGTGTACGGATGATTCGCGTGCATTGTAGATTGGTTAGGTTGTGTTCTGGAATGGTCATTATTATCGATACGCTGCGTAGTTAGGCCTGCATGTTGTGCATGGTGATTTTCGCCTCCATGAAATAGGATTTTGTTTTGTGCCAGAATGCAGCCATCAGTCTGGCACAGCATGTTGTAGCTTTTTCCGGTTTCCGAAAAATCCGAGGATCGCCAATGCATGCATGGAAGCTAGCTGTGAGGTATGCTGCTTTGGTATCTCCAATAATACCGCTGTTTTTAGGTTATTTATCATGAATAGGGAAGTAGATAGGCACCTGTCTGTTTGTTATGCATCAAGTAGTTACACACCTATATGTCACCTGTCTTTTTAATGTTACTTTAAGCTAAAACTTTTTAAATTTAATCCTATACTTTAACAAATGACAGGTGGCCATGATCAAGACTGCAAAGTATGGCAAAGAGCTGTCTGGTCTGTGGGACAATCAGGGGTGGAGCCTTGGATATATTTTTAGGCCTCGTGCTCAGATCATAACCACCATATGCCATTTCCACCACAAGCCTATGGGCATATGTTGGCTGTGGATATGCACCATACATATGCTGTATACCTAGACTGCAAAGTATGGCAAACAGCTCTATGAGGCCCACCAGCAGTGAAAAAATAGGCATCCAAATGCACAGGGAGAACAAAAACCTGCACCAGGGAGATTAAATACATGCACAAAATGCAAAAAAATAACTTGAATAAGAATTTCCAGTTTGGTGTAATTTCTGATTTCTTGGAAATTATTTTTGTACGCAATGTTTATAGATGTGCTGAACATGATCTGACCACTCAAAGAAAATTTGTGAATTTCCAGTTTGGTGTAATTTCTGATTTCTTGGAAATTCTTTTTCTACTGCAATGTTTATAAGTATGCTGAACATGATCTGACGACTCATTTCCCCTGCAAATGCATACTTTTCAGTTGCGAGGCAAGATAACACGCAACAATTTTGAATTGCAGAATTTGAATAAATTGTTCAGTGTTTGTGATGTCTTTACATTGATTGGTTGACAGGTATATTTATGAGCAGGAAAAAAACACTAAAGCAGCCCATTATAATCCTTTCTAGCTTTACCTGAGGTGCAAGCATGTTTTCAGAGATTGGATCTCTGAAAGGTGCCTTTGGTCCCACTTTGATGTTAAGTAGCACAATAATTACATTTTCAAGTTTTCACGTATTTGTCATGGAGGACACATGAAAACACCCATGTAGTGCATGAACAAAGGTTCAATATAGTATGAAGGCATAGGTACAGTTGCACTTGACTGCCTGAGTTGGTGTGGAAACATCTTGTGGCATTTGGCATACAAATAAGAAAAAATGTACCTTTCTTTAGAACTGGAACATTCTTGTTGCAGTTGTATATTTCACAGTAAGAGTGTATCTGCAACAGAAGTGGCTGCATCAGTGTTACCTGTTTGCAGTGTATAATAACTATTTCTCCAAATTTTGGAATGCATTTTGTTTCCAATGTTTGCTCAGCCATTTATGGAAAGCCTTTGTGGCATATGTTTGATTTGTTTTTACTGCCTGTTATTAATGAACTTAAAAGTAATGGCATTACAACAACATTATTAATAACCAAAGCAGTTCAATCTGATTTTCTTATCTGTGCATTATGTGTGACACTGTTTAGTTCATTAGTATTATTTGACGATATTATTTTGATGTTTCAGTGCTTCTGGACATCCTGAGCTAGCAGCAGAGCACATTGGAGACAGTTATGTTCACTAGCCTGATGATGATGTTCTGCTTGAACCTAAGGATGCTGATGCTGGTCCCAATCCCAGCTGTCCATCACCAACACAGGGTGACATGAAGAAGAAGTTGGAGCTACTTCAGCAGGAGCTCAGCAAGTCTCAGGGTGCATTGGTTGTGGGAAAGGGCACTGCCGCTAGGGAGACGGTGAACATGCTCAAAGTTCTCACAAAAAGAACACCAGTCCGTCACCAGTCGAACTGCTGCATCGGTGCCGCCCCGGCCGTGTCATGCCAGGCGCCGGTGCGACCGGAGGCCGGGTCGTTAGCCAATTTCCCAAGCTCGGCTCTCGACCGGCCCAGCGGTACTAGCCGGGAGGCGTCGACCGGCAGCGCAGAAGGTGACCTGCGGTGCTTCAGAAGCAGCTGTGGCTCGGTCCTGAAGAGGGCAGAGCTGGTCTGAGGAAAATTGGACGGTGGACCAGAGATCGTCTATCTGCAACAGCTGGGTGTGCAGGAGACGGTCGCGACAGAGCTATCTGAGGGCGAGCAGCAGGCTGCTCGATATGGCATGGCCTATGTCGCCGGCTACATCGGCGCCAAGTGCGCAAAGAGGAACCTCAATTACCGGGCTCTATCTGCTCTACAAGAGACAGTGCAGAGGAGGAGGTGCTGGTAGCAGCCGAATGGATCAGGCTGCTGAGTCACGGTGCACTCCACATTCCGTCCGCTCAGTGGATGGAGTGCTTCGACCAGTTCGAGGTCGTGTTTTGCGCCTTGCATGCTGGCAAAGGAGTAGTGCGTCGGACCCCTAAACAGGCGATGAATAAGTTTAGTCGGGCTCCTGGGGTTACCAAAGGCCTGGCCTAGTTGCTGCAGGAGAGGTGGCCAAGTGTCAGCACTGAGCCCCTCGCGTTCTACAGCCGACTGCGCTAGCTGACGCGGCGCGCAGAACAGCTGAGGAGCGCTTGCAGAAGGCTGACATGCTCTCGTAACTGACCCCGTCAAGACGCCAGAAACCCGACGGAGTTCTGTGAGGCGCTGCGTATCTGCACGGACCGCTGCATACGTATAATGGTTGACTATGCGGACTACACGGTTTTCCGCAGTGCGATGTTTATATACATATACATATATACATATACATATATACATATATAGATATATATATATATATATATATATATATATATATATATATAAATATATATGTATATATGTATATATATATATATATATGTATATATATATATATATTATATATATATATATGTATATATATATATATATATATATATATATATATATATATATATTATATATATATGTATATGTATATATATATATATGTATATATATATCTGTATATATATATATATATATGTAAATATATATCTATATATATATATATATATATATATATATATATGTATATATGTATATGATATATATATATATATATATATATATATATATATATATATATATATATATATATATATATATATATATATATATATATATATAGCAACAAGTGCTTCCACGATGCGTGTTCCTCTCGATCAAAATGTATGGGTCTAAGCCAAACGAGCGTCACCAGTGCGAGGGGAAGCACGAGAAGAAAAATTGAGATATCTGCAGCTCCCCCTCCCCCCTCCACACACACATACACACACACACCCTGGGATGCCCAGATTTAGCATGGAAGTCGATAAGGATCGAATGATGGCCCTCTCGCAGCCTGTACCATTTGGGAGCAAGGGTGGCGGGACCTAGTTTGGTCATGAGGCAAGCACTCATTTTGGACTTGTTATTTAAGAGAGGAATACGCTATGCTTATGGCATCAGTCATGCATCGTCGATGCATCCACCATGGTTTGCGGAACGGCAACTGGGGACCTCTCCATCCCCCTCCCCGGGATACTCTGACTTCAAACAGGAGTCAATATGGACCGCTCGATATAGCCCCTTTGAAAGCAGTTCTAGCCCCCAGCTATGCTGGCACCGACACGGATCACGGATATACGGAAAATCCACATACACTGAATACTCCCCCCCCACCCACACACATACACGGAAAATCCACATAATAATATTATTTGGATATTCACTATTCGCGCATGCATACAGTCCTCGCATCATAAACGTAGCTTTAAGTTCCTCCACAAATTGGTTGTATGATCACCGTTGCATGCAATGTGTGAATAGACTAGGGCATGGAAATAATTATTGTGTTTGACGGCCTAGTTCAAGTAAAATAAGAGCTAATTTCGTGTATTTATTTCAAGACCATATCAAGAAAACACTTTTGAACAACAATCAGGTAGTTCCCAGTCTCTAGCACCTTTTGTTTTAGTTCTATTAATTTGTGTAGCACTGCATCTCACGCATCCCGTGCTAAGGCAATGGGAGTTTTTAAAGGTCATTCTTGTTTACGCTTCGGGCCGCTCTGGAGGCTAGTCACCTGGCGTTATTGTCCAACCTGACTCGATAGGCCTTGGGTCGGGCCACATTTTGGATAAAAAGTGGAATGCACGCATACCCCCAATTGTTGTGATTCCAACGATATCTTTAGATTTTCCCCATCGATACTACTTTTCCTACAATCAAAACTGCCCTGAAGCATTACCAAATGTCATTTTCGGCCTTCTCAGCTGGCTCATTGCATCGATGATCGGTGGATTTGCTGGAGTCAACTTCATCGGCCGAAAATTATACAGGTCGCACGTGCTACCACGCCAGCCAAGCTACCGTAAAAAGGATTTCAAATAGGTGAATATATTTTATGATGTAAGCAGGGAAATACCGCTGTGGTATAAGGAATATAGAAATGATGTTGGATCAGACAGGGCACATCAGACCAAATGAAGTCTGCTTAGGTCAGGTCAAGTCAGGTCCTGTCAGGTTAGGTTAGGATTGGTGATAATGGGTTAGGATGGGAGGTGTTAGGTTGGGTTGGGTTGGGTTTGGTTGGGTTGGGTTGGGTTGGGTTTGGTTTGGTTAGGTTAGGTTAGTGCAGATTAGTTATTTTCGTGTTAACTCGGTTCAGATCAGATCGGGGAGGGGGAGTATCCCACACTGTCTATACGTAAGCTATGCATACTTTTACGATCAATCGCTCGTGCTGTCACGCCAGCCAATCTACCGTGAAAATCTGAGTGAACTCCGCCCGGCCGTTTGGGCACAGCATGAGCTGAATCGGCACATATACACACACACACACACACACACACACACACACACACACACACACACACACACACACACACACACACACAGTCTTGTGAGCCGTGAAAAGCGAGCCACATGACCGTACGGTCACAACCGAGGACCACCATTTCTAAGCGTGATGGAACGCTATGACGGAAGCACATCATTGCCACATGGTGCTCGACCGTTACCAAATGTTGTATGACACGATAAATCAGAAAGTATATGTTTTATGACGGGTTGTACTTACGAGGTCCAAGTGACAACAGAGGTCCAGTTGTGTGAACTGGGCAGATTATCGTGTATTTCGAGGACCATGTGTGTGATGTGCATGTAAAACCGAGGCCCATGTTGACCTTTTGTACGTACATTAATTTGGACATCTCCAATGGCTAAACGGGTATTATTTATCCCAATATGTGATCTACTATCAACGCACCATTTTTGTGGTCAAGGATTTCGGTCACGGTGTACCCCACACTTCGATGCTGATTTGTGACGTACCCATGCTGCGTTGTCGTGACACCATCTGGCTGCTGTTGATCTTCCTCTCGATGAGACCTCTCGATTGTTAAAAAAAAGCTGGGTCTAACAGGATTCGCCCCTGAACAAGAGGTAAATAATGTGGCACTGGCGAGTGGTTCGCCAGGCACGCCAAGAGGTATATTGGAGGGGCCCAATGCATGAAGGCCATGTGTGCTTGCTAATTTGGTTGGCGGGGAAAACCCGATAGTGTCCCATGTTTACTCGCCCTGTCTTTCCGGTCAAATTCTCACACCCCGCCTCAGGGTGGGGGAATTATAAGCCCCCTCCCCCCTATGAAATGTAGGTGTAGACACCCGCCCCAACTTCGTATATTGTGTGTAAGGACATGTGGCACATCTCCGCCATTCCAAGTGGTTAAAAATACGGTACGATCTGAGACAGAGGGAATTAACTTTGAGAATGAATGGAGAAATGAATGACCTTAATCGACATTTCTTGTTTGCCCAACTCGCATTCATATCTATTACTCTTTTTTCGCTGCTGAGTTTGTGGTTCCGTAAGGGTGTACACAGAAAATTAGTTCCGACAATTTAAAGCCTCAGAACCGTTCGACAGGATTTAATAAGTGGTGAAGCCAATCCTAGTGGTATGGGATCCTTTCCTGCATTTTGTTGGGGGGACACTCAAACCCCCCACGAGGAAAGTTGATACAAGGGTTTGCTTTCCAGCGAGGTTCATTCAGATGCTGGAAGGTAGCGCGAAACATCGAACATCGTCATTGTAACACCGCTTAATTGACAACACTTAACATCTGAAGGGCCCCCCCCCCCGCTCCCTGCCCTCACTCAACACGTTTTGCTGACGCCGTATGGGCACTTGTGGCCCACGTCTTCCAACGCCCTTACTTTAATAATTCCTTTTAGAAGGGGACTCTCCTCCAGTGCGGGACATCCCTTTCCAGCAAAGGGCACCTCTTTCCGGACAGGCACTCCTCATCTTTCATGGCGAACGCCACTGAGGTTCCGGGATTCACAGGGAACCTGCCCCATTTGGACCGGTTGGAAATTCACACAGAGCCGATGATGGTGTACCATTTGTTGCGTTGTTGCCCTTGTTGGCCCCCAAAAGTCGCGCTGGGGCCACACAAATTCGCGTCCGTCCACCAGAATTCACGTAGGGGCTCCAAGTAAATACGGCGGGCCCCAGAAAACTCGCTCCGAGGCACGAAAATCTGCAACAGGAACCGTCAAGATCGCGTTGGGGTTACAGCTAAGTACAGCGCGCCCCGCAAACTCGAACCGGTCGCACCAAATTTCGCGCTTGGACCCACAATTCCCATCGGTAGTACCAAACATTTGGTCTGGGCATCACAAATTAACGTCGGGGCTACCAACAATTGGCGTCTAGGGCCCCACATAGGCACCGTGTGACTCCCAAAGTCGCATCGGTATCCGAAAAATAAAGCCGGAGCCCTCCAAAATAAGGAGGGATTCCAAAAAAAGTCCGGGTCAGGACAATGGTTCTGGAGCACCGGACATGTCATCAGGTGCCTTGACAAATCGCGTACGGCATCGAAAAACATACCGGAGCTCGAAGAAAATCGAGGTGAGATACAAAAACAGGGCGCCAGGGACTCGAAAAATCAGGCCGGGATTCGGAAGTTAAAGAAAATTCAGAAGAGATCTACAACAATCGCGCTGAGCCCAGATAACTGGCGTTGGATCCCGGAACCACGCGCCTGTGCGCGATAAGTCGCGCTTGGACCAAGAAAAATCGCACCGAAGCCCCAAAATCGTACTTCGGCCCCACAAATGTGCGCCAGAAGCCACAAACAACACAGCGGGACCCTAAGAGCACAACGGGGAACGAAAATGCGACTGGCTCTCCAAAGCGCAGTCTCACAAAAGCGACAGGGCCCGAAAACATGCGTTGTAGCCATAACTATATATACCGGGAACTCTAAAAAAACAAAAACAAAAACACCGGAAGCTCTCAAGGCATACAGGGCCCATACGAGCGTACAAGGGCCTGCAAACGAGCAGGGGTTTCGAAAATGCGTTGGGCTTCTAACAAAAATGGATTGGAGCCCTAAGACACATCCGTAGACGAAGAAATACGAAACGGATCGAAAGAAATACGCTCAGGCAGGGCCTCGGTTCGGTAGCCAACCTGGAAGCATGTTTAATCAAAGATATGAGGTACATCAAAGCTCAGCGGGTATCCGCATTTCTTCACCATAAAATATTGGAATTAGGAAACTTATGATCGAATTTAATTAATGGAATTTTCGCAGCGAACGCCCATACGAAGCATTTTATCACGTCAGATATGGCGCAAGTCTATCATGTGGCAGCAATTAGCAAAGCGTAGGAGGCCCAGCAGAATCCGTAGCATCGCCCGAAGTGTGGCGAATGCGCCGAATGCGCAAGATGGGTGTGCACGTGCACTAACGTTGGCGTCGTGGCGACCGGGCACTATGAACTGGAATGTTTGAAATTGGGAAATTTTACATTTTAAAGTGATTTGTGTAGGTGTAATTTCAGCAGTGCGAGGTGACTTATGAAGGGATACCAAAAGAATACATTCGAACAGGGTGGGGGACCTAGGGTTGAAATCCGACGAATCAGAAACGATAGTGGTAGATTAGGCCCTTCCGCAGGATAATTCAGTTGATGACTAATTATTTTACTTAAAAAGGTCCCCTTTGGCAAAATAGTGGTCGAAATCGGAAGACTTTATTGAGTAGTTGGACCCCCTCCAAATACGTTTGTCCCCCTCCCTTTAACGCAAATATAGGTACGTCACTGGTCCCCCAATAATTTTCAGAAACTTACGCCCATGGAGCAAAGCCAACATTGCGGGGACAAATTCCCCCTCACAAGCATACAAAACAACAACGATGCCCCATACGAAATTGGAGGAATGATGTTTTAAAATGTATTTTCTTCTACAAAGTTGTCTTCTGTGATTACAGCCGGCATGATTACAGCTTCCCAGCTTCAATACCTTCTTTATAATTTACATAATTATATATTTATATTATATTATAATTATACATACATCTATAATACATAATTATACATAATAATACATACATAATATAATTTAACGACATAATTTACAAAACGGTACAGCACAGCGATAACCATGGGCGTGACCGCGTGGAATTCGAAGGTTTTGATGTCCATGATATTAGCAACGCATTCGCATTCGCATTCAGCATCCTATTTGCATACTCTTCGAATTCGTTCATTTTTTCAGGATATGATCTTTGTCGCTTGCAAAAGTAAGGCACACAACGATTCTTCAGTAGGACCAGCGGTTCAATCTCCAGACGTCCAGAGAAGTCACTCGGGTCAAAAACGGTGTAACGTATAAAATTCGAAGTATTTCACTTACCCGAATGATTCCAACGCCTAGATGTCCGCTGTCCATCAAAGATGCAGCACATCGAATTACGTGAACTGGAATGTCATAGTTTGACCTCAGGTCACCGAAGTTGGTTTTATTCATGCACTATATCTATGTACGGGGTACCGAATAAAGTCATGGTGGCACATTGGATATACCTGATTTTTGCAGGTCATAGTCTACATAGCACGTATATAGAGCACATCAATCAAAATGACCCATTATTGCCACTGATTCATCACCGTTCGCCAAAAAGCCCCCAAAATGCAACTATACCAAATTCTTGTGTACTCGATAATTTCCGCAAAATTTTACTTGGTACGACGAAAAAACACCCAGACATTGGCTATGGCCCATGGATGCAGCACATTGAAGCATCTGGCCTACAATCTTATAGTTTGACCTATATTCGCAAAATACTGTTTTGACCATGCATTATAGCCATCTACGGCGTACCTGATAATACCCTCCTAAATACATTCATCGGATGGACATTAGCACCAAAAAATCTCCCATCGGACAAGAAAGCAGCACATCCAAGCATGTCACCTTCAAGCTCACCATTTGACCTCAGGTCAACTTAGACTTTAACATTACACCCTATGGGAATATCACGGTGTACCGAATACAATTTTCCTGAATACATTTATCGGATGGATATTAGCGTCGAATAATCGCCCACCGAGCAAGGACACAGCACATCCGAGGATGTGACCGTCAGCGCAAGCGTTTGACCTCAGGTCAGGTTTTATGAAATTCAGAAAAACAAAGTAGTCCACTTGGGTACCGTATGTGGGCCAAACGAAGCATGGAATGTAGACTATCTCAACACTGATGCATGCACTAGCAACACAAGAAGTAGCACACTGCGTGACCTGACCTCTATCGATGACGCATTTCATCAGGTAGCACTAGCGTCCCATTCAACAACGCATTCAGAAACGAATTCACCAATGTTCTCCGATTCGTCCGAAAATTAGACACAACCTTCGCAGACATACCGGTACATGCATCCCGAAACCATTTTCTGCTATGACGAACCATTTCGGCTTCAGAGGCGAAAAGGTCAGCCCTGTCAAATCAGGGGTACCGCATAACTTGCCGGATAATTCACTTATTGGAATGGTTCAAACGCTTGTGCCACCGTTATCATGGTGGCATGCAGCGCACCAAGTCAACTGGTCATTCGAGGTCACCATTTGAACTCAGGTCAACGAGGACTTTAACATTACACCCTATGGGAAAATCACGGTGTACCGAATAAAATGTTCCTAAATACATTTATCCGATGGATATTAGCGTCGAATAATCGCCCACCGAGGAAGGACGCAGCATATCCTAGCACATGCCCGTCAGCGCAAGCGTTTGACCTCAGGTCAGGTTTTATGAAATTCAGAAAAAGAAAGTAGTCCACTTGGGTACCGTATGTGGGCCAAACGAAGCATTGAATGTAGACTATCTCAACACTGATGCATACACTAGCAACACAAAAAGCAGTACACTGCGTGACCTGACTTCTATCGATGACGCATTTCATCAGATAGCACTAGCGTCCCATTCAACAACGCATTCAGAAGCGAATTCACGAATGTTCTCCGATTCGTCTGAAAATTTGACACAACCTTCGCAGACATACTCGTACATGCATCCCGAAACCATTTTCTGCTACGACGAACCATTTCGCATGCCAATATGATAGCGGTGGCACAAGCGTTTGAATTATTCCAATAAGTGAATTCTCCGGCATGTTATGCGGTACCCCAGATTTGAACCGGATGACCTTTTCGCCTCCGAAGGCGAAATGGTTCGTCGTAGCAGAAAATGGTTTCGGGATGTATGTACGAATATGTCTGTGAAGGGTGTAGCAAATTTTCGGACGAATCGGAGGACATTAGTGAAATGGTTTTTGAATGCGTTGTTGAATGGGATGCTAGTGCTACCTGGTGAAATGCGTCATCGATAGAGGTCAGGTCACGCAGTGTGCTGCTTCTTATGTTGCTAGTGCATGCATCAGTGTTGAGATAGTCTACATTCAATAGTTCGTTTGGCCCACATACGGTACCCAAGTGGACTACTTTCTTTTTCTGAATTTCATAAAACCTGCCCTGAGGTCAAACGCTGGCGCTGACGGTCACATGCTCGGATGTGCTGCGTCCTTGCTCGGTGGGAGATTTTTCGACGCTAATATCTATCCGATAAATGTATTCAGGAAAATTGTATTCGGTACACCGTGATATTCCCATAGGGTGTAATGTTAAAGTCTTCATTGACCTGAGGTCTAATGGTGACCTCGAGTGACCAGTTGACTTGGTGTGCTGCATGTCACCCTGATAGCGGTGGCACAAGCGTTTGAATCATTCCAATATGTGAATTATCCGGCAAGTTATGCGGTACCACAAATTTGACCTGGCTGACCTTTTCGCCTCTGAAGGCGAAATGTTTCGTCGTAGCAGAAAATGGTTTTGGGATGCATGTACGAGTATGTCTGCGAAGGTTGTTTCAAATTTTCAGACGAATCGGAGGACATTGGTGAATTCGTTTCTGAATGCGTTGTTGAATGTGACGCTAGTGGCTCCTGATGAAATGCGTCATCGATAGAGGTCAGATCGCGCAGTGTGCTGCTTGTTGTGTTGCTAGTGCATGCATCAGTGTTGGGATAGTCTACATTCAATGCTTCGTTTGGCCCACATACGGTACCCAAGTGGACTGCTTCCTTTTTATGAATTTCATTAAAACTGACCTGAGGTCAAACGCTGACGCTGACGGTCACATGCTCGGATGTGCTGCGTCCTTGCTCGGTGGGCGATTCTTCGACGCTAATATCCATCCGATAAATGTATTCAGGAAAATTGTATTCGGTACACCGTGATATTCCCATAGGGTGTAATGTTAAAGTCTTCGTTGACCTGAGGTCTGATGGTGACCTCGAGTGACCAGTTGACTTGGTGTGCAGCATGCCACCCTGATAGCGGTGGCACAAGCGTTTGAATCATTCCAATACGTGAATTATCCGGCAAGTTATGCGGTACCCCAAATTTGACCTGGCTGACCTTTTCGCCTCTGAAGGCGAAATGTTTCGTCGTAGCAGAAAATAGTTTCGGGATGCATGTACGAGTATGTCTGTGAAGGTTGCTTCAATTTTTCAGACGAATCGGAGAACATTGGTGAATTCGTTTCTGAATGCGTTGTTGAATGGGACGCTAGTGGTTCCTGATGAAATGCGTCATCGATAGAGGTCAGGTCACGCAGTGTGCTGCTTCTTGTGTTGCTAGTGCATGCATCAGTGTTGAGATAGTCTATATTCAATGCTTCGTTTGGCCCACATACGGTACCCATGTGGACTACTTTGTTTTTATGAATTTCATAAATCCTGACCTGAGGTCAAACGCTGACGCTGACGGTCACATGCTCGGATGTGCTGCGTCCTTGCTCCGTGGGCGATTCTTCGACGCTAATATCCATCCGATAAATGTATTCAGGAAAATTTTATTCGGTACACCGTGATATTCCCATAGGGTGTAATGTTAAAGTCTAAGTTGACCTGAGGTCAAATGGTGAGCTTGAAGTGACATACTTGGATGTGTTGCTTTCTTGTCCGATGGGATATTTTTGGCGCTAATGTCCATCCGATGAATGTATTTAGGAGGGTATTATCAGGTACCCCGTAGATGGCAACAATGCATGGTCAAAACAGTATTTTGTGAATATAGGTCAAACTATGAGATTGTAGGCCAGATGCTTCAATGTGCTGCATCCATGGGCTATAACCAATGTCTGGGTGTTTTTTTCGTCGTACCAAGTAAAATTTTGCGGAAATTATCGGGTACACAAGAATTTGGTATAGTTGTATTTTGGGGGCTTTTTTGGCGAACGGTGATGAATCAGTGGCCATAATGGGTCATTTTGATTGACGTGCTCTATGTACGTGCTATGTAGACTATGACCTGCAAAAATCAGGTATATCCAATGTGTCACCATGATTGTACTCGGTACCCCGTAAATAGATATAGTGCATGAGTAAAACCAACTTCGGTGACCTGAGGTCAAACTATGACATTGAAGTTCACGTAATTCGATGTGCTGCATCTTTGATGGACAGCGGAAATCTAGGCGTTGGAATCATTCGGCTAAGTGAAATACTTCGAATTTTATACGGTACACCGTTTTTGACCCGTGTGACCTCTCTGGACCTCTGGAGATTGAACCGCTTGTCCTACTGAAGAATCGTTGTTTGCCTTACTTTTGCAAGCGACAAAGATCATATCCTGAAAAAATGAACGAATTCGAAGAGTATGCGAATAGGATGCTGAATGCGAATGCGAATGCGTTGCTAATATCATGGACATAAGGTTTTGCACTATTTATGCATTATCATTGTTACATTGTTGCATTGCCATTGATGCATTGTTGTTCAATGCTTGTTCTTGCCGTGAATTTATTCGCGGAGGATTTATTATTGTAGCTTCTGTGCCAAGTGCCTTGCAGCCAGCACCAAATGTTATAAAAAAATAAAAAATAAAAATCCCTAAGATGACGATCAGAAAACCAATTAAATCCACTTCTCGTTGTCACCTTCGCGAAATCGTCGTCCTAGGACTGAGAAATGATCGTTTAAGCTTGTTTATGAGATCAAGCTGGTGGGGATGACTAACAGTAGTGATGAACCTAGCTATATTCAGTTAAACTTGGTGGACATAGAAGTGGGTTGATCAATGGGAGATATCTTTAAGATATGCTCAGCATGAGCCCCACCAGCGCGCTACAATCTAGAGGCCAGCGGGAAGATTCTTCTCGTCGATAAAGCATAAAGATATTGGCTTGCTTTGGCACTGACGTATTTATCTACATTTGCTTATTTATACCCTGGTATGGCTCAGTTCTCAGCGGAAAAAAAAATCTTGCTATTGCGTTTTGCGTAAATGATGCACCATGCCAAGAACAAACAAGACATCAATATGAAATCATGTTCCCATTCGGGAACCATACTAAGAGCCTAAAAAGCAATAGGAGGCCCTAACACTGTGGAGGCCCCCTTTCGGGGAGCAGGAGGCCCCCTATCAACATTGCCCCCCCTGGAAGAATTTCGTGGCGACGCCACTGCGTACAAGAGCCCCTGGACTCATGGAGGGGGCCCAAGCTGTTGCAAGTGAGCCACCGACCTGACAGAAGAGGCCCTGAATCGCCAAGAAGGGTCCCTGAGCCGACGGAGAGGATCCCTAGCCGTAGGAGGACCCCGAACCATTGGAAAGTGTCCCGAGCCGGTATGAAGGGGGCCTGGGCCGGCAGAGGAGGTGAAGCAGATCATGGGCCTCTGGAGTAATTGAGGTCCAAGCTGCTAAAAGAGAGGGGTCTGGTGGTACGGAGTGTGCTGCACCCTGAAAGGGAGCCCCTGAGCCGACGGACGGGGTCCCTGACCGGACATGCCGGGCCACTGGGTCGGCTTCTGCTCACACTGATGGATACGGACCCAAAGCTGACAGCGTTCCTCAGGCCGATATAGATGCTCCCGAGCCATGTAGACTGTCGAAACGGAGGGTTCCGGGTGCTATGTGAAGGGACTCTAAGCCCATGAAGGGGCCCTGGGTTGTTAAAAAGCAGTGGCGTAGTCAAGGGATGAAAGGGCACCCGCACCCATCCCCAGGCGAGTCAGAGAGGCCCTCAAGGCGACCGCTTTATTGGATATGCTCTTGATCGCGCTCTGAGATGGACCCTGATGGCTGAGGGTCAACCTCAGAGCTGCAATTCACCTGAGTTGAGAGCTAGACAAGGCTATTGAGGTCTGTGATGACCCCCTAAGAGCAGGAGGGCCCCGAGAGATTAAGAGGACCTCTAAACGCCAGAGAGGACTGGACTGGGATTCTCCTGAGATTGAGCAGGACCCCTAATGTATGAGCAAGGTCTCCTGAGCAAAGTCCGTGATAAAAAAAGATGTGTGCTGGCGAATGCTTTGAGGAATACTGAGGGCCAGCCTCAGATTCAGAATGTCCTTGAAACCAAGTGTTGCCGATAACTAGGAAGCACTTTCAAGTTAGTTATGTGGTTTAACACCCCTGGGTCTAAAATTCGGCCCCCTAAGATCTCGGCTCCTATTAAAGCTGGAGGCACGAAATTCGCAGGGTGGATGGGTACGGTAGTGAACTCTATTGTGTGCAAATTTCATGACCTTAGGTCACTATCTTCAAGGTCAAATGCGGTAACATTTGTCAAAATTTTCTTGTTTTGCGAGGCTTCGCTTCTCATTGTTATGGATCGCTGTGATTGTGCTTAAATGCTCCAAAATAGGCATCAGTGATGTTTTGGACATTACGAATGATGCAATACAGATGCTAGACCCGACATTTGACCTCAGGTCACCTAGCAGCACCTTATAGCAGCACCTTATCAGGTCAGTTACCTGTTCCAGTTACCGGAACCAGGCCGCCCGCCCGACTGCTCCGTCGGGCAGCTCGGCGCAATCGCTTCGCGAAGAAAGGAGTGAAGTACATGAATAAAGTATGGAAACGCAATGACAAACAGTACAAACGACAAACAGTAGTTAATTTATGACAACATTCCAGTTGATCAAGTTTGGTTCCATTAACCTGTCATAAACTTGACCTGACTTGACCTCGGTGACCTAACATGTCCTTGAAACTTTATAGCATATCAATATACATCAAACAAGTCGCTAGTGTTGCCGAGAACACTTCCCTTTTGCGGATATACGGGAAGCGCATCAGCGCCGATTTTTGTGGTCCAGCGCTGGGAATTTTTTTTTGAATTTAGAGGCCCCTAACTTGAAAATTTTTCGGCCCATTCCATTTTTCCTACTTTAAACGACGTGCCGGTCATTTCTAAGCAGGTACGCAGAAAATCGCGTATATCAACCGGTAAAATCTGCAGTTATGTACGAAAAACCGGAGGGGTGGGCGGATTTCGCCCCCCCCCCCTCCAATGCGCGTGTTAAGGGCGGGTCGACATTTCTTTGATCATATTGCGCCCATAGGAAGCACCCCTAGCAACTTGAGAGGGTCCCTGGGAGCTAACAGAACTCCCTGAGAGCTGAACAGAGTTCCTAACGCTAACGGTTGCTGTGAGGAAATCTGACGGCCGGCCTCAGAGCTAGAAAGCCCTTGAAGATAGAAAGACTGTCAAGGACTAGGAAGGGCCCCTAACAGCTGGAGATGGCCCCTGACGATTTCAAATGGTCACTGATCGCTAGTGAGGACTGAACTGGGATGCTCAAGAGGCTTGAAAGGTGTCCCTATGAGAAGAGCATGGCCCAGGGAGAGCCAAAGAGGGTGCCTAAGGGCTGGCAATGGTTCTGAGGAATCCAGAAGGCGAATGTCAGAGCTAGAATGTCTTTGATAGCCCGAAATATTGTCGGAGCTGGGAAGGGTCCCTGAGAGCTAGAACGGATTTCACCGTGATGCTTCTGAAGGCTGAGGGGAACCCAGAAGAATGAACAGAGCCACTTACGGGCTGAGGAGAATTCTGAGAGCTAACGATGTTTGTTGTGTGTGTGGTCTGTGTGCGTGTGAGGCCTGTGTCAGAGCTCGATGTCCCTGAAACCTAAGCATGATTGTCGAGAACTAGGAATGACCGATGCAATATGGAGAGGACATCTAAAGGATGAATAGGGCCCATGAGAGCCAGAAATGACTGGACTGGGATACCCTTGACCTTTGGGATGGGCACCTGAGGGATCGATGCTCCCTGAGAGGTAAGCGGGTGCTGGAGAACTGGCGATGTGTGCAAGGAATACCAAGGGCCTGCTTCAGAACTAAAATATCCCTGAGAGACATAAATACTGCCGAGGACGAGGACTGCGAACGTCCTTTAAAAGCCAGGGAGGGCCATGAGGGTGAACAGAGCCAGAATGTCAAAGATGTCTGCCGAAAGGATAGCAAGCACTTAATACGGAGGACCAAAATAGGCGAGAATCATCTGAACGCTCGCGCTATGATACACATTCATCCTGAAAGGGTTCGTCACCTGCTGCGACACCTAACCGTTTTTTTAGGACACAGAAACTCCATCTCAGTAGCGACGGCTGTCCCAACATCCACCGCCTCCTAAACGGTGGCGGCCGCCCCTGTCGTCACAGCCCAGCGACAACAACCGTCCCAGCGGTGACGGCAGTCCCAGCGGTGACGGCAGTCCCAGCGGTGACGACCACTTAAGCAGCCACATCCGTATCAATGGCATGGCCACAGCTACCCCAGCAGCCACAGTCGATCCAGCAGGAAAAGACAGCCCAGTAATTGCTGGGATGACGGCCATTCCAACGGTACCAGTTGTGTCGCCTTGCATCGGGGTGGCGCCGGTCATGCAGGATGCTGTGTGTTCGGCATAGCTGGTCAGGGTTGTTGCTGGACTAATCCCTGTCCCCAAATTTTGCACTTATTTTTCCCTACTGGTATTCGCGGAAGTATGAAGGTGTTTAAAAGGCGCAACGGTGCGGGCCCACCCATATCACGAACATCTTTCTATGAAACTATTTTTGAATGTAGAGGATACAAAAGAAGCAATTGTGCCCATGGGGATGAGCAATTGTATTTTTACCCAAGCTAACAATACTCATGACATTATGAGTAATGTTTTAGTTTCCACTCCTGGAACAAATACTAGCTACGCTACTGATTCCAACCGGCGGGTTTAGTCTGTGTATGTATGGCGTATGTATGGCTTTCACGCATCGATGTTGTTTTATCACATTGTTTTTGCGGATGTTCAATAAACTGGGGTGAGGTTTAAACCTTAGACCTCGAGGAGATCTGTGCCATTCGCGTGTCACATTTTATCTTATGAAATCGTTCGGAAGCATGTTCATGTCGGTAAATTAATAACAAACTGACCACTTGGATACACAGACAGAGGCCAGTTTGAGACAAATAATTGCTGACCCCTCCAAATTCAATGCTACTTAATTTTCGGGTTACCTCTGGACACAATTATCAGACCTGAATACGAATAAATACTAAAAATGCCTACCACCCGTAAACAGGCCTGAGTCATTGATATTACCATCCGTTAATTATAGTGCAGATCAGTCATCAGAAGCACATTTCCTCGCAAGTTCTGCAGGATAAATCATTGACAAGTACAATGTAAGGCCAAATCCTTTCTACGTCGTCAGGAACTACAGAAAAATTAATTGAAATACTGTACACATTTTTCGTAACTGTGATTTGTAAAGGTAAAATTTAGCTCAGGAAAAAGCGTCCACAGTCCCCATTTTGTCCTACGGAGTTATCCGAGCATGCGTATTTTTTTTAGTTCAAGGCGAATGCGCCTTCGCTAGTAAAACAGATAGTTCAGCTTCACCTTCAATTTAATCAATTGTTGGGTTCCTACATTATGTGATGATATGTCGAACTGGCACCCAAGTTGCTATCGCCATACAACAAAATAGGAATTGTCCATGCAAATTATTATCCGATGCACATACAAAGTAATTTGATCGTCTCATGCACCTTCCTGACCCTCGCCGATTTTATCTCACAGGCCAAGTAACGCAAACGTAGGGGCTGAAATACCTTCTACTGATTTCGAGACATCGGTTGGTTACTTTAGTTTTAGAGTGTATCGACCAGGTTGATTGCTTTAGAACCCCACAATGTCGAGACATTGCAGAAAGTAGTATCCTAAATCAATGATTGACATGCTTTCTATGCAGCTGATGAAAGGCAAAACGTTTTGTTTTTCATGGGATGCACACCAGCGGCTCTTCGCTGAAGATGAAAAAAAAGTTGATTGAGTGGAGATGATTCGGCGTTGATTGGTAAGACGTCATAGGCTTGCACACCGACTGATGCATGCAGGATAAACCCTCCCTCAACCTTCCTCACATTGTGTTTGTGTAGTAGTTTGCAATGGGCAATGAGTCTTCAGAAGACAATCCCCACGGAGGTTGGTATATTTCGTGTTGCAAAGTAAGCTTCCCTGCATTCTGGTTCTGCCATTGTGTTTGCACTGCTACATTATGCCTACAGCTAGGAGCACATGTTCATTTATGCATCCTTACCAAAGCTAGCATTGTGGTCAGTAAGGTCCATAATTTCTGTAAATTCCTTGGCAGTACAAGATTCGATAATATTCCAGGTAGGATCATGTTCTGGATGAGGAATGTCCAGGACATTCCACATTACGTATACACAGCTGAAGCTAAGGATGCACATTTCTTATTGGCATTTCCATGCACCCACAACTGAACAGAAAAGAAGGTCTACATGTAGAGCTAGCACTAAGAAGAAAAGAAAGCTCTACATTTGAGCTGATGTGTATAATGCTTCCATAATTATAACCAATTGTAAGATACAACCTGTCCAAATTGCTACAAGTGCAGATCCGTGTTGTTTCAAAAGCTATACTATTCATAGCAAAAGTAGGCTTTGCAAATTTCAGGATGGGCGTGGGAGGCCAATTTGGCACCTGATATGTAGCAAAGCGAGTGGTTCATAAATACGGTAGGTTTTTGAAATTATTTTGGAGAAATACGATACATGAAGGCATTGGGAGGGCACAATGGATTGGGGGGCACAATTCATAGGGTCCCATGCTAAAGATGAAATTATTG